>CATIWC010000567.1:0-331854 GCA_948472305.1 Vicia faba
CGTGTCCTAAAACTCATCAACAAAATGGATTTGTAGAACGAAAGAATAGAACTTTACAATAAATAGCCAGAACCATGATCAACGAGACTAACATTGCTAAAAACGTTTAAGCAGAAGCAATTAACACAACATGTTATATTCATAATAGAATCTCCATAAGACCTATTCTAGATAAGACTCCATATGAACTATGGAAGAAAAGAAAGCCCAACATCTCTTATTCCATCCATTTGGATGTACTTTCTTTATTCTAAACACTAAAGAACATATGAACAATTTTAATTCTAAAGCACAAAAGTGTCTCATGTTAGGATACTCTGAATGCTCAATCAGTTACAAATTATATAACACAGAAACACGAGTTGTGGAAGAATATATCAGTGTCAAATTTGATGATAAGCTTGGCTCTCAAAAGTCAAAGCAAGGTGAATTATTTTCCAAATATAGAAGTTCAATTTACTGGTACTGAAGACAGAGCGATATAAGGTCTTAACAAAGAATCACAATGAATTACTGAAGAAGATGTCTCAAATATTACAGTAACCTGTGTAGACCCCATCCAGAAGCAACTTAGCACATCCGAAAAACACGATTTTGGGAAAGAAGTATGAACAAATAAGAACAAGATCTACATTCAGAAATTCTGAAGAATCGCTCATGGGATTAGTGTCTCTGATTGAACCAACTTCCATCGATGAAGCTCTTTTGGACAATGACTAGATCCATTCAATGTGGGAAGAACTAAATCAATTTACCAAAAATGATGTGTGGAATCTAGTTCCTAAACCAAAAGGCTTTAAGATCATTGGAACCAAATGGGTCTTCAGAAATAAGCTAAATGAACAAGGAGAAGCTGTCAGAAGAAAAGCACGACCGGTGGCACAAGGTTATAGTCAGCAAGAAGGGATAGACTATACAAAAACCTTTACTCCAGTCTCCAAGTTAGAATCTATTATACTTTTAATTTCTTTTGCTGTAAATAATGGCATCACTCTTTATCAGATGGATGTTAAAAGTGCTTTTTTAAATGGTTACATTGATGGAGAAGTTTATGTGCACAAACCCCCTGGATTTGAAAATATAAAACATCCAGAATATGTTTATAAACTTAAGAAATAATTATATGGCTTGAAACAAGCTCACGGAGCTTGGTATAAAAGACTAAGTAATTTTCTGCTAGAATATGATTTTACTAGAGGGAAGGTGGACAGAACCTTATTCTGTAAACTGTTTAAAAATGACATACTGGTCTGTCAAATTTACGTAGATGATATAATTTTTGGATCTACTAAAGCCTCCTAGGAAAAATAATTTGCTAAGTCTATGTAGGAAGAGTTTGAAATGAGATTGATGGGCGAACACAAGTTCTTTCTGGGTATCCAAATCAATCAAACTCCAGAAGTAACCTACATTCGTTAAAGCAAGTATGTCAAAGATCTTCTGAAGAAATTTGACTTGTTAGAATGTAAGCCATCCAAAACTCCTATGCATCCCACATGCATTCTGGAAAAGGAATAGGTAAGTAAGAAAGTAGAACGAGAGCTCTATAGAGGTATGATTGATTCTCTCTTATATTTAACAACTTCAAGACCTGATATTCTATATAATGTTTGTCTTTGTGCTAGATTCTAATCAGATCCTTGAGAATCTCACTTAATAGAAGTTAAGCGAATTTTCAAGTATCTGAAAGGTACTACTAATCTTGGTCTTTGTTATAGAAAATCCAGAGAATATAAATTAGTAGGGTACTGTGACACTCACTTTTCCAGAGACAGAATAGAAAGAAAAAGTACTTCTAGAAGCTGCCAATTTCTGGGAGACAATTTAATTCCGTGGTCTAGAAAAAGACAATCCATCATTGCATTATCAACTGCTGAAGCTGAATATATAGCAGCATCTGGATGCAACACACAGATGCTCTGGATGAAGAGTCATATTGAAGACTTTAACATATATGAGAGTAACATTCCTATCCTATGTGATAACACTTATATATGTGTCTTTCAAAAGATCCGATTTTACATTCTAGGGATAATCATATAATTAAACATAATTTATTAGGGACTGTATTCAAAAAGGAATTCTCTCTTTAAAATTATAGACACAGACCATCAATAGGTTGATGTCTTCACTAAACCCCTTTTTGAAGATAGATTTAATTTCATTATGAATCATCTTAGTATGAAATAATGCCCAGAATGACAATATTTTTTATGTATATTTAAACCATTGGAACTTTATGCTTTAATTTTCTTTATGTGAACATCTGATCAATAATTCTTAAGAAGTGAGAAGGAAAGTTGTATCAAAATCTATACAGAAGATCTGCATGTTCTACAAAAAAAGTTCATTTCTAAGATATAAGCAAGCAGTTCACTACATCAACATATGTCAACTCTAAACGCAAGGTCACCCTCTAAGGCTGAACACATGTTCAAATTCTGAAAGGGATGAAACGCTTGAGTTGATGCATCGAGGCTCGAGTCAAATTAGTAAGTGTTCCATATCTTGACGATATCCCTATTTTCAGGAATCATTAAATGCTCGTAATAATTTTCTTTTCATTCCTTTTCTTTTTAATTAAAACTACTATTTTCTTTCTGTTGACTATATATACTTCACTCTTTCACAAACACTATTACATTTCCACTCTCACTCCTTTTTTCTCTCATCAAACTGTTCATCTTTCAAAAACACCCAAAAAGAGTCTGTGCGAATAAATGGCTTCCTCTCATCAAATTCCTCAAGTATCTCAAAAAATTTCTAGTTCTTCCTCCTCAAATGAAGAAAGGTACATCGACATGTCAAGAACTCTTCTATCACCCATTGATTCTCTGGATGTTCTGTGTGACCTTATTGTTGATTTCGTAAGCATGAAGGAAATGGGTATGATTTAATCCCTTATGTTGAGTTCCAAGGATGGACGAAGTACTTTGATCGCCTCATAGGTCTAGTTTTTCCAAAACTTTAGAAATAATTTTGGATCCACGCCACATCTTTAAATCATCAGGTAACATCCTATGTAAAATCAAGCTTCTCAAATGAGCTTTTATTTTGATGAAGACAAACCATGATTGACAAAGAAGGCAAAGATTTATGATCAAGCTCAAAGCATCTAAGGACAATATCTTCAGTTCAAAGCTCTCAACAACTTTCAAGGTATAATCATATTACTTACTTTGATCTTAAGATATAGATGCTCAATAATGAAAAAGAAATGTTTAAAAATCATTACTCAAGTTTTTCAAAGTTAAAATTTCATTTTTCACTTGAGTGTAATCGATTTTCATTTTAGTGCAATCGATTGCATGCTTCAATTTTTCAGATCTTTTGCTTCTGTTTCTCTGTGCAATCGATTTACATTTCTTGTGAAATCGATTGCATACTTAAAATTTTCAAAATGTTTGCTTTTGTTTCTCAGTGCAATCGATTTACATTGCTTGTGCAATCAATTGCACTCACTTACTTTTTTCTACTGAGTTCACATGCAATCGATTTACATTGCTAGTGCAATCGATTGCACACTTAAAACTTTTGAAAATATAGTTGTTGAAACCTTGTGCAATCGATTTAGACAAAGGGTGCAATCGATTGCATGCTGCATGATTTTGAAAAACAACAGCTTTTCACGCTTGTTCATCATACCTTTTCATTAAAACCTTTCACTCAAACTTTGCATTTGTTCATGATACATTTTCAGAACTTCATGATGTTTCAAAAGGGTGTTACGAACATATAAATATTCATTTTCAAAATCTTTTTCAACACCTCTTCCATAAACATTTTCTGAATTTTTCAAAATACAAACTCAAGCATTCCTTCACTTTCATGCATAAGTTTTCTGCACATTTTCATACATTATTAAACAGAAATCTTTAAGCAATTATATCTTGAGTCATTGTACAATAATATTATTGGAAGAGAAGATCATACATTGTTAAATCACTCTAAGTGATCAATACTACTCAACTCACTCAAACTCAAATATTGATAGTTACTTACTTATTTTTCCAGGATTCTTGGAAATAAGTTTAAGTGTTTTTGAAATCTTGTGTTTCTAAAGTTTGTTGGATACAAGTGTAGTCACATTGAGAGGATTGTTCTCATAGTTGACATAGTGAAAATACAAGAGGATTGTTCTTGGTCCAAGAGGATTGTTCTTGGTTGTTTGGTAGTTCTTGTTTAAGTTTACCACAATAAGGAAATCTCTTTCATGTTGAAAGGGGACTGGAGTACTCTCGGACTATGAGGGGAACCAGGATATATCGCCTGTGTCTCTTTATTTTTTCTGCACTTTACGTTTTCTTAAACTAACCATTAACTAGAAAAAATAAGATCCATCATCACTAAAACCATAATTTTTTAAAGTACCTAATTCACCCCCCTCTTAGGTGCACTTCGTACTTACAATTGGCATCAGAGCAGGTTATAGGTAACCTGTTCCTAAAAGATCCAGAATGGCTTCCGCAAATCAAAATCCCATTTTCAGAGATGGTGGTAGTAACAACAAGCCTCCTCTATTTTGTGGTGAATATTTTGACTTCTTGAAAATACACATGAAGGCACATCTAGAAGCACAAGGAGAAGAAATACGGGGTGCCGTCGAAAATGGTCCATTTATCCCTATAACGGTAATCAATGGTGTTGGCTCATCAAAGCCTAAAACTGCATGGGACGATGATGATAAGAAGAAAGTTCTCTATGATAAAAAGGGAATAAACCTTCTTAAAGGTGCACTTAGAATGGATGAATTTTTCCGTGTCTCGGCATGCAAGACAGCAAAAGAAATATGGGATACTTTGGTACAAACTCATGAAGGAACGATTGAAGTAAAAAGATCAAGACTAAATACTCTAAGTCAACAATACGAATTATTTCGAATGCAGCCCGGAGAAACCATTCTTGACTTACAAAAGAGATTTGTGCACTTGACAAATCATCTAAGTTCTCTTGGTAAAACTTTGACGAATGGTGAACTAAATCTGAAAGTACTTAGGTCCTTAACTAGGGAATGACAACCAAAGATAACGACAATTTCAGAAAAGAAAAGTCTCTCCAACATGACATCTGCAATATTGTTTGGAAAACTTCAAGAATATGAAACGGAACTCGGAAGACTTGAAAAGCATGAAAATCAAGAGAAGAAATCCAAGAATATTGCTTTGAAGATAGATTCCAAGGAATTTGAAAAGGAAGACAATCCGGAAGAAGATGAAAATTTCATGCTTCTTGTTAAAAGGCTTGGTAAGTTCTTTGGTAGAAATGACAAACCCTTTTCTCATTCAAAAGGAAAGAAACAATTTAAGAAAAAGGAAGCTTCCACATCAACACAAGAAATCACATGTTATGAATGTGGTAAGAAAGGTCATATCAAGCCGGATTGTCCAAAACTCTCCAAGAAAGGTGGCTTCAAAAGCAAGAAGGGATTCAAGAACAAAAAGTCTTATGTTGCATGGGAGGATAATGAAATAAGTTCCTCATCCGATTCCGATAGTGATGAAAGTGAAAATCTAGCATTGATGGCCTCACACCATTCCGATGATGAAGACAATGAGGTTAGTAATGAATTTTCTCTTTTTTTATAGTGATGCACAAGGTGCTATAGATGAACTATTGAATGAATGCAAAATTTTGTATAAAACTATTTCATCATAAAAGAAACAAATTTCATCCTTAGAAGAAAAATTTGATTCTATGGAAAACGATTTCAAAGAAGAAAAACAAAAATCAAGTGATGAACAAAAACAAAATTTTGTATGCAAAATTTTTGATTCACTCTCTTTCCAAATTGTCCAATTAAAAAGAGTCATTGAAAGATATGAAAAAGGAAAAATTGGATCGAAAGGTGTACTTATCCAACAAAGATACTCCAATGATAAAAGTGGACTTGGATATTCAAAGTTTTCAAAACCAAGTTCTTACAAAACTATCTTTGTTAAGGCTAGTGATCAATCATCCAAAGAGAAAGTGAGCAAACCTAAAATAGTTTGTCTCTATCCTAAAAAGAAAACATTTCCTAAGAAGAAATCTTATCCTTCTAGATATAGAAGTAACTTTGAACGTACTTGTTTTTATTGTGGCATTAAAGGCCATACACCTAATGCTTGCTATGTTATAAACTTCAGTGTGGCAAGTGGGCATTATGTATGGGTAAAGAAAGGCACTAATTATGAAGGACCCAAAACAACTTGGATACCTAACAAAACCTAATTTGTTTTGCAGGTATGCTTGAAGACCACATGCAATCTTTGGTATCTTGATTGTGGTTGTTCAAAGCATATGACAGGAGACATAAACCAATTTTCAAATCTAGCGCTAAAGGCCAAGGGTTTTGTCGCTTATTGAGACAATAATAAGGGAAGAATCCTAGGCAAAGGCAAAGTTGGTGCTCCACCTTTCACATCCATTGAAGATGTTCTTTATGTTGAAGGACTAAAGCACAATCTTCTTAGTATTAGCCAACTTTGTGACAAAGGCTTCAAAATCAAGTTCACCAAGGATGAATGTTTGATAGAAGACGAAGTCACTCATGAGGTTATACTTAAAGGTAAAAGAATCAATAATATATTCATGATTTCCCTTGATGATCCATCTTTGAAGGTTAAATGTCTCATGGTGAACAACGATGATTCATGGCTGTGGCACAAAAGAATTGCACATATTCACATTGAACACTTGAATAAATTAATCAAGCATGATCTTGCCATTGGATTGCCTAAGAGAAATTTCGTCAAAGATAGATTATGTGATGCTTTTCAAAAGGGGAAACAAACTAGATCAACTTTCAAATCTAAGAATGTGGTGTCCACTACAAGGCCACTACAATTGTTACATATGGACTTATTTGGTCCATCGAGAATAAGGAGTTTCAGAGGTAATGTATATGCTTTGGTTATTGTTGATGATTTCTCTAGATATACTTGGACATTCTTTTTAGTGCAGAAAAGTGATGCATTGAAGGCGTTCAAGAAGTATGCTAAACAAATTCAGAATGAGAAGTCTCTAACAATTGCCTCAATAAAAAGTGACCATGGAAGAGAATTTCAAAATTCTCTATTTGAAGAGTTTTGTGGAGAACATGGAATATCTCACAAATTCTCGGCACCAAGGACTCCTCAACAAAATGGAGTGGTAGAAAGAAAGAATAGGTATCTTGTGGAACTTGCTAGAACAATGCTTAGCGACTCAAACCTTCCAAAATACTTTTGGGCGGATGCGGTGAGCACGACATGTTTTTTTAGCAATAGAGTTAACATTAGACCGATCTTAAAGAAAACTCCATATGAACTCTTCAAAGGGAGGAAACCAAACATTGCTTTCTTTCACATCTTCAGATGCAAATGCTTTGTCTTAAACAACGACAAAGATAACTTTAGTAAGTTTGATGAGAAATTCGATGAAGGTATTTTCTTTGGTTACTCTCTTTCTAGTAAGGCATATAGAATATACAACAAAAGAACTTTGACAATTGAAGAATCTATGCATGTTTCTTTTGATGAAACTAACCCATCCAAGGAAGATAATATTGTTTGTGATAATGATGATGATTAAATACTAGAAGGTCCTCAAGAAAATACTTCCAAAGATCAACCCATTCAACACAAAGAATCACCTCAACAAGAATAAAATCTCAATGATCTACAAAAAGAATGGAGAACTCATTGAGATCATCCTATAGATAAATTAATTGGTGATATAAGTCAAGGTTTTTCAACAAGATTAAATCTCAAGGATGCTTTCCTAAACATGGCGTTTGTCTCTCAAATTGAACCTTCCAAAGTTGGTGAAGCCTTAGGCAATGACCAATGGATTATCGCTATGCAAGAAGAATTGAATCAATTTGAAAGGAATCAAGTTTGGGAACTTGTCCCTAGGCCAAGCAACAAACACATTATTGGAACAAGACGGGTGTTCAAAAACAAACTTGACGAGAATGGAATAATTGTTCGCAACAAAGCAAGATTGGTAGCACAAGGCTACAATCAAGAAGAAGGAATAGACTTTGAAGAAACTTTCGCTCCGATTGTAAGGTTAGAAGCTATTCGTCTCTTACTTGCCTATGCTTGTTCATTAAATTTTCATATTTTCCAAATGGATGTCAAAAGCGCATTCTTGAATTGAAATATCACTGAAGAAGTCTACGTTAAGCAACCCCCTGGGTTCGAAGATTTCAAGAATCCATCTCATGTATTTAAATTGATAAAAGCTCTCCATGGATTGAAATAAGCACCAAGGGCATGGTATGATTGTTTAAGCAACTTCTTATGCGAAAAAGGTTTCGAAAAGGGAAAAGTTGACAAGACTCTATTTATCAAGAAAATCAAAGACGACAATTTGCTAGCACAAGTCTATGTTGATGACATCATTTTCGGTTCTTTAAATCAAGAAATGTGTGAAGAATTCTCAACAATGATACAAGGAGAATTTGAAATGTCCATGATGGGTAAAATGAACTATTTTCTTGGACTTCAAATCAAACAACTAAAAGACAACATCTTCATCAACCAATCCAAATATTGTAAGGAACTCTTGAAAAGGTTTGACATGGATAACTGTAAGGCAATGTCTACACCAATGGGTTCTGGTTCATATGTTGATCAAGATGAATTAGGTGTTTCCATCGACACCACTAAGTATCGAGGTATGATTGGCTCCTTATTGTATTTGACGGCAAGCCGTCCTGACATAATGTTTAGTGTTTGTCTCTATGCTCACTTTCAATCTAACCCAAAGGAATCTCATCTCATGGTGGTAAAGAGGATCACGAAGTATCTCAAAGGAACAACGAATGTTGGATTGTGGTATCCTAAAGGTAGTGTTTGCAACTTAATTGGTTATTCTGACGCGGATTACACAGGTTTTAAAACAGATAGAAAAAGAACAAGTGGTACTTGTCACATTCTCGGTAATGCATTAGTATCATGGGCCTGCAAGAAACAAGCATGTGTTGCTCTTAGCACGGGTGAAGCTTAATATATTGCATCGGGTAGTAGTTGCGCTCAAATTTTGTGGCTAAAAAAATAACTTCGTTACTACAAACTCGATCTAGGATGCATTCCTCTAAGGTGCGACAACACAAGTGCAATTAACATTACAAAGAATCCCGTCATGCATTCAAGAACTAAACACATATACATTCGACATCATTTCCTCCGTGATCATGTTCTTCAAGGAGATGTCGAGGTAACCTTTGTAGATACTCATAATCAGCTTGCCGATATCTTCACCAAACCTTTGGCAAGAGAACCGTTCTACAAAATCCAACGAGAGCTTGGCATACTTGACGAACAAGACTTATAAGGTGCATTCTATCATTGTTATAATTTTATATATGTTTTATACATGCTATTTGTGAATCTATGTTATGTGGTATTTAAATTTTTAAGAAACAAATTTGGTTTTGGACATTTTTTGATGATGCAAATCGATTGCACAAAGAGTTTAAATCGATTGCTCACTGAGTATTTTCAATTATGTCCATTCTGTTTCAAGTGCAAATCGATTGCACCATCAATGCAAATTGATTGCACTCTGTGTGTTTGTTTTATTTTGATTCTGTTTATGTGCAAATCGATTGCACCTGAAATGCAAATCGATTGCACCTACTGCAACTTGCTTTTATGACAGAAAAATTGTGTTGGTCAGAATTCCTCTCTATCATATTCTCAAGCTAAATACACTTTAATACAATCCACTCATTTCCTATCTACCCAAATCATTTCCAAATCTCAGCTCACAAACACCTTTCTCTCTCACAAAACCTAAAATCCCCAAAACCCTAAAACTCCATACCCATGGCTTTAAGACAAAAGAGAAAGGTTCCAGCTTCGAAAAAAGGGAAGAAAAAGGTTGATTCAACATCTAATCCATTACTTTCATCTCTCACCAAAGAGCAAGAAGCCAGATTCTCCAAAGACTTTCAAAGGAAAATAGTATCCAACCCCAAATATGGTATGCTATCCTCCTATCCACAAGAATGCATTTCTTTTCAAAAGGATCTAGCTGCTTATGGTCTTGAACCATTAATTTATTCATTCGGTCCATATTACCCAAATTTGGTAAGAATATTTTTCAGCAATCTAACACCCCAAAAAGGCAAAATGGTCACATATGTGTTGGGTACTAGTATCTCTCTAACTCCTCAGGTTGTTGGTGAGATTCTTCATATTCCTTACACTGGAAGTTCCCTATATGACCCTAAAAATGAGATATGGGATAACTACCGGAAAAAGGATTTATTTTATAGCATTGGGCGGTTAAGTGAAGCTGAATTCCGCGCCAAACAGATTCGTGGTCTTGGCGGAGTAATTCCATCCAGAGACTCCATGACTGCAGGTAACCTCTATATAGATGATCGCCTATATCATTATTTTTTTGTCTATATTATGTTTCCAAGAGCTGGAAACCACTGCACTGTTACCGACTTGGAAATGCAGCTAATTTATGCAAGAAAGAAAAGGATAATTGTAAACTTGGCAAGGCTTATAATGGTGTATATGTTGAGAGTCGATGCAAAATCTAAATTTCTTTTATATGCTTATTTTATTACTCTAATTATGGAGGAATTTGGTGTGGATTTTTCTGGGTTTGAAAAGGTAAATATTGATCCAAATCTGAACAAGATTTCCATCAAGAATGTTGACTCCAGGATGGGCGTGCATTACAATCCGGAAACAAAAACTATCACTTACATTGGTGAAGATGTTGTTGGCGATGAAGGAAATGACCAAGAAGTCGAAGGAGGTGAAGATGTGCCTCCTCAACCTAATTCTCCCTCTGGTCCAAGCAATCAAGAGCTTATGGATTACATGTCTCAACAATTTTCTTCCATGAACACCAACATCAACAATCAATGGAGTGCGATCAATGAGTCTACTATAACCCGGATTAATGACTTCCGCACGGATGTGAATTAATAGTTTTCATATCTTTACTCTCATCTTCATATTCCACCATATGATCCAAATAATCCAGCTGCACCTCCTTAACACTACACAGAACCCCCACTTCCACAACAATTCCCGAATCAAGGCTCTTGGTCTTATAACCACCCGGACATGCATCACCCTTGAAGTTCGGGCTAACTTTTTTTTCTGTTATGTTCTTGTCTTGTTATTCAATGTTTTGTTTGTTCAATTTTCTGTGTAATCCTTAAACAATTTGTGTTAATTGTTTTAATTTAAGTTTTTCTCGACATATTGCTCTATTATTGTTTGTTTTGTGCATCTTTCCCTTCTTTTTAATAATGTCAAAGGCGGAGAAAGATGTGGTACTTTATGCTTGCATTTTCCTTGTCTTAATTTTTAAGGTACTCTCCAACCAAGATGAAGAAATACAAAGGATTCCAACCCTCTCCTACATAGGGGGAGTTTTGCACCTTAGGGGGAGAAGCTCTTCCGAAAGTACATCGCATAAAGCAAGATTGTTTGTCATCATCAAGAAGGGGGAGAATGTAAAATCAAGCTTCTCAAATAAGCTTTTGTTTTGATGAAGACAAACCATGATTGACAAAGAAGGCAAAGATTTATGATCAAGCTCAAAGCATCTAAGGACAATATCTTCAGTACAAAGCTCTCAACAACTTTCAAGGTATAATAATATTACCTACTTTGATCTTAAGATATAGATGCTCAATAATGAAAAAGAAATGTTTAAAAATCATTACTCAAGTTTTTCAAAGTTAAAATTTCATTTTTCACTTGAGTGCAATCGATTTTCATTTTAGTGCAATCGATTGCATGCTTCAATTTTTCAAATCTTTTGCTTCTGTTTCTCTGTGAAATCGATTTACATATCTTGTGCAATCGATTGCATACTTAAAATTTCCAAAATGTCTGCTTCTATTTCTCAGTGCAATCGATTTACATTGCTTGTGCAATCAATTGCACTCACTTACTTTTTGCTACTGACTTCACATGCAATCGATTTACATTGCTAGTGCAATCGATTGCACACTTAAAACTTTTGAAAATATAGTTGTTGAAACCTTGTGCAATCGATTTATACAAAGGGTGCAATCGATTGCATGCTGCACGATTTTGAAAAACAACATCTTTTCACATGCCTGTTCATCATACCTTTTCATTAAAACCTTTCACTCAAACTTTGCATTTGTTCATGATACATTTTCAGAACTTCATGATGTTTCAAAAGGGTGTTACGAACATATAAATATTCATTTTCAAAATCTGTTTCAACACCTCTTCCATAAACATTTTCTGAATTTTTCAAAATACAAACTCAAGCATTCCTTCACTTTCATGCATAAGTTTTCTGCATATTTTCATACATTATTAAACAGAAAACTTTAAGCAATTATATCTTGATTCATTGTACAATAATATTATTGGAAGAGAAGATCATACATTGTTAAATCACTCTATGTGATCATTACTACTCAACTCACTCAAACTCAAATATTGATAGTTACTTACTTATTTTTCCAAGATTATTAGAAATAAGTTTAAGTGCTTTTAAAATATTGTCTTTCCAAAATTGTTGGATACAAGTGTAGTCACTTTCAGAGGATTGTTCTCATAGTTGACATAGTGAAAATCCAAGAGTATTGTTCTTGGTCCAAGAGGATTGTTCTTGGTTGTTTGGTAGTTCTTGTTTAAGTTTGCCACAATAAGGAAATCTCTTTCATGTTGAAAGGGGACTGGAGTACTCTCGGACTGTGACGGGAACCAGGATATATCGCCCGTGTCTCTTTATTTTTTCTGCACTTTACGCTTTCTTAAACTCACCATTAACCAGAAAATATAGGATCCATCATCACTAAAACCAGAATTTTTTAAAGTACCTAATTCACCCCCCTCTTAGGTGAACTTCGTACTTACATCCTACGTTATGGGAAAGAAGATCATCCTCACTGAAGATCTCATTGGGAAACTCATAGGTCACAACAATGACGGCATTAGATGCAGTGATATGGCAGACAAAAGTTTTGACATTACCATGGTCTCACAGGAAATTTTTTCTTCTGGCCAACCATCCGACAAAATTAAATATCTGAAGGACTATCTCAGAATTTTGTCCAAAATAATTTTGGGATGCATCAATCATAGGAAGCCTACCAACTCTCTAAACTACATCAACATAGATTAGCAGTACTTTTTGTACTTCATCGCCACCAAAGCAAAAGTTCATCTCCCACATCTTTTGGTCAACCATCTGAAGACTAGTGTAAAAGAAATAAGAGAAGAAGAAAAAACAAAGAGAGATTGGATCCCTCTAGGAAGACTCATTTCAGATATTCTGACAGAAAACAGACTGATAGAATATTTGACTGAGGCTCAACAAGCTAGTGTTCAGAAATATTGTGTTGGTAAACCTCTCAACGCCAAGAATCTGAATATTATTGAAACTATTAAGAAGGACCCAGCAATCACCACCAAGGAAGTTATCACCAACTGAAGAGTGCTTCTGAAGGATTTTCCTCTCTTCACTCAAGCAAATTCTTCTCCATAAATTGATTTTAGGTATCTGGAAGCCTGCAAGAGTGATGGCACAATTCCAGATGTGAACATTCTTGATCTAAGGAAATAACCTCTAGAAGTTGCTCCCTGAAAATCAAGAAAAAGGAAAGCAGCTAGAGAAGGAACTTATTAGAAGACCCCCAAAGCTTCCAAAAAGAAAGGTACCTTGTCTTTTGTTTCTGTTATTGAATCAATATTTTTATCAACATCTTAAACCCCCCTCATCTCCAAATCCCACAGAAGAACCATCTCCTCAACCCTTTGATGATTTCGACCTAGACATTGACACTTTAATTCCTTTAAATAATCCTCTAACTAATCCACCTTCTACCCATTTTGATCAGACTCAGCCAGAACTTGCATAAATTCTCCCTGATATTGATCAATTTGATACACTATTTATAGCTCCCCAAACCGAAAATCCAAATTTTGACTCTGATACCATGACATGCATCCCTGACACCCATTTCCCTCTCATGGTTTCTCAACCACCAATAATCCCAACAACTTCCTCACAAACCTTTTCCATTCCAGATCTTCCATCTCCCTATCATTCAACACCACCAAATTCACCTATAATTCTTTTTTACTATCCCTCTCCAAATAACTATCCATAAGATCCACTTAGAACAATCATTGATTTAGAAGCTTGGGATAATCTCGTCACAAGCTCTCATAAAATTGTCGTTCCCAAACCAAAACAAAAAATCTCCAAAGCAGATGTTGGTAAATCTTTGCTGATTTTTGAAACAGAAATAAAAGAATGGTTTAACACTCTAAAGCTAGCTTCCATGGATAATCTCAATCCAGCTGCCTCTGATTCTCCCTGGAATCAGTTTAGAAAATGGTTTCCCTCTGAATCTTTAAATCTAAAAGAGCTTAGATATGAAATCGCTCAACAGAAATTCTACGATCTCCTGAAAATCATCAAAGATCAAGTTCTATAACACTGGGTAAAGAACCACCTCCTTCTGCTAGACAACACCCCTTAGGAAGCCCCTCAGACATTAGAGTATAATGAACCTTCTCCTGGTCGTCTTTCTCTAGTCATGTTTCAAGACAAAGGCAAGGAAGTCAAAGAATCTCCTGCGCCAGAATCAGTTGCAGTAAGTTATGAAAAAGTGATCTCTTCTGCTGAAACAACCTCATCTTCTCTTATGCTGAAAACTCTAAAGGAGTTGAAGAAAGAAAATCATGTGTTTAAGAAAAGGTTAGACAAGCAGGATAAAACTAGCAAGGAAATTAAGGGGATGCTTGGGAAACAAGAGGAATTAAACAATCAGATCTAGAGTTTATTGGAAGCATTGTTCCCACGACTTCCACCTCCTCAACCTTAGTTCTGAAAAATTGTTTCTATTTTATTTCTTATTTTAATCTTCTGGTTATCCACCTCCTTCTGTTTATCTTAATCCACTTTGAATACAAAATGTATTTTATTATTTAAGTGTTTTTATTGCTTTTTGATTCTTCACAAAAAATGGGGAGAACGTAAGATATTTTGAATATAACAGTATCGAGACTCAGTCTCAAACATTTTGAATATCTTAACTTCTATTTTTTATCCTCTGAAAGCAAACAGGAAAATATATTGAAAAGCAACTTCTGAAAGTAACTTCTGTTGTGGACGTATCAAAAACCTCCTTCTCAAAGCTCTAACCAGAACATCTCCAGAGAAGTATTTTTTATTTATCTGAGTATCCAACTCAGGAGGATACTTTAATTCTTTATGCTCTTAAAAGTATTCTATCAAAATATACAAGTTTATGTCATCATCAAAAAGGGGGAGATTGTTAGAACATAGTTTGGTTCTAGATCATGTAAGAGTTTTGATGATAACAAACACATTATATATATATATATATATATATATATATATATATATATATATATATATATATATATATATATATATATATATATATATATATATATATATATATATATATATATAAAAAACAAATATGCTCTCTAATAATGTTTTTTCTATGTAGGGAAATTCTGATGTAAGATGCATAGAAGACGAACAAGTTTCGGTTTTGAAGCTTTGTTGTGACACATAATTGTTGCACCCCAAAATTTTCCCTCCTAATTTCACTTTTATTCTCGCTTAGACTTTGCATTCATCTGCATCATTCCAATATGTCATGTGCATAGCATGCATTTTCATAAAAAAAATAGAGCACCTGAGGTTCAAAAAATCAGTAGTTATGGAGCTAGGGTTCACAACTGATTTGAGCCGTATATGTTGAATAAGACAGATCAATATGTTTCTTCTTGGTGTGGAAGACTGTGGAATTATGGTTTTAGTTCATGTTCAGTTTGGAATTCTTCTCCATCAAGCAACAAGGTTAGTCTCTTCGTCTGAATATCAAGATGAAAGATGTTTCTGGTCAAGAACTCAAGGGCGTGACCTAGCATACATGGGCTTCGAATCATGGCATCTCTTCATATAAGTATGATTATCATTTGGTCAGGCTTAAGGACTATGACATGGCATTCCTCCCCTCTTCAATTAACCAATTCAGGTTTTAGAGAATCATGGTTCAGAGGATTATTGGATTGTGAATTTAGGGTTTTGATTGATGTTCATTATGGATCTCTCCTTTATCAATCTATAAGGATATCTTCCTCAATGTAAGAGGCAAAGCCATTTTCATTACAGCGCATCTCAAGAAGATTGTAATTCTCAAGCATGGCAATTAAGCGTGTCAATGCATCAACTGGGGTTCATGTGATTTACATGTTAAGGTTGTCTTGGTGGTTATTCCTCCTATGTCTCAAGATCCATATTCATCTTCAAAGGATTACTCGAGGGGTTATTTTGTTCTCGAGTTGTTATTACTTGTAATGCAGGTTAAAGTTTCATGGGGAATTGAGGATTTGATTAGGGAAGTATCCATTCAAGTTTCTTAAGGTGCAAGTGTCATAAGTATTTCCTGTAATGCAAGGTATAAGTAAATGCAAAGGTTATAAGGCATGGTCTCAAGATTAGATAAGGTTCTCAAGCACATGTTTGTCAAGAGTTTATTCATGATAGTATTGGAAGGAAGTTCATGTGGATTTCTTCACAAGTTAACTTGGACTTATGGTTTCAATTGAGTTTGAAGTGCATTAATCGAGCATGTAAATGGGAAGATTCATCCAAGGTTGATTTCTTGAAATTCAAGCTACCAAGGAGAAATAATACAACATTTCAAACATTATTCAAGGTATTAGATCATTTTTGATTTCAAGTGGAAAATTCAAGTTCCAATTGATTCTATTCACAATTTAAAGCAAAGTTCTTCATCCAATTTCGATTCAAAGTTCCATTAACCATTTCAAAACCTCTTCATTTCATATTCAACAAAAATTCCAACAAGTTCATTCATTTACAAATTCACCATAAGTCATTTAAATTTCAAATTCTATACACTTTTTTTGTCGATTCAATTAAATTCAAAACACCATTACAAAACCATAGAAAACTACACTAAAAAATATTACATGAAAAAATTATCAAAAAAAACTTAAACCCAATCTCCAATCTTTCTTAATACAAATTCTATTTTCCAATAACCATGCCAAGTGCTTGACTATCCTTCGAATTGCATGATTCACCACCATGTTATGCCAAAGTTCTTCATCTTCATGTATTCCTCGATATTCATGCCCCAAATGAATTGATCTGCTACATTCTTCAAACTGCCCTGCTGCCCTGTTTTAGACTGAACCAAACCTGCATACAATTGCTAAAGTCGTGCCAAAACAGTTCAGCCATGCACATAAACATATTGCAACATGCTAACAAAACCAAACCTGCACATAAGATCAGTCCAACAAAAACGCAGTCAACATTGCATACCTTTGTGAAACAGATCACATAATTCAGTTAAATACAGTTTCTCACTTTTAGAATTTAATAGTTCATAACTATTCAAACAAGACCTCCAATTAATTTTCAGATCTTTCAACCAACCTACTAACAAGGTTGATTCTAACATTAACTCACAGTTTTACTAACATTTTTCAATCCTTCTTTTGCTAAATAGATTTGACATTAAGTACGGTAGATAACAGTGAGTTGTCACTAACATGATTTTCATTTTCGATTTCCAGGACCTCCTGATCATTTTTGAATTAACCTCTTAAATGTCTTGAATAATAGCCTCTAACAGATTTTTAACTAACAACCTATCTTTGACAGCTAACGTTTCCATTAATGAGCTCATAACTGAAAATAGAACCATTTCTTGCATACCAGTTGCTCTGCATCATTCAACAAATCATTTCACAATTCCAAACCAAATAAACCACCTTGCACTTACTACTAACAGAACTAACAGTAGCATTCTCCTAACAATTAATACTATCACTTTGTATTAACAATTTTACCACCTATCCAAGTTACTAGCAGTTTCAAAACTACAGGTTCTATTTCTAACCCTAATTAACTTTTCCAACTAACATTTCACTAACTAATTTTCCAGTTTTTTACTAACATATCTCATTCCTTTTTTTTAGTGCAACTAACATTGTTATCAAATCCAGATGATTAACCGAGTTTTCTAATAGAAAATATCATAATATTCCAGCTCACTAACAGAAAACCAGAAAACAAAACTAACCCTCACCCCTAACTAACAGCTTACTAACGACTAACATAACTCTAACAGCTTCCTAACTGTTTCAAACCGTAACTGGATAATATCAAACACCTGTAACTAACTCTTCTAACCTCCTAACAGAATTATCAAAAACAACTAACAAAACTCTAACAACATCCTAACTGCCTAACCATATCCTAATTGCCCTAACAGAAACAGAATTTTCCAACCTATAACAGATATCCTATAACCAATCTCTAACCACCTCTAACCAATTTCTAACTGCATCTCAGTAAAAGAAAGAAAGAAGATAACAGAAAATTCATAACAGATTCTCAATAGAATTCAACAAACAGAAAGAGAAAAAGGGGAGAGGGAATTCACGATTTAGTCTATAAAAACAACAGAAAATCAGAGATAGAGAAGACTCACCATGAAAAATATATGACTCATATTTCCATTTTCTGTTTCATCACCTTCAAAAAATTCTTTGCGCTGCAAATCTTCATCCTCTTCTCTACAACCTTCACTCATCTGTATCCATGCCACAAATCTTCATCACTCTCTGCAATTCCTCTAAACCATAACAACAACTTCAATCTTGATCTTCATCGATTCATCTTCTGCAAATTTCACCTACTTTGTTCCTCTGCATCATCTTCATCAACAACTAATCTTCATATGTGTTCTTCATCAACATTATTCATTTTCATCGAACCTCGCATGCACAACAACGATGATATTCACATAAAAGAAAAGGAAATATATTAGAAGGATAAGAGTGAATTTGTATACTAAGAATCAAGTGTATTCGTACCTGCACATTCAAAACATCATCTCTGGTTTTCTAATCAACATCATCAAGAACCAAGGGTCACCGGAGCATCTCCGGTAGGTAAGATTCCTTTGCCCTTATTCCTTCGTTTTCGCCTTTTTCTGGATACCGCTATGTAAGGTGGAACCTCGAAGATCATAACCCCTTATGATCGTAGTCGTGAGCTTAATATTCATCATGTAATTCAAACTTTTAGTTTTTAGGGTTTTTAGCTTTTTTTGGTTTTGGTTAGATGTAAAGAGAACATAAAAGGATTGACGGAGGTGAATAGCAAAATCGGATAAGGATGTTGATGGATCAGCGACGGTGATGAACAAAGAAGGTCGGAGAAGTCGGCATCGCAATGACGCGTTTTTCTTAAGATATGAGGAAGAACGTGCTATCACAGCTAGAAGTCCAATAGTCACTTCTTTAAGCCCTAACACACCAACGAAAACTGCAGTGTTCCACGTGTTGCTCATTTTCTTTTATATTTTTAAAAAAAAAACCCTTTTATTAATTAAAAGATGATAAATCTGTTGTTGATGTTGATGGGCTTGGATTGGATTGTTGTACCCTTAGGCCTGTTTTGTTTTTTTGGAAGCTGGAACAATAAGCTCTCATGGATTCTTATTGGACGGGCCTAGCATCCTGGCTTCTATCACACTCCCTAGACTCAAATTAGAACCCCCTGGATTCACTAATTCTTCATTAGAATTAAGGCGTTTTTTGTTAATTTTTTCCAATAAAATGCATGATAAAAATAATATAAAAGACCACAAAAATAGTAGATTCTAATAGAAATTTTAGGAATTAATTCTCTAGTTTTTTTTGAATTTTCCTTACATAAAAACTAGTAAAAAAATACTTGTCTTCTTTTAGTTTTATCCATATTTTTGCACCACTTCGCCATAATATATTTTTGATGCGTTTGTTCATTGTGCAAGGTACATTTTTATGCTTTCAATCATGTAACATAACAGGAACTTCTGACTACCCGTTGCATTCGCAAAACGCGTTTGCCTTTATCTTAGTTGGATATTATTTCTGACTTTGTTTGTTTCTTGGTGAAGTTTACTCGACACGTACTCCATGTTTCTCAATTACTTTCATCCGCTCTTGATGATTTGCTCGCTTTGGTAGTCGCAGCTACTACCCTTGTACTTCTTCGCACTTTATTGCATTTCTTTATTGCTTTCTAGATACCATGAGAAGCAGGAAATAAAGAGCATATGCTCGAAGTCGCTGTTTAAAGACCTGTAGCAGGCATTCCGCTCTTCATTGGCTATATGTGTTGTGCTTGTGTTTGTTTGTTTGGTAGTTGATCGATGAGTCAATCAATTTAGAAATTGAAATCACGACTTCGCTTTCAGTGCATGCTCCCTATAGGATTTTATCGCTTTCCTTTATTTCTAGCTAATCGATGAGTCACTCAATTTAGAAATTGAGATCACGACTTCGCTCTCATTGCATGTTCCCTATAGGATAGTTTTGTTAGACTTTCTTAGGCATGCTAACTTAGATAGGATATCTTTAAGTGTGCTCTCTTGAGCTTATAAGCTTTCTTGCTTTATCCTTGTACATACCATGTTCCCTTAGGATGCGCTTGCTCCGTTCGAACGCAGGTCAGACCTTAGGTTGTAAAACACGCATGCTAACATTAGGTAGACGTTTCTCTTTTTAACCCAAACCTTAGGGCTACCATTGTATGATAACATTTTGGTTAGAAATAGGCTAGTCTCCCTTTGACTTTTCTTTCCCCTTTTTGCATATGCATTTAAAACTAAAACTTCTTTTTCTTTCAAACTTCGAAATACTTAAAAAAAATTTACTAACGAGAATCATATCTTTGTTAAGTATGAGAGATGATAAGCGGGTTTACTCTCGACCTTATTATTCTCTTATTCTAAGCTTTGGTGTGGTTCAAGTTTCAAAGACTTATTTCATGAATAAGTAGAGAAATGGCTAAAATCTCTCTCTTCAGATTAACTAGTTGTTACCCACAAGGAAAAACACCAACAAACACAAGCTCTTTTTGCCTTTGGGCTTTTCTTTCATACTCTTTTCAAAAGAGCATGTTAATTCACTTTTGTGCTGATGCGTAAGTCTCCAAAGGTCGAGGTTCGGCAGAAGACGAAATTAATATTGTTCATTAAAAAAATACAAACCAACAAAAACATGTGAGCCAAACTACGGTAGATCTGATTCCTCAAAAAGGATACGTAGGCATTGGGGTAGGGCCCAAGCGAGTACAATTTTATTTTTCCCTACATTATTTTCTCTTTTCTTTTACATGCATTCCTCCCTTCAGTAGTATAGTAAAACAGTAAGTATAGATTAAACACACCCATAAGATAGATAACAAGAGTGGATACCATAGATTACTACGGGCGCGTGGGGTGCTAATACCTTTCCCTCGCATAACAGACTCCCTTACCCTTATCTCTTGGTCGTTCGACCTTGATTTCACCCTTCTCAGGTTTACTTGATGTTTACTTTTCCCTTCCTGTGGGATAAAAACGTTCGATGGCGACTTCATTGTTTGATAATTTTCAGCCAGTTATTTCAGCTGGCGACTTCACTGGGGACAGGTAGACCAAATGCTGGTCCATCCCGGAGTCTCTCCTAGCTCTTGGTTCCTTTCTTTGGGTTTTTATTTTTATGCTTTCAGTTTATTCATTCA
Source organism: Vicia faba (assembly GCA_948472305.1). Lineage (NCBI taxonomy): Eukaryota > Viridiplantae > Streptophyta > Magnoliopsida > Fabales > Fabaceae > Vicia > Vicia faba. The sequence goes on from CATIWC010000567.1 coordinate 21,562, forward strand.
TTTTTTATATACTTGAGCATATGTATGCATTGCATTTTACTATCTTCCATATACTGCTGTTGTATTGGATCTGCTTCTTGATTGGGTGGGGATGTTACTATTGAGGTAAAAGGCCCAGTACCCAGGCCACAGTGTACTAGGACACTAGGAATAGAGTGGGGGAATGACGGCTATAGGACGTGGTCTGACTAGTGCAGTCATGTCATATACCACGCTCGGATGAGGTTCAATTGAAGGTATTTTCATCATGCATATCTGTGTTGCGATGATTTTACTTTCAAATGAACCCGTGATTTTAGAGTTACCCTTACCTTACCCTAACCTAGTCTTCACCCGTGAGTAGGGAGGGAATTCTTATCACAGGTACAGTTGGTGACTATATTCAGACGGTTACTTATGTTCAGATAGTGACCATCGATTCTAATGATTGTGTCCTTGATTTCTGCCGGTAATTATGAGGTTCTCAGATTTATTTTCTGAGGTTCCGACTATGATCTTCATGGAATTCTTTCGATTATGTTTCAGACATGTTATCCTAGTATTAACAGACTATAAAGAGACAGTACAACAGGATCTAGTATCATGGAAGTAGTAACCCCATGATCATTTGCATGTACATCATAGCATATTTACTTTTCAAAAATATATATATGTGTCGATGATTAATTCGCATGTGCATTGTCATTTCCAGGATCTCCCTAGAGTTTTCTCTTCCTCTAAAAGAATGGCAAACAACATTGATGTAGTCCTAAAGACAAAGAGGGATAACTTCAGCTATCAGTTTCGTCCTAGTATTTGGCCCTCTGTTGAAGAACTCAGAGACCTCATGAATTGTCAACAAATGGGTGTTTTTGGTGAAAGATATGGGAATCTCCTATCTTTGTTGGATGCTTGGGTTTACGATAAGGCTATTCAGACCCTGTTACAATTTTATGATCCAGAGTTGCGTTGTTTCACATTTCAGGTCTACCAGTTAGCCCCTACTCTTGAGGAGTACGATCATCTTCTCCACATTAAGCTCACTAGTCATGTTCCATTTGTTCGAGTCCCTATTGAGCCTGACTATGAGGCTATTGCTAAGGTTCTTTATTTGATCCTTAATGGTGTAAAAGGAAAAAGGAGACGTAAGAAAGTCACTTGAGGTCTTCTTGTATATTTCTTGGTAAGTAAGGCTAAGGAAATGGCAAACATAGGAAACTAGGATGCTTATTATGCTATGTTGGCTGCTACCATTTACGAAGTTATCTTATTCCCTGAGATTAAAGAAATAGTAGACTTGGCTGCTCTTTGCACCTTCATGAATAATAATCTGATACCTACACTATTAGTTGATACCTACCATGCCATCCACTCTAGGCATGGAAAGAAAGGAGTAGTGGTATGCTGCATACCAATACTTTACAAATGGTTCATGGCACAGTTACCCACCAAAGGGCCATTCGAAGAAGATCCTCGTTCATGGGCATCCAATTTAATGACACTCACCTATTTCGATATCCAATGATACAAACTTAAGGTTGATAGCACCGAAGTCATCTCTCACTGTGCAGGTTTCTCTAATGTTCCACTCATAGGAATAAAAGGGGTTATCAACTACAACCCAATACTCGCTCTTCGCCAATTAGGTTATGCCATGAGGTGTCCACCCACGGCCAAGGAGGTAGAACCTATGTATTGCAAAAAGGGAGAAGATCCAGAATTGTTGAAGAAAGTGGAAATTGCTTGGGCACATGTTGGAAGGAAAGGAAACGAATACTTCGGGTTAAAAGAGGTATTAGCTTTCGATCCTTGTGTGGATTGGTTGGTGGAAAGATTAAAAACTCTTGTTGTACCCCAAAATTTGCCCTCCCATATTCTTCAAGAAATTGCCAAGCCAAGCTGCAAAATTCCCCAAGGGTTGCACAGTCCAACAGCCTCCCATACAGTCAAAATTAGGGTTTGTGTTCTGATCAAGAAATTGAAGGTTTCAAAGGCCCAATCTAGTCTCATATGCCTACAAGTGTGGTCAAGCATCCTCATATCAAGTTTCAAGGCATTCAGCTCAAAATTGCACAGTCAAAACCCTAAATTGCACCACAGTCAACTGTAGGGGCAAAATGGTCATTTGGCAGTCAAAAGTTCAAATTTTTGGTCAACATATCATTTTGAAGCCACAAACATCATTTGATCAATGCTTGATCATGATTCTCAAAATTTGGCTCAGGAGTCATCAAAGATGCAGAAGTTGCTATATTTGGACAGCTGAAAAAGTCAACTGAAATTGACCAGGGCATAACTTTCACATGGATTATCAGAAAAATTCCATCCAAAGCTCATTTTGAAGAGAAAGACATTTCCTACAACTCATATTCATACTTCAAGTCCAAGAAATTCTCTCACAAAAAGTTATCAATTTCAACATTATAGGTCATTTTCAAAAGTCAACAAAAAGGGACTTTAAGTCAAAGGCCATAACTTGAGATTGGTAAATCAAAATGACATGGGACCAAAGGCATTGGTTAAAGGACTCAAAGACCTTTCCAAAATGTCCAAGAACATGAGAAAAGCTTAAAAATTGAGCAAGTTATGCCTTGTGGAAGTTGGGAAATGTTTGGATATTTTGAGAAGTCAACTTTGATCCAAATGACCTAAAAATGCTAATGGGCCCATTTTTCTTCCATGATTCATCATTCCAAGCATATGCACGACCACTTGGCCCAAAGGGAAGTATTTTCTCATTTTTTATTTATTTATTTGAATTATTATTTATGTTAATTCATTTAAATTATTTAAATACATGAAAAATATCTAACTTGCCTAAACCAATCTTTTTATACATGTTTTAAGGTCAATATTTCGTGCAAGTGCAAACTAGGAAAGATTTGGGGTGATTGGATACTAATTGATACAAGAACACTTGAAAAAGATATGGAAAAAGATCCTTAAAATCAAATTTCCTAAAATCATCAATGCTATGGATTTGGTTGAGTTTTGTTGACCTAAAACGTTGACTACATATGCTTGAATCAAAACCTAATGCAAGAAGACTCTAAGCTGCGCAGAGAATACCATTGCAAACTTGGATTTTTATCAAGAAACTCAAATTCTGAAAACAAGGTTACAAAGCGATTCAAAGCTTAATTTTCATTCAAAAAGCTTGCTCAAGGCCTATTGAGTGTATTCCAATCAGAATCGTCCCTCAAAACTCCAAGAAATGGTAAAACAAACCGTACCTGTGCAAGGAAAATTTCAGAGTCGTGCATCATGATTTACACATTCTTTGTGATTTTTATTCATGGATTCATGTTAATTACCTTGTTCTGAAGCTAACCCAATGTTTTGATTGAATTATTATGCGTTATATTCGATTCCACCATGTTTAAATTCTAGGGTTTTCAGGATGAGGAATTAGGGCTTTTAAGATCAAGTAAAATTGGCCCTCAAGACCATGATGGTTGTATTCAGCAAGCCTGGACGAACAGGAAACACCATTCGCGATCAATTTATGTACATCATAGCCCTATTCTCTATTTTCCAATAGCCTGCCTTCTGCAACGCATAGAAAACCGTGGCCAATGCGTTTTCGTTTCAGGAAAAAAATAAAGCAATGAGGACGATGACCTCGTGGCGAACGATGGTTGGTGCGTTTGAAAATTCGCGCGCTGAACCACTGATGCGTTCGTTTCTCTTTTTGTTATTTATTTATTATAATATGTTAACATATGTTTCATGGCTCAGCTGGCAAGTGGTAAAGGCAATGACGTCCAAGACCTGGGTTCGAACCCCAGGTCTTTCACATGTTCCATATTATTTTTCATTAACTAATCCCATGCAGCGCTTAATGTGTGGATATACTATGTGCCTCCCAATCAAGCATGACACGTCCCCCTGGAGATCAATCCAAAGGCGTAAAATTGATGAACACCCTGAACCCTAGTCAAAAGAGCCACATGGCGCCTGGAAAGTCAACGAATTCTGAAGGTCATTGGGCCAGATTTGCTTGGACAATACCTCCACTTTAGGGCCTGAACCCCCCCTGGTTTGCAATTTTATTTTTTTATTTCATTTTTAATTATTATTTTATTTGCTCTATTGTTTTGATTTAATTTATTTTCTACAAAAATATAAAACACATAAAAAACTCAGAAAAAGACAAAAACATGATAAATAATTTTTTATTTTAATATGTTCATGTAAATAAATTAATTTAAAATAGGGTTTTAATGTTAATTCTTTTCATAATAAAAATACAAAAAGTAGAATTAGGTTTAATTGATAATTTTTATTCCTTTTAATTTTTTCCTTTTTATCATAATATTATTTATTTATTTATTTTCATAATTAAATTGTATATAAAAATTAGGGTTTCATTTAGTTAAAAATTTCAACATCTTCTTAATAACTAAAAAAAATAATAATTAGAATTAGGGTTTGACATTTTATTTTAATTTTAATCAATTCTCTTTTTTTATTAAATCTAAAAAACACAAAAATACCAAAAACATTCCTTTTTTTAATATTAATTTTAATTCCTTATTAATTCTATTTTGCAAAAGGGTCCAACGCCCTCCTTTCAATTTAATTATTTAATTTCACACATTTACTCTATTTCGCTTAATTCATTATGTATCTCTCCCAAAGCGTTGTAACTTAAACTTTTCGCACTTTTAATTTGCTTTATTTACTTTCCGTTAAATCGGGTCCGGTTTAATTTTGGCGATGTGGACCCGCGCCATTTGTAATAGTTGTAGATTTATTTTCCTCACAACTTTTAACTGTTAAACAAGCATGCAAGAATGAATGGACCATAATAAAATCAAGCGTAGATCACTTTAACATGACAAGATAAATACAAATGAAAACGACACACGAATCGCACACACCACCCCTAGGGTACGCCTCACTGTTGCCTTGCCTCGAAAGGTGATCGTCGAGTAGAGGACGTCTTAGTAAGTCCTCATGATCCGGGAACCTGGCATGAGGGTAGCTTCTAAGGTATCTTCCCATTGCTCTGGTGATCACCATGTCCCTACAAACTCGAATTGACCCGAACACCTCCAACGGTGGTGCTACCTACCTCTCAATGGTGGGATGGCACTACTTTAAAGGATATTTACACAGACGAATTCCTCAGGGTAGGTAGGTTCTCGTAGATACTTGCTCTCTTCAAAAACAAACTGAAATCTTTTCACACCAACACTTTTCAAAAGCTTTCAAAGCAAATTTTTCAAACACTCTGACGTACGAGTCGAACTGAAATTTTTCAAAGAAACTTTTTAAAACCCACAATTGAAAAGCAAGCAAACATTTTTGAAAACACATTGAGCAAGTATCTAAGAGCCCATGGATAACCATGGATAGAAAGGGTGCTAACACCTTCCCTTTCTATAACCTACCTCCCGAACCGAGAGCAATCTCTTTAAGGAATTTTTCTGTGCTTTTGTCCTTTCCATTTGGAGAAAATAAAAGACGGTGGCGACTCTTGCTTCCGCGACATTTCGCGAACCAGCGTTAAACAGTCAGTTCCAGATCCACCGATCACAGAACTGGCGACTCTGCTGGGGACATACTTATAAAAGTGAGGTGTACCTTAGGACTAAGATCACTTGTGTTTTCAATTGTCTGAATTGCTTGCTTTATTATTGTGGGTACTGTCTTGGGAGTTCTATAGATCCTAACCCGGATCTGGGGGATACCTTCTTAGAAAGTAGCAACAAGGCTGTGAGGGAACTGTGCGGGGTATACCGACATGGTTGAAACAGTCTGCTACGTTGATGTGGCACTTTGGTGTGTACCGGTAACCCTTGAGTTCAGTCAAGGAGAGTACGGGGCCTCCGCGTGGTGTCATGAAGCATCAACAGACCTTAGGGACCTTAATTGAACTATCTTGGCCTCTTTAGGGTAGTGAGATAACTGACTTTGGTGCAGTCCGAGGTTGGTTGATACTCGATACTACACTCAATTGAGGGTTGCTTTCCTGGAATATTTCGGTCGCCAGTTCAGTGGCTAAATCGAAACGATGAACAATGAAAGCAATCCAGTGATATTGGGAACCTTAGAACCCGGTTACTCTGATTAGGACAGGTTGAACCCACCAACTTCAAGAGGGTACTACCCAGACTTCATGCTGGCCTAAACTCTAAGGGCTCTTTTGTGTGACTTGTGTGCCTTCGTACTTGACTATTTGCATGCGTGTTATCTGACACATGAACCACTTGCAGGTTTTGTTTATAGTCCTTAACTGGGACTCATAACAGGGTTTACCAAATTTCTTGCAGGTTTTGTTTATAGTCCTTAACTGGGACTCATAACAGGGTTTACTAGATCTCTTGCAAGTTTTGTTTATAGTCCTTAATTGGGACTCATAACAAAGTATACTGAATTTCTTGCAGGGTTTGTTTATAGTCCTTAATTGGGACTCATAACATGGTTTACCTACATCACCCCATGCATAGCATGACATCATACCATTGCATACATCTTAACCCATTTCAAGGATCTCAAGGGCTTGTGATGCAGGTCATGATGAACAATTATCCCAGCAAGGGGCAAAGAGGATTTATTTTCCTCTAGCCAAGGTTGTCAGGGGCTATGACCCACTGGATATGGTGAGCCTTTGACCCTTGAAGAGGGGCTCTCTACAACAGGAAGTTCCTTCAATCAAGTTGCCAGTTTCCAACTCTAACAAGTTTCTCTGTTTACCCTGCGAGGTCCTTGAAAACATTACATGCATATCATACATATCATTGCATTACAGGTACCCGTTCTTTGCAGGTCACTTACCCTTCTCGCTGTTTATTTCAGCAATGGCTTGCCCACAAGACAACAGGACTTTCTTGCTCAAGAGACTCGGTTCGGGGAAATCCTCCTGAATCTATCCAAGGGGCAGGAGGAGCTAAGGATACTTCTCACGGAGACCTTCGTCAGGGGCAATGCTGAGGATGAAAGGTTGGAACACCTACAAGTTGAGATGGATGCTATGAAAGCCCAGATGCTGGGGCAGAGGAATGCCATTCAAGGCTTAGCTCAAAGACAGGATGAGCTCGGGTTTCTCGTCAACCAACTGCTTCAGGGTAACCAATTGGGGCAAACATCTAAGGGTAAAAAGCCATTCATCATCCAATCATCCTCGAGACAAGAGGATAAGGGGAAAGCTCCTCGAATGGCTCTAGTGCCACAAATTCAGCATCAACCTCACCAGCTTCAGCCAGACAAGCCCAGAAGGCAATTCACCCCGCTCAACATATCGCGGTATCAAGCTTTGCAACACCTATTGAGGTTGAATCTGATCACATTAAGGGCTCATCCCCGGAACCCCAACACAGCATCTCCTGCCTATGATCCCAATAAGAGGTGTGCCTACCACTCTGCTAGCCCAGGACATGATACTAATGAATGTTGGGATCTGAGGAACAAAATCCAGGACCTGATCGATGAAGGGGCATTGGAGTTCACGCAAGATGGACAGGCTGAATTTTTCTACCATTCCTCCAAGGCTCACCAATTGAAGTGACAAGCTCCGAGACTAGGAAACTTTTGTTCATTCGAATGTTCAAGTTGTGTTTTTTTCTTTTGACCGTTCAAACATTTATTCATGTTAAAACATTGTTATTCCATTAATGCATCGCTTATGTCTATTTTGAATCAATATATTCACATTCACTATATGCAAATTTGTTTTCATATTTTTTCTGATGTCAACTCTCGTTAATTCTAAGCCTCCTGAGGGAGGATGACGAAAACGATACCACGATCTTTACAGTATGCTTTTGAACAGACCCCGCTGATGAGGTACATGCATTGTTTCAATCCCTAAACACTGGAGTTATAAGGATGATAATCCCTCGCCAACCCCTCTGAGCCAAAGAAGTAGGAGTTTTTTTTTTTCTTTTCGAAATTTAAAACCCTTAATCATAACCGGGGGCAGGGTAGTCTCTCAGTTGATCTAAGTGCATAACGAATGGCACTAAAAGAGGTCCTTACAAAAAAGAAAGACAGTGATGGTTCCGGACAATCAATAAAGAAAGGCAGTCATTATCTCTCAAAGAGTAAAAACCCATTAAGTCAAAACTCATGAAGGAGACTTACAAAACTGGGGCATCCCGCTGACTGTAACTCCAAAAGGAAACAGTTCAGGCAAAAAAAAAAAGAAAGGGATAACGAAATCAAAAAAGAAAGAGGTCCTACAAACCCTCAACAAAAAAGGAATGACTGCCTATTCAAAAGAAATCATCAATAGCTGAACCATCATTGGAATATTAGAGCAAAGACTCGAACAAGGTCTAACGCACGATCAACTGAGTTTAGGTTTGGAGAACATCACGAAGAGCGGGTGGGTACAAATAATTTGAGCCTTTATCCTTTGTTTCTTAAACCGTGAACCAGGCCACGTTATAATCCTTAAAAGTCCTAGCTGAAGCATGGGTTAGTCCAAAAGCATACTGTCACGAAAGGTATCCTGACTCCTTGAGGCCTACGGTAAATATGAAGTTGACATCACGTTTTATAAACATTCACTTGTTTTATGAAAAGAATGCATTTTCAAAATCTTCAAGACAGACATAAGCTTGGCATTTTTAACATAACTTTGTTTGCATATGACTTTTTGTTTGAACAGCAGGGAAGTTCGCACGATGAATACCTAGTGAACAAAAGTACTTCCAATCAAGGGGCAGACATGACCATGGTCCATTATCTGGGGCAGTTAAGTCAAGATTCGGAAAATCTCTCAAAAGGCCAAATAGCCTGGGGCAAATCTCCACCTGGGTCACTTGGGGCATTCCAACAACGAATCTTGCCTGATCAAACACCTTCTGGTAGCATGACAAAGAACTTCTAACAGGGGCAACTCCCTACTTTCTGAGAACATGGACATAGTCGGAAAAATACTACGCATAATCAAAGACCCGCTAGGTTGACACACCTAGGCAAAAATAAGGGCTTCCAGGCGAACCAAAAGGGTTCGAGCAAAATGAAGGGATGAAATGAAAAATCTGTACACCCGGCAAGTCGAAAACCTAAAAAGGCGGCTTGGGCAAAAACGGGTATCCCGGTGGACTGAAAACCCGAAAGGGCAGTCTAGGCAAAAGTTAGGGATCAAAGCGTACGATTATGTCCTGTCATCTCGTCACTTGCCTACCAGAAGAAGGTTTGCCTGTCAACAACTATCAGCACCTCACAGGTCTTCCTCTCCCACCTCAGAAACAGGGGCAATGATGAGTTGTCCAAACAATCTAATCACTCTGTCCACCAAGGTATCAAGGTGAGTTCAGCTAAAGAACATAACCAAATATCTTAATTCCCCAGAGAGTGAGACAACAAGACAGTATACTCTCCTCAAGCAGTCATACAGTTAAAAGGAAGTTGGGTGTCCTCCAGCAGATCTCAACATTCCCCAGCACATCACTCTTAAACAAGCATCCCCGGTAGTCTTGCTCTAAAGATTGTTCCCCGGCGGCGTATCAACATTCAAAGGAATCACTTCCCCAGCATATCAAAACTTCCCCAGAAGAGTCCAATCCAATTCCCCAGGAAATTTGGAATTCATATCCTCAAGCAGTAAGCTTATCCCCAGTAAATTATGGAAGCTTATCCTTCGCAGAGCCCGAACGCGTCTCCCGGCTTTATTCAAAGAGTTATTTCCTTAACAGGATATAACTGGGTTAACCCCAGCCAAAAGCCACGGAAAGAGCGTCGTCTACAAAGTCTTCTGATCCCCAGCAAACTATTATCAACACTCAGCAAGGTATCTCTCTTCCCACAGAGTATCACTCCCCAGCATGGTCGCTAGAGTTTTTCTCTCCGCAGAATCTTCCATTCGCCAAGTTCATTCCCCAACGGAGTTATCTTCTCCTACCGGTATTCTTGCAGTTATCATCCCCAGCGGAAGCAAAACCTATTCTTCAACGTCAGCCCAGGAGTGACTTCCCGGCACCCGTCAAAGATTTATTTTCTTAAGACAAAAATACATTCACAAACAATCACATCTTCATACATTATAGCATGCATATGCATCATACTACACGAATCTCATTGATTTTGAAGACATACAGTTCATGCATCATGATTTTGCATACAATTATGTTTTGCCTTTTCAGGAAAAAGATCAATACAAAAATGACTACTATCAACTATCGCAATTCTTTCTAGATATAGTTTCAGATATGATCCAGAGATGGTGACGTTCTGATACTGCTTCCAGATTTCCTTCTAGATATAGTTTCAGATATGACCCAGATATGGCGACGTTCTGATACTGCTTCCAGATTTCCTTCTAGATATAGTTTCGGATATGATCCAGAGATGGTGACATTCTGATACTGCTTCCAGATTTCCTTCTAGATATAGTTTCAGATATGACCCAGATATGGTGACTTTCTGATGCTGCTTCCAGATTTCCTTCTAGATATAGTTTCAGATATGACCCAGAGATGGTGACGTTCTGATACTGCTTCCAGGTTTCCTTCTAGATATAGTTTCAGATATGACCCAGATATGGTGACGTTCTGATACCGCTTCCAGATTTCCTTCCAGATATAGTTTCAGATGTAAACCAGATATGGTGACGTTCTGATACTGCTTCCAGATTTCCTCCCAGATATAGTCCAGATATGAGCCAGATATGGCAGCGTTCTGACACTTATTCCAGTTGAAGACATTTCAAGACCTTGTCCGGTCCAGCTAAATCGACTCCCAACAGATTTTTCTGATAAAGACTCAGTAGAAGTTATCCCAGGTTATAATTTTCAGATGTTCCCCTCTCCGACGGTGAGTGTGAGGTGATAGTCTCTTATGGTCCCCTCTCTGACAAGTGCGTGAGGTGGTAATTCCTTCTTCAGATGTTTCCCTCTCCGACGGTGAGTGTGAGGTGATAGTCTCCTATGGTCCCCTCTCCGACAAGTGCGTGAGGTGGTAATTCCTTCTTCAGATGTTTCCCTCTCCGACGATGAGTGTGAGGTGATAGTCTCCTATGGTCCCCTCTCCGACAAGTGCGTGAGGTGGTAATTCCTTCTTCAGATGTTTCCCTCTCCGACGAAGAGTGTGAGGTGATAGTCTCCTATGGTTCCCTCTCCAGCGGCGAGTGAGGTGGTAAGTCCTTTTTCAGATGTTTCCCTCTCCGACGGTGAGTGTGAGGTGATAGTCTCCTATGGTCCCCTCTCCAGCGGCGAGTGAGGTGGTAATTCCTTTTTTAGATGTTTCCCTCTCCGACGGTGAGTGTGAGGTGATAGTCTCCTATGGTTCCCTCTCCGACGGTGAGTGAGGTAACAATCCCTTTTCCTATGATTCCCTCTCCGACGGCGAGTGAGGTGATTCCCTTTCAGATTATAATGGCCTATGGTTCTCGTTCCGATCCTGCGAAGATGGTATTTCCCACCAAGATTTTCTCAACGAGCGTTGTTGAAGTTAAAATCACCCAAGGTTCTCTTACCGTTCATGCTAAGACAGTAACCATCCCTGGTTTATTCATCGCTATTTGAAGCTCCAGACTCAGCTCCTGTAACCAGTCAGGACATATCTATACCAAGCACCTAAAATCAGCTCCTGCAACGTGTCAGGTACTCATTTTTTCTTTTGCAGGTATGCAGGTTCTCGCTAAGGAATCTCCTACGCGATCAACATCCAGATGGCATCTATAAGCCCATCATCCTATCCAGCAATCTCTAAATGGCATCTATAAGCCCATTCCCCCATCACACTGCTAACATGCGAGCACAAATTTCTGGGCACTCTAGTGTCCAATCATCTTCTACCCTCGGATTACGAAAGGCACGTCAGCCAATCTACATCCTCAGGTCTAAGAAGATTGAACAGGGGCAACTGTTGTACCCCAAAATTTGCCCTCCCATATTCTTCAAGAAATTTCCAAGCCAAGCTGCAAAATTCCCCAAGGGTTGCACAGTCCAACAGCCTCCCATACAGTCAAAATTAGGGTTTGTGTTCTGATCAAGAAATTGAAGGTTTCAAAGGCCCAATCTAGTCTCATATGCCTACAAGTGTGGTCAAGCATCCTCATATCAAGTTTCAAGGCATTCAGCTCAAAATTGCACAGTCAAAACCCTAAATTGCACCACAGTCAACTGTAGGGGCAAAATGGTCATTTGGCAGTCAAAAGTTCAAATTTTTGGTCAACATATCATTTTGAAGCCACAAACATCATTTGATCAATGCTTGATCATGATTCTCAAAATTTGGCTCAGGAGTCATCAAAGATGCAGAAGTTGCTATATTTGGACAGCTGAAAAAGTCAACTGAAATTGACCAGGGCATAACTTTCACATGGTTTATCAGAAAAATTCCATCCAAATCTCATTTTGAAGAGAAAGACATTTCCTACAACTCATCTTCATACTTCAAGTCCAAGAAATGCTCTCACAAAAAGTTATCAATTTCAACATTATAGGTCATTTTCAAAAGTCAACAAAAAGGGACTTTAAGTCAAAGGCCATAACTTGAGATTGGTAAATCAAAATGACATGGGACCACAGGCATTGGTTAAAGGACTCAAAGACCTTTCCAAAATGTCCAAGAACATGAGAAAAGCTTAAAAATTGAGCAAGTTATGCCTTGTGGAAGTTGGGAAATTTTTGGATATTTTGAAAAGTCAACTTTGATCCAAATGACCTAAAAATGCTAATGGGCCCATTTTTCTTCCATGATTCATCATTCCAAGCATATGCACGACCACTTGGCCCAAAGGGAAGTATTTTCTCATTTTTTATTTATTTATTTGAATTATTATTTATGTTAATTCATTTAAATTATTTAAATACATGAAAAATATCTAACTTGCCTAAACCAATCTTTTTATACATGTTTTAAGGTCAATATTTCGTGCAAGTGCAAACTAGGAAAGATTTGGGGTGATTGGATACTAATTGATACAAGAACACTTGAAAAAGATATGGAAAAAGATCCTTAAAATCAAATTTTCTAAAATCATCAATGCTATGGATTTGGTTGAGTTTTGTTGACCTAAAACGTTCACTACATATGCTTGAATCAAAACCTAATGCAAGAAGACTCTAAGCTGCGCAGAGAATACCATTGCAAACTTGGATTTTTATCAAGAAACTCAAATTCTTAAAACAAGGTTACAAAGCGATTCAAAGCTTAATTTTCATTCAAAAAGCTTGCTCAAGGCCTATTGAGTGTATTCCAATCAGAATCGTCCCTCAAAACTCCAAGAACTGGTAAAACAAACCGTACCTGTGCAAGGAAAATTTCAGAGTCGTGCATCATGATTTACACATTCTTTGTGATTTTTATTCATGGATTCATGTTAATTACCTTGTTCTGAAGCTAACCCAATGTTTTGATTGAATTATTATGCGTTATATTCGATTCCACCATGTTTAAATTCTAGGGTTTTCAGGATGAGGAATTAGGGCTTTTAAGATCAAGTAAAATTGGCCCTCAAGACCATGATGGTTGTATTCAGCAAGCCTGGACAAACAGGAAACACCATTCGCGATCAATTTATGTACATCATAGCCCTATTCGCTATTTTCCAATAGCCTGCCTTCTGCAACGCGTAGAAAACCGTGGCCAATGCGTTTTCGTTTCAGAAAAAAAATAAAGCAATGAGGACGATGACCTCGTGGCGAACGATGGTTGGTGCGTTTGAAAATTCGCGCGCTGAACCACTGATGCGTTCGTTTCTCTTTTTGTTATTTATTTATTATAATATGTTAACATATGTTTCATGGCTCAGCTGGCAAGTGGTAAAGGCAATGACGTCCAAGACCTGGGTTCGAACCCCAGGTCTTTCACATGTTCCATATTATTTTTCATTAACTAATCCCATGCAGCGCTTAATGTGTGGATATACTATGTGCCTCCCAATCAAGCATGACACGTCCCCCTGGAGATCAATCCAAAGGCGTAGAATTGATGAACACCCTGAACCCTAGTCAAAAGAGCCACATGGCGCCTGGAAAGTCAACAAATTCTGAAGGTCATTGGGCCAGATTTGCTTGGACAATACCTCCACTTTAGGGCCTGAACCCCCCCTGGTTTGCAATTTTATTTTTTTATTTCATTTTTAATTATTATTTTATTTGCTCTATTGTTTTGATTTAATTTATTTTCTACAAAAATATAAAACACATAAAAAACTCAGAAAAAGACAAAAACATGATAAATAATTTTTTATTTTAATATGTTCATGTAAATAAATTAATTTAAAATAGGGTTTTAATGTTAATTCTTTTCATAATAAAAATACAAAAAGTAGAATTAGGTTTAATTGATAATTTTTATTCCTTTTAATTTTTTCCTTTTTATCATAACATTATTTATTTATTTATTTTCATAATTAAATTGTATATAAAAATTAGGGTTTCATTTAGTTAAAAATTTCAACATCTTCTTAATAACTAAAAAAAATAATAATTAGAATTAGGGTTTGACATTTTATTTTAATTTTAATCAATTCTCTTTTTTTATTAAATCTAAAAAACACAAAAATACCAAAAACATTCCTTTTTTTAATATTAATTTTAATTCCTTATTAATTCAATTTTGCAAAAGGGTCCAACGCCCTCCTTTCAATTTAATTATTTAATTTCGCACATTTACTCTATTTCGCTTAATTCATTATGTATCTCTCCCAAAGCGTTGTAACTTAAACTTTTCGCACTTTTAATTTGCTTTATTTACTTTCCGTTAAATCGGGTCCGGTTTAATTTTGGCGATGTGGACCCGCGCCATTTGTAATAGTTGTAGATTTATTTTCCTCGCAACTTTTAACTGTTAAACAAGCATGCAAGAATGAATGGACCATAATAAAATCAAGCGTAGATCACTTTAACATGACAAGACAAATACAAATGAAAACGACACACGAATCGCACACACCACCCCTAGGGTACGCCTCACTGTTGCCTTGCCTCGAAAGGTGATCGTCGAGTAGAGGACGTCTTAGTAAGTCCTCATGATCCGGGAACCTGGCATGAGGGTAGCTTCTAAGGTATCTTCCCATTGCTCTGGTGATCACCATGTCCCTACAAACTCGAATTGACCCGAACACCTCCAACGGTGGTGCTACCTACCTCTCAATGGTGGAATGGCACTACTTTAAAGGATATTTACACAGACGAATTCCTCAGGGTAGGTAGGTTCTCGTAGATACTTGCTCTCTTCAAAAACAAACTGAAATCTTTTCACACCAACACTTTTCAAAAGCTTTCAAAGCAAATTTTTCAAACACTCTGACGTACGAGTCGAACTGAAATTTTTCAAAGAAACTTTTTAAAACCCACAATTGAAAAGCAAGCAAACATTTTTGAAAACACATTGAGCAAGTATCTAAGAGCCCATGGATAACCATGGATAGAAAGGGTGCTAACACCTTCCCTTTCTATAACCTACCTCCCGAACCGAGAGCAATCTCTTTAAGGAATTTTTCTGTGCTTTTGTCCTTTCCATTTGGAGAAAATAAAAGACGGTGGCGACTCTTGCTTTCGCGACATTTCGCGAACCAGCGTTAAACAGTCAGTTCCAGATCCACCGATCACAACTCTTATGTTGCCTTTTGAAAATGAAATATCCTTGTATCTTCAACCCACTGAGTTACAGCACAATGTGCCTAAGGAACGCTTCTAACAGGTACAATTGGAAAACAGGGACCTTCATCAAAATCTGGAAGACAAAAAAATGGAAATATATTTCTTAACAGAAAAGAAAAGGGACCTGGCCCGTCAACTCAAAGAGTATGAAGGGGAAGGTAGCACCAAAAAATGACCCAGAGCCGAAAACTCCTTTGTATCTACGGAAGAGTACCAGATATCCCTCGCTGATGCAGAGAAGAATTGTCAAGAAACTTTGAAATTCCAAATGGCCAACAATAGAAACAAAGACAAAGCTAAAGAGTTGGGAAACCAATTTAAAGCTGCTAGGATGGAGTTGGAGGCGAAAGAAGATCAAATGACCGAAGTGATGAAAGAGAATGCAAGACTCCGAGATAAGATAAAGGAGATCGAAGAAGCACCCGTACCTATACCTTTTCCAGAATGTAAAGAATGTGATCGGTTCCTAGAGCAATGCGTGTACTTAGAGGGACAATTGTTTCGGGAAGATGTGGTAATCGATAGCTTCGCTCATGGACGAGAACGTGAAAAGACAAATAAATTATTCAAAGAAACCAAGGAATGGAGTGAAGAGTACTTTCGGAAAGGAGGACCATTTTAATACACAGAGATTAGAGATCCACCACTTTGATTGTCTTGTTCTCTATTTTTTTGCTTTAATGTCATTAGATCACCACCAGTCTTGTTGGATGGGGTCGTTTAAATTTCATTACATATTCAGAATCATGCCTGTAAGAAGTTACCATTTGATCATATGAATGATATTTTTAATGAAATCAATTGTTGTCGAATCTTCTTCTTGCCGATTGTCTCTCTTATCATGTGGTTTAAAATTCCTAGGGGTGATAAAACTTTGGGTGTCCTGGAAATGATAAAACATCTCATACACAACCATGCATTCATACATATCATATTACGATAAATGATTATGGCAGGTCTTCTTATTTCTTGATCTAGGCCTCCCCTTTGCAGAAGATACCCACTACGACTTCTCATCGTTATAATACTCGAAGCACTTCCAAGAGACAAATGGAACAGATTCAAGAAGATGTTGTTGCTATGGGAACCAGGATGGATACTCGAGTCGATCAGTTGATGGAGATTATTCAGAACATGGCTCGTCAACAAGAGGAAATGAGAGCCATGATTGTGAGGCCTGCTGAAGCTTTGAATAATGGGGGTGAAAATTTGAACAATAATCCACCAGGAGTCATTATCAACAATCCTAACGGTATTCTGGGGGCTCAGAATGCGGTGGAGAACCCGGGAGGCACTTGAAACGTGAACCGGGATTCGAATGTCGGTCTGAATACCCACCTACTCCTGGGAATAAGAACACTGAACAACCTATCGTATTACCAAGGCCTGTTCGCATTCCTGTTAGGCCGGTGGAAGAAGATAATTGGGAAGACTGAATGACTAATGTGGAAGAACCAACTGAAGCTAGCAAGAAGTTTCATATGATTGAAGAACGGATGCGCAGGTTTGAAAGTCAAGGTGCAGTAGGCTTTGACATGTCTGATTTAGGCTTAGTTCTCGGAGTAAGGATTCCCCTAAAATTCAAGGTACCTGATTTCGTAAAGTACAAAGGCACTTCCTGTCCAAAGACCCATGTTAAGTCTTTATATCAGAAGATGTCTGCATATTCTAATGACGAGAAACTGTTGATGCACTTCTTTCAAGACAGTTTGATAGGTGGCACACTCGAGTGGTACATGCAGTTGGAAAATAGTCGTATCCGTACATGGAGAGAATTGGTTGAAGCTTTTGTTATGCACTATCAGTATAACACTGACATGGCTCCTCCAAGAACCCAACTATAGAACTTATCCCAGAAACAGGATGAATCATTTAAAGAGTACGCCCAGAGGTGGTGAGAGATGGTTGCAAAAGTGCAATCGCCCATGTTGGAACGAGAAATGGTGGAGATGTTTAGTAGTACGTTGCAAGGCCAGTATTACACAACTTGTAGCATATCAGGTACTTTTGTTGAGATGGTAACACATGGGGATCGAATTGAGATCGAAATTAAATTGGGGAAAATCCAAGACGTCCTTGTTGGTAATAGTGCTTGTAATACTAAAAAGTATTTCGGGGGTCACCCAAAGAAAAGGGAAGGGGAATCTAGTGCGATCTATCCTCAGAAGGGGAAAGGCAGATATCAGGATTACGACCATCAGGCTTCTGCTGTAACAATTCCAATATCTCCCCCTCAGTGTCCAACTTATACACCCCTACAAAACAATCAACAAAAACCAAGACTCCCCCCTAGAAAGTTTGACGTGCTTCCAATGACATATGCTGAGTTGTTTCCTCAGTTACTCGGGATAAAATTGATTGAGTTGCGTACGTTGAAAGTCGACCCTGAAAGGTTGCTGATTCACTTTGATGCTAATGCCCGGTGTGATTTCCACTCTGTCCGGCAGGGGCATACTATCAATAATTGCTATGCTTTCAAGCACAAGGTCCAAGACCTATTAGACACCCAAGCTATTAATTTTGGACCAGCACCTAATATTAGAAATTAACCTCTGTTGCCTCACGGAGGTTCCACTGTCAGTGCCATCATTGAATATGAAATCCTGGATCTGGTTATGGATATCGACTAGTTAACTACCCCCCTTTTATTCGTAAAAGAGCAGTTGACGAGCAAAGGTGTATTTTTGGGCTGCGGGATGGACTGCGCCGCTTGTTTAAAACAGCCAGAGGGTTGTCAGTTGTTGAGAGATGCGGTTCAGGATTTAATTACAGAGGGTTTTCTTCAGTTTAATTGCAAGATCGTTAAGCCCGAGATCAATAATAATAAAGTCAATGTGATAACCATTCCAGTCAAACAAAAAACTGCCCGGTTACCATTGACGATTCTGGTACCCGCTAAGAAATCTCCACTAATTATCACTATGCCTGGTCCAGTGCCGTACGTTAGCGACAAGGCGGTGCCTTGGAGTTATGGTGGCGAACTTTACTATCAGGGGAAGAAGGTTGCTACTCAGAGGTCTGAGGAAGACAAGTCTGAAGAAGAGAAGCCTGCAGTACTCGATATTGTCAGTGAAAGCCGCATTACCCACAGTGGTCGGGTTTTCTCCCCACTAGAATGACCTGAAGATAGCACAGAAGCTGCAACTAAGGCTAAAGGAAAGCGGATTATGGTCAATAGCGATAAGCCGGGACAAAGTCCCCATATTCATGTTTTTTATGATGAAATGTCTAAGGATGCAGTCGAGTTAATGCGGTACATCAAGAAGAGTGACTACAAGATCATTGACTAGTTAAGTCAAACACCCTCAAAGATATCCATCCTCGCCTTTCTCAGAGATTCAGAATCCCATAGAAATGCACTAATGAAGCTGTTAGGAACCTCTTTTGTTCCCCAAGAGATATCTGTGAATCAATTTAAGGGAATTGTGAATAACATTTATGCGAGTAATGGGTTGGGTTTCACGGACTTCGACTTACCCCCTAAGGGGAGGAAGCATAACAAAGCATTACACATCTCTATGGAGATTGCAAAAACTACCTTATCTCGTGTGTTGGTTGATACAAGTTCCTCTCTCAACGTGCTACCCAAGTCCGCTCTTTTGAAACTGGATTATGAGGGGCTTTCATTGAGGCCGAGTGATTTGATTGTTAAGGCTTTTGATGGGTCAAAAAGGACTGTGTTCGGGGAAGTCGACTTGCCGATCAAGATAGGGCTCCAAGTATTTTAAGCTACCCTCTTTATCATGGACATAAACCCTTCCTACTACTATTTGTTGGGCCGCCCATGGATCCATGGGCCTGGCGCCGTCACCTCCACTCTACACCAGAAGCTGAAATTTTTACTGAATGGAAAGGTGGTCACCATTTACGGCGAAGAAGATTATATTGTTAGTCACCTGAGTTCTTTCCGCTATGTTGAAGTGGAAGGATAAATCCATGAGACGCCGTGTTAAGCCTTTAAAACTATACAGGTTGTTACGGCTCCTCATCAAGAAGACAGAAAGCCAGAAGTCCCCATGTCATCCTATCACCAGGCACAAGCAATAGTTCAGTCTAGTCATCTAGAAGGTTGGGGAAGAGTGTTGGATCTCCCTACTCAGACAGACAAGAAAGGTTTAGGCTTCGTTGCTAATCAGGGAAGGTCAGTCGCTACTCCCAAAGGTCATGGTATTCCTCCACCAATTCGATTTGTCAGTGGTGGAATCATCCAGGAAGAGGCTCATGCGGTGAGTGAGTGAGATGGAAACGATTGTTAGATGGATAGGTGGGTTCATCCAACCATGCCGAGCGAAAAGTTTACCAACTGGTTCGCCGAGGACATCATCGTAGCCACCTGTTATAAAGAGTAACTTTCTTTTATTTGTTATCATACAATAATCCCTATGTTCTGCCTAAGACATAGTGGACATGCTGTAAGGCCACAATGTTTTTTCATTACAAGTTTATTCATCAATAAAGAACGTCTTTTGTTTTCAAATGTTTCACTCCTTGTCTTTCCGAAACTTTTTTATAAGATACGAGGCTTTATTTTATTTTTACATCTAAGACTAAAATAAAATATAAAATAATCATGCAGATTGTGTCCTTCATTAATCCCAGAAAGTGTCGGGAATGATTCCGCTATGACTCTCTATGACTTTGAAAATCCAATATATCAAGCTGAAGAAGAAACTGAGGGGGACTACGAACTCCCGGAAGAGTTGGATAAATTACTAAGGAAAGAAGAAAAGGTCATTCAGCCGCATCAAGAGACCACTGAGTTGATCATCTTGGGTACCGAAGAGGTCCAAAAAGAAGTTAAGATTGGGGTTGCTCTAAAAGATAGTATGAAGCACGGATTAATCGCAGTGCTCCGTGAGTATGCAGATATCTTTGCTTGGTCCTATGAAGACATGCCTAGGTTAGACACAGACATCGTTATGCATAAGCTACCTCTTAGGGAAGAGTGTCCTCCTATTAAGCAAAAGCTTCGAAGGACTCATCCCGAGATGCCTAAGAAGATCAAAGAGGAGGTTCAGAAACAATTTGGCCCTGGCTTTTTGAAAGTAACTTCTTATCCACCATGGATTGCGAATATTGTACCAGTACCTAAGAAGGATGGAAAGGTTAGAATGTGTGTGGACTATAGGGACTTGAACAGAGCAAGCCCTAAAGATGATTTACCGTTACCACACATTGATGTTCTAGTTGACAATACTGCTCAAACCAAAGTGTTCTCTTTCATGGATGGTTTTTCTGGCTATAATCAGATTAAAATGGCACCAGAAGACATGGAGAAGACTACTTTTATTACTCCTTGGAGAACATTTTGTTATAAAGTGATGCCCTTTGGTCTGAAGAATGCCGGGGCGACTTATCAACGTGCTATGGTCACTCTCTTTCATCACATGATGCATAAAGAGATCGAAGTATATGTTGACGATATGATTTCCAAATCCCAAACAGAAGAGGAACATCTCGTTCGTTTGTTGAAATTTTTTGAAAGATTAAGGAAGTTCAGACTAAGGCTGAATCCAAATAAGTGCACCTTCGGAGTGAGATCATGGAAACTGTTAGGGTTCATCGTAAGCGAGAAGGGAATTGAATTTGACCCTAGTAAGATAAAAGCTATACAAGAAATGTCGGTGCCGGAAACATAAAAAGAGGTTTGCGGCTTTCTCGAGAGATTGAACTACATTTCTAGATTCATCTCCCACCTTACAGCCACTTGTGAACCAATCTTTAGATTGTTAAAGAAAAGTCAGACGGACAGGTGGAATACCGATTGCCAAGCGGCATTTGTTAATATTAAAGAATATTTCATAGAACCTCCAATTCTCTCGCCTCCGGTAGAAGGTAGACCCTTGATAATGTATCTAACGGTGTTAGAGAACTCAATGGGGTGTGTATTAGGGCAGCATGACGCGGCTGGTCGAAAAGAGAACGCAATATATTACCTTAGCAAAAAGATTACCGACTGTGAAGTAAGATACTCATTTCTCGAGAAAACTTTATGCGTTTTGGTATGGGCTGCTCGCCGACTGAGACAATATCTGTTGACTCATACCACCTTATTGATCTCTAAGATGGACCCAATCAAGTACATCTTTGAAAAACCATCCCTCATGGGAAGGATAATTCGTTGGCAAATGATTTTAACTAAATATGACATCCAATATACTACCCAAAAGGCTATTAAGGGTAGTATATTGGCAGATCATCTTGCTCACCAACCCATGAAAGATGACTATCAGCCAATAAAGTTTGAGTTTCCTGATGAAGACATCATGTACATACGGGATTATAACATCCCAGGCCCAAAGGAAGGACCCGAACCAGGATCACGATGGACGATGGTGTTCGATGGTGCCTCCAATGCGTTAGATAATGGTGTCGGTGCGGTGATTACTTCTCCTGAAGGTTTTCATACTCCTCTTACTGCGAGGATTTGCTTTGATTGTACGAACAATATGGTTGAGTATGAAGCTTGTATTTTCGAGTTAGAAGCTGCCATTGATTTGCGAATCAAGATCTTAGAAGTATATGGAGATTCTGCTCTGGTAATTAGCCAAATCAACGGAGATTGGGAGACTCGTCACCCAAATTTGATTACGTATCGCGATCATGTGTTGAAGCTAACCCCTTATTTTGATGAGATTACTTTCAATCATATTCCAAGGGAGGAAAATAACTTGGCAGACGCCTTGGCTACTCTGTCATCCATGTTTAATGTTAGATGGGAAAATATAGCTCATTCTATCACTATCCTAAGGTTGGATGAACCGGCGTTCTGTTATGGAATACAAGAAGATGTTGTTGACGAGAAGCCATGTTTTTATGATATCAAAAGGTATCTTAAGACCCAAGAATACCCAGAAGGTACTTCTGTCACGGACAAGAAGACTTCACGGAGGTTTGCCGCCAAGTTTATCCTCGACGGTGATGTGCTGTATAAGAGGAATTATGATTCCATTCTGCTCAGATGTGTGGATAGACACGAAGCAAGTAGGATCATAAAAGAAGTGCATGATGGTTCTTTTAGGACACATTCTAGCTGGCATACTATGTCCAAGAAAATCTTGAGGGAAGGTTATTAATGGTCAACGATGGAAAATGATTGCTATGAGCATTCCAAGACCTGCTACAAGTGTCAGATCTATGCTGACAAGAAGCATGTGCCGCCCAATCCTCTAAATGTCCTAACTTCACCTTGGCCTTTCGTGATGTGGGGTATTGATATGATTGGCCAGATTGAGCCGATCGCTTCCAACGGGCACCGTTTTATCTTTGTGGCCATCGACTACTTTACTAAGTGGGTCGAAGCAGCATCTTATGCCAATGTCACTAAACTAGTGGAAGCGCGTTTCATCAAGCATAAAATAATTTTTCGATACGAGATCCCCGAGAAGATTATTACCGACAACGGGTCGAACCTCAATAATAAGATGATGAAAGAGTTGTGTGAAAACTTTAAGATAAAACATCACAATTCTTCTCCTTACCGTCCTAAGATGAATGGCACGGTTGAGGCAGCCAACAAGAATATTAAGAAGATTGTGTAGAAAATGGTCATCACTTATAAAGATTGGCATGAGATGCTACCATTCGCTTTACATGGTTATCGTACCACCATGCGCACCTCGAATGGGGAAACCCCCTTCTCACTTGTTTACGGCATGGAAGCAGTCCTACCGGTGGAAGTAGAAATCCCTTATTTGAAGATAATGACAGATGTACGATTGGATGAGACTGAATGGGTCCAGAATAGATTCGACCAGCTGAATCTCATTGATGAGAAGAGATTGACATATATTTTCCATGGACAACTATACCAAAAGAGGATGAAGAAGGCTAAAGAGGATCTTGTGATCTTGTGCTAAAGAGGATCCTGCCTCCTAACAACACATACGCTAGGGGTAAATGGGCTCCCAACTATGAAGGACCTTTTGTTGTGAAGAAAGTCTTCTCGGGAGGATCTATGATGTTCACGACTATAGATGGAGAGGATTTCCCTCACCCTGTCAACACAGATGTAGTAAAGAAATATTTCACGTGAAAGGTCGTTGGTTTGATCGGCTCAGGACAGAGCATTAGTCTAATCAGTCATTTGGAAGGCAAGTATTGAAGAATTCAGAGGTCATGAGAGTTGTAGCAGAGTTGTACTTGGTAAATCTGCACTCACATTGTTTTTTTTCATTATTGTCCTCTCCATGTGTTCCACATGCAATTATTTCTTTTCGAGAATTGCTTTTCGATGTAAATGCCTATTTACAAGACAATCATTCAATAAAAGTGTTTTCTAATTGTGCCAAGTTGTTTTAATTTTTTCGGTTTTGATAACAAAAGACGTTTAACATTTTCGATAAATGTTGCATTTTAAAAAATTAAAGCTTTACAGCACATGACATAAAATTACTCGAGGTATCAGGTGTGGTAACCATCCCATGCTCGAGGCATGTTGTTGTAATTCTCACCTTCGCAGGTATTATAGATCTCTGATAACAGAAATGATGCCAATAAACGAGCTAAAGACCTAGACATGACCAACATAAATTTCCTATCAGAACAGAATCATGTACTCACGAGCTAAAGGTATTCTTATTGAAAATATGGTGGGTACTCGTTTTTCAAGAGTGTAAATTATCCATAGATAAAAAGTGAGATTACCAAGCGTACTTTATGAAAGCAACCAGTCCTTACGGAGACTAGTCTCCTCAACCGGGAAAATTCAAATTACATTCGCATTCTCATTTGTAATCTTTCTTGTTTGGTTTAGTACTTTCTTATCTGCAAAACTTGCTTATTTTTACTAATCATAATGCATTGTGTATGCTTGTTTTGAATTAATTTATTCGTATCTTCTCTTAAATGTATTTTTATTTGC
This sequence comes from Vicia faba, assembly GCA_948472305.1. Classification (NCBI taxonomy): domain Eukaryota; kingdom Viridiplantae; phylum Streptophyta; class Magnoliopsida; order Fabales; family Fabaceae; genus Vicia; species Vicia faba. The sequence continues at coordinate 45,970 of CATIWC010000567.1, forward strand.
CTTTTCATTCTTAAATAAAGCAAGGTACCTCCAGAGGGAGGATGATGAGTAATATGCCAAAAAGTTCAAACGGTGTGCTTTTGAATAAATCCCTACTGACGATGTACATGCCATGTTTCAATTCCTAAACACCGAAGATATAAGGGAGATAAACCCTCGTCAACCCCTTTGAGCCTTGAAGTAGGAGTTTATTTTCTTTTCAGAAAAAACCTCACATTTAACCTACGGTAGGGTAGATTTCAGTTGATCCGATCGAGCGTTCATAACTCATCAGGAGTGCGTACCTAAGGATACAATAATGGTTATCCATCAAAAGGGAAGGAAAGTAAAAACTGCAATGGTTAACTCTCATATATCAATAGTGTGCATCAAAGAGAACGATACCATAATGGTTATCTCCCACACATCAAGAGGTCAAAAGATGACGATAAAACGATAGTTATCCCTCGTCTACCAAAGACTCAGGTAGTCACAATTACCTCCAACAAAGTCGAAAATGACTCGAAGTCACACGACTGGTTAAGAAAAAAAGAAATGATGAAAGAAAGAGACAAAGAGCCCCGCTAAGTCGAAACTTGGAAAACGAGTCGCTTAGGCAAAAGTCAGGGCTTCCTGCTGGACTTCAGTATCAAAATTCAAAAGGAATTTGCCTAGGCAAAAGTTAGGGAAAATAAAAAGAAAGCAAAAAGCGCGAAAACAGAAAAAGGGGATTACCAAATAAAGATCCTCCACAAAGAATAAAGTTGTGTGATCGAATACCAAAAATGAAAGAGGTGAGTGACTTCCATATCCTCCTAAACCATGGTAAACTCCTTTTGATGGATGAGTGCTCGTATTGGTTTAACTGAATTTAGGACTGGAGAACATCACGGAGAATGGGTGGGCACCAAATATTTTGAGCCTTAAATCCTTTTTTATAAAACCGTGAACCAGGCCACGTTACAACCCTTAAAAGTCCTAACCGGAGCATGGTTTTATTTGAAAGCACACTGTAATGAGAATACGGTAATCTGACTCCTACGAGGCTTGCAAAAAAAACTTTTGAGTTGGTATCACACTATCTTTTTAATTTATTTCGTACAATTTTTTTGTTTTTTTCGTTCCGATAAAGGTTTTTAGAACTTCAAGACAAACATGAGCTTTGTATTATAATTATCATTTTGAGAATAAACATTCTTTGCATATGAGCAAGTGCTTAAACATCAAGTAAGCTTGCATAATGAGCATCAGATGAAAATTTGATCATCTCAAGGGACAAATTGCTTCAGGACACCGTTTAAAGGTGAATCATTTGTGAGAATGGTCTTAACCTGGGGAAAATCTTCTATTGAGTCTATTGAGTTAAAGAATACCAGTTTGAGAAATGATCTGAAGTAGATTGCAAAAGGTGGTTGCCCAGAGTCTCTGTCAAGAAGTGGTGCATTACTTTCAGTTGGTCCCAAAGGACATATTGCTTCAAGTATTTGCTCGAGAACGAAGCAGTTCAAGTCGAGAAGTATGGTTGTGAAGTAACATACTTTCAAGATATAAGCCAACCAGTCTAAGGTTATATTGTCTTCAAAAACCCCAAGTTTTCATCCCTCCGTGAGCATGAGACAAATAAAAGATTTGTCAAGATTCTGTTGAGCAAGGGAAAGCGTGTCGAATACTCCATCGAGTAGGTATTCGGACAATCTGAGGAATTCAAGTCGGGATTTTATCCCTCAAAGTGTAGTCAAACTGGGGCAGTTATACTAATATTTGACAAATCTCTCTGAGAATGAGTTGATCAGAGGAGAATCTTTCCAGAATTTGAAGATGTATGGGAATTCACTAAAGCATACTTGGAATCATCTCCAATTTTGGTTATCTAAACATCATGTTCCAAAGTTCATAACACTGGGGAAAATTATCTTCAATGGTATAACTCGAGGCAATTTTGTGCAAAAGCCTTACAGTCTGGGGAAAGAATTTATGTAAGGGCTTTCTCTCTTCTTCAATTGTTGATTAGATCAAGTCCATATGCATGCTAAATGACCTATGAATTTGAAAATCATGCCGAGAAGTCAGGATTGTTATCTTCGACTTATTAGAGACTCAATTCCATTTACTGATATCATTTGTCCTAATTCAAGGTTATTATTCCCAGTTGAAGTTTGGATTGTTATCCTCAGTAGGATATAAGCAGTAACGCAAATATCATTTGGGGTTTGTTTACTCATACGATATGCGATGGAGATGTTGCTTCCCAGTAAAAGACCAGTTGCTACTTGACAAAGACCTGTATACCAAGGGGTTTCTCTTCTGAGATATTTTCTCCCCAGTGAAGCATCCTCATTTCTCTACAGGAGGAGAATTTTCTTTCTCCATGGAAATGTAGAAGTTGTTTAAAGTCTAGATGATCCCTTTTCATTGGACTGTAATTTATTTTTGCAACATCTTCTCTAAAGTCCATTTTTAGTGGCATTTCTCCTCGGAGTCAACATGTTGAAGTTGTAATATTGCATCGTGGTTTTTACCCGGTGATTGGTAGTTCAAATTATCTATTCTTCAGTAAGGTTTTCCATTCCAAACAGGGGCATGTCGCCCCAATTTCTGTTTTGCAAGTACTGTTGGTCTTGTATGACAAGATGCATACCAACAAATGAATCAAGAAGGGTCTGTATGTGACTAACATGCGGATTTTCATATAATGAGATCCAATTTCCCTAGTGGAACTATTCTTCTTTCCTTAGTGGAGCAAGTGTCCTATCTCTATAGTGAGGTGTGCAGGAGAATTCCAGTCATAACTCTTTCGTTGCCAGGGATACAAGATTTTGTTGAGATATCCCTAGTGGAGTTTCTATCCCAGGATGTTTGTTTCTTCCCCAAGTGAGGATCTTTTACCTTCCAGCGATGTTATCCCCAGTGTAGTCTGAGTAGAATTCTTTTTATTTAAGAATTTCTATACTCCCCCAACAGAAGTTATCTTCATCAAAAAATTTCTATGCCAGAAGTTTCCATTCCCAACAAAGCTTTCCTCTTTCCAACAGAGGATAAAGAATTCGTTCCCCGTGACGTGGGGAGTTTGATCAGAATTCAATATTTTCTCTGAACTACAATTTACGTTTGCAGTATTCTTCCCAGGAAGTTACTTCCCCAGTGATATCAATCTTTATAGGCTGGTGGTTCCAAATCTCGATTCCCCGTTGAAGTACAAATTGCCTTTCTCTACATAAGATCAGATGTGCAAGAATAATCGTTCGGAAGTTCATTATCTTCTCGGTAGCCGATTATTGATGTGTTTTCCTAATGCATTACTAAACATACCTCATTATATTGCATCTACCAAAACGCATAGCATTCCCATTGTATGGGGAATTACGCTATAAAAATAAATTCAAACATGCATGAGTATAAGCTAATTATGTTTACTTGTAGTAACCTGATTGTTATGCATTCAGATTTGAATTATATCCACAAAAAGCCTAGGGTGATTCTATTTTGTTTCCCTAGCGGAGTCTGTTTGACTTACCACCAGTTGGGCTTTGGTATTTCCCATTGTCTTAGTAAGTCGTGATTCTCTCTTTCCCTTGCAAGCCTTTGGTTATTTTCCCCGTGTTTATATTTGCCGTTAGAGTGCGAGTAAGAGTCGGTGTATAGCCTTTCTTGCTTCTCAAGTATTTGAGTATCCATACTTGGTGTGTGGTAATTCAGATAATTGCCACTCTTGAAGAATTACACCCCGCCTTTGGCCTGATGGATTTTGTAGTTATTGTGTATTTGCAACTCTTAAAGCTCAGCATATTTTCTTGATATCCTTGGTTATACACCCTTTCCTCCCGTCTCTTTCCTTATATGTGTCCTTTCCTCCGGACATATTTTCTTGATATCCGTGGTTATACGCCCTTTCCTCCGGACGTATATTCCTGATATTCATGGTTAGAGTCCTTTCCTCCGGTCTCTTTCCTTATATGTGTCCTTTCCTCCGGACATATTTTCTTGATATCCTTGGTTATACGCCTTTTCCTCCAGACGTATATTACTGATATTCTTGGTTAGAGTACTTTCCTCCGGTCTCTTTCCTTATATATATCCTTTCCTCTAGACATATTTTTCTTGATATCCTTGGTTATACACCCTTTCCTCCGGACGTATATTCCTGATATTCTTGGTTAGAGTCCTTTCCTTCGGTCTCCTTCTTGTTATGTGTCTGCTACCAACCCCAGACATGTATTCTTGATATCTTTGTAAGAGCTTTCTTCGTTTCGTCTCTTTCGTACGTATTCGCTACCGACCCCGAATATGTATCTTTGATAACTTTTTCGTATGTATCCGCTACCAACCCCGGATATGTATCTTTGATAGCTTTTTCGTATTTCTTCTACTGACTTCAGGCATATATCTTTTGATATCTTTCTTACACGTGTTTGTTACTAACTCCCAACAGATGTTCCTTGATAACCAAGTTCTTCTTCTGTGTGTCTAACCCTGGTTAAACATACATTTATCCCTGATAACCCCTTTAACCCAAAAAGAAAAAAGAAAAAATAAAAGATACAGAAAACCAAAAATATAATAATACATGACTGGCTTCGGAGTGCAAATTTTCGGGTTCTTTTAGTATTTAATCTTCTTCCACCTTGACAGTTCGAAAGGCTGACACCAATCTCACCTTCAGGTTGAAGGCGATTTAATAGGGGCAGCTGTTGCACCCCAAAATTTTCCCTCCTAATAGCACTTTTATTCTGGCTTAGAATTTGCATTCATTTGCATCAATCCAATAGGTCATGTGCATAGCATGCATTTTCATAAAAAAAATAGAGCACCTGAGGTTCAAAAAATCAGTAGTTATAGAGCTAGGGTTCACAGTTGATTTGAGTCGTATATGTTGAATAAGACGAATCATTATGTTTCTTCTTGGTGTGGAAAACTGTGGAATTAGGGTTTTGGTTCATGTTCAGTTTGGATTTCTTCTCCATCAAGCAACAAGGTTAGTCTCTTCGCCTGAATATCAAGATGAAAAGTGTTTCTGGTAAAGAACTCAAGGGCGTGACCTAGCATACGTGGGCTTCGAATCATGGCGTCTCTTCATATAAGTATGATTATCAATTGGTCAGGCTTAAGGACTATGACATGGCATTCATCCACTCTTAAATTAACCAATTCGGGTTTTGATGAATTATGGTTCAGAGGATTATTGGATTGTGAATTTAGGGTTTTATTGATGTTCATTATGGATCTCTCCCTTATCAAGCTATAAGGATATCTTCCTCAAAGTAAGAGGCAAAGCCATTTTCATTACATCGCATCTCAAGAAGATTGTAATTCTCATGCATGGCAATTAAGCGTGTCAATTCATCAACTGGGGTTCATGTGATTTACATGTTAAGGCTGTCTTGGTGGTTATTCCTCCAATGTCTCAAGATCCATATTCATCTTCAAAGGATTACTCGAGGGGTTATTGTGTTCTCGAGTTGTTATTACTTGTAAAGCAAGTTAAATTTTCATGGGGAATTGAGGATTTTATTAGGGAAGTATCCATTCAAGTTTCTTAAGGTGCAAGTGTCATAAGTATTTCCTGTAATGCAAGGTATAAGTAAATGCAAAGGTTATAAGGCATGGTCTCAAGATTAGTTAAGGTTCTCAAGCACGTGTTTGTCAAGAGTTGATTCATGCTAGTATTGGAAGGAAGTTCATGTGGATTTCATCACAAGTTAACTTGGACTTATGGTTTCGATTAATTTTGAAGTGCATTAATCGAGAATGTAAATGGTAAGATCCATCCATGGTTGATTTCTTGAAATTCAAGCTACCAAGGCGAAATTATACCACATTTCAAACATTATTCAAGGTATGAGATCATTTTCGATTTCAAGTGGAAAATTCAAGTTCCAATTGATTTTATTCAAAATTTCTAGCAAAGTTCTTCATCCAATTTCGATTCAAATTTCCATTAACCATTTCAAAACCTCTTCATTCCATATTCAACAAAAATTCCAACAAGTTCATTCATTTACAAATTCACCATAAGTCATTTCAATTTCAATTTCTATACACCATTTTTGTTGATTCAATTAAATTCAAAACACCATTACAAAACCATAGAAAACTACACTAAAAAATATTACATGAAAAAATTATCAAAAAGAACTTAAACCCAATATCCAATCTTTCTTAATACAAATTCTATTTCCCAATCACCATGCCAAGTGCTTGACTATCCTTCAAATTATGTGATTCACCACTATGCTATGCCAAAGTTATTCATCTTCATGTATTCCTCGATATTCATGCCCCAAATTAACCGATCTGCTACCTTCTTCAAAATACCATGCTGCCTTGTTTTAGACTCAACCAAACCTGCATACAATTGCTAAAGTCGTGCCAAAACAGTTCAGCCATGCACATAAACATATTGCAGCATGCTAACAAAACCAAACCTGCACATAAGATCAGTCCAACAAAAATCCAGTCAGCATTTCATACCTTTATGAAACAGATCACATAATTCAGTTAAATACAATTTCGCACTTTTGGAATTTAATAATTCATAACTATTCAAACAAGACCTCCAATTAATTTTCAGATCTTTCAACCAACCTACTAACAAGGTTGATTCTAACATTAACTCACAGTTTTACTAACATTTTGCAATCCTTCTTTTGCTAAATAGATTTGACATTAAGTACGGTAGATAACAGTGAGTGGTCACTAACATGATTTTCATTTTCGATTTCCAGGACCTCTTGATCATTTTTGAATTAACCTCTTAAAGGTCTTGAATAATAGCCTCTAACAGATTTTTAACTAACACCCTATCTTTGACAGCTAACATTTCCATTAATGAGCTCATAACTGAAAACAGAACCAGTTCTTGCATACAAGTTGCTCTGCATCATTCATCAAATCATTTCACAATTCCAAACCAAATAAACCACCTTGCACTTACTACTAACATAACTAATAGTAGCATTCTCCTAACAATTAATATTATCACTTTGTATTAACAATTTTACCACCTATCCAAGTTACTAGCAGTTTCCACACTAACAGGTTCTGTTTCTAACCCTAACTAACTTTTCCAACTAACATTTCACTAACTAATTTTCCAGTTTTTTACTAACATATCTCATTCCTTTTTTTTACTGCAACTAACATTTTTATCAAAGCCAGATGATTAACCGAGTTTTCTAATAGAAAATCATAATATTCCAGCTCACTAACATAAAACCAGAAAACAAAACTAACCCTCACCCCTAACTAACAGCTTACTAACGACTAACAGAACTCTAACAACTTCCTAACTTATTCTAACCGTAAAAGAAATATATCAAAAACCTGTAACTAACTCTTATAACCTCCTAACAGAATTATCAAAAACAACTAACAGAACTCTAACAACATCCTAACTACCTAACCATATCCTAACTGCCCTAACAAAAACAGAATTTCCCAACCTATAACAGATATCCTATAACCAATCTCTAACCAATTTCTAACCGCATCTCAGTAAAAGGAAGAAAGAAGATAACAGTTCATTCATAACAGATTCTCAATAGACTTCAACAAACAGAAAGAGAAAAAGGGGAAAGGGAATTTACGATTCAGTCTATAAAAACAACAGAAAATCAAAGATAGAGAGTACTCACCATGAAAAATCTGTGACTCATCTTTCCATTTTCTATTTCATCACCTTCAAAAAATTCTTTGCGCTGCAAATCTTCATCCTCTTCTCTACAACCTTCACTCCTCTGTATGCATGCTGCAAATCTTCGTCACTCTCTGCAATTCCTCTAAACCATAACAACAACTTCAATCTTGATCTTCATCGATTCATCTTCTGCAAATTGCACCTACTTCGTTCCTCTGCATCATCTTTATCAACACCTAATCTTCATCTATGTTCTTCATCAACATTCTTCATTTTCATCGAACCTCGCATGCACAACAATGATGATATTCACATAAAAGAAAAGGAAATAGATTAGAAGGATAAGAGTTAATTTGTATACTAAGAATCAAGCGTATTCGTACCTGAGCATTCAAAACATCATCTCTGGTTTTCTAATCAACATCATCAAGATCCAAGGGTCACCGGAGCATCTCCGATAGGTAAGATTCCTTTTCCCTTATTCCTTCGTTTTCACCTTTTTCTGGATACCGCTATGTAAGGTGGAACCTCAAAGATCGTAACCCCTTATGATTGTAGTCGTGAGCTCAATATTCATCATGTAATTCAAACTTTAGTTTTTAGGGTTTTTAGGTTTTTTTGGTTTTGGTTAGATGTAAAGAGAACATAAAAGGATCAACGGAGATGAAGAGGGAAATCGGATAAGGATGTTGATGGACCAGCGACGGTGATGAACAAAGAAGGTTGGAGAAGTCGGCATCGCAGCGGCACGTTTTTCTTAAGATATGAGGAAGAACGTGCTCTCACAGCTAGAAGTCCAATAGTCACTTCTTTAAGCCCTAACACACCAACAAGAACTTCAGCGTTCCACGTGTTGCTCATTTTCTTTTATATTTTAAAAAAAAACCCTTTTATTGTTTAAAAGATGATAAATCTGTTTTTGATGTTGATGGGCTTGGATCGGATTGTTGTACCCTTAGGCCTATTTTGTTTTTTTGGAAGCTGAAACAATAAGCTCTCATGGATTCTGATTGGATGGGCCTAGCATCCTGGCTTCTATCACACTCCCTGGACTAAAATTAGCAGCCCCTGGATTCACTAATTCTTCATTAGAATTAAGGCTTTTTTTGCAAATAAAATACATGATAAAAATAATATAAAAGACCATGAAAATAGTAGATTCTAATAGAAATTTTAGGAATTAATTCTCTAGTTTTTTTAGAATTTTCCTTACATAAAAACTAGTAAAAAAAATACTTGTCTTCTTTTAGTTTTATCCATATTTTTACGACGCTTTGCCATAATATATTTTTGACGCGTTTGTTCATTGTGCAAGGTATATTTTTCTGCTTTCGATCATGTAACATAATAGGAACTTCTGACTACGCGTTGCATTCGTAAAACACATTTTCCTTTATCTTAGTTGGATATTATTTCTGACTTTGTTTGTTTTTTGGTGAAGCTTGCTCGACGCGTACTCCCTGTTTCTCCACTACTTTCATCCGCTCTTGACAATTTGCTCGCTTTGGTAGTCGCCGCTACTACCCGTGTACTTCTTCGCACTTTATTGCATTTCTATATTGCTTTCTAGATACCATGAGAAGTAGGAAATAAAGAGCGTACGCTCGAAGTCGTTGTTTAAAGACCGGTAGCAGGCATTCCACACTTCATTGGCTATATGTGTTGTGCTTGTGTTTGTTTCTTTGGTTGTTGATCGATAAGTCACTCAATTTAGAAATTGAGATCATGACTTCGCTCTCAGTGCATGTTCCCTATAGGATTTTATCACTTTCCTTTATTTCTAGCTGATCGATGAGTCACTCAATTTAGAAATTTAGATCACGACTTCGCTCTCATTGCATGTTCCCTATATGATAGTTTTGTTAGACTTTCTTAGGAATGCTAACTTAGATAGGATATCTTTAAGTGTGCTCTCTTGAGCTTATAAGCTTGCTTACTTTATCCTTGTACATACCATGTTCCCTTAGGACGCGCTTGCTCCATTCGAACGCAGGTCGGACCTTAGGTTGTAAAACACGCATGCTAACATTAGGTAGACGTTTCTCTTTTTAACCCAAACCTTAGGGCTACCATTGTATGATAACATTAGGTTCAGAAATAGGCTAGTCTCGCTTTGACTTTTCTTTCCCCTTTTTGCATATGCATTTAAAACTAAAACTTCTTTTTTTTTCTAACTTCAAAATACTTTAAAAAAAATTACTAACGAGAATCATATCTTTTTTAATTATGAGAGATGATAAGTGGGTTTCTTCTCGACCTTATTTTTCTCTTATTCTAAGCTTTGGTATGGTTCAAGTTTCAAAGACTTATTTCATGAATAAGTAGAGAAATGGCTAAAATCTCTCTCTTGAGATTAACTAGCTGTTATCCATAAGCAAAAACACCAAAAACACAAAATATTTTTGCCTTTGGGCTTTTCTTTCAAACTCTTTTTAAAAGAGAATGTTAATTAACTTTTATGCTGACGCGTAAGTCTCCAAAGGTCGAGTTGCGTCAGAAAGCGAAATTAATATTGTTCATTAAAATAATACAAACCAACAAAAACATGTGAGCCGAACTATGGTAGCTCTGATTCCTCAAAAAGGATACGTAGGCATTGGGGTAGGGCCCAAGCGAGTACAATTTTATTTTTCCCTATATTCATTTCTCTTTTCTTTTGCATGCATTCCTCCCTTCAGTAGTATAGTAAAACAATAAGTATAGATTAAACACACCCATAAGATAGATAACAATAGTGGATACCATAGAGTACTACGGGTGCGTGGGGTGCTAATACCTTCCCCTCGCATAACAGACTCCCTTACACTTATCTCTTGGCCGTTCAACCTTTATTTCACCCTTCTCAGGTTTACTCGATGTTTACCTTTCCCTTCCTGTGGGATAAAAAGCGTTCGATGGCGACTTCATTGTTTGATGATTTTCAGCCGGTTGTTTCAATAATACTTAGAAGCAAATCTGTTTGACATGCTTAAACCAAGAAGTTCTAATGTTACAACTTCTGAATGCACCAACGTTACGAACAAAAAATCTGATATTTTGATACGTAAAGCTTTGGAAAGAACTAAAGAAGTCTCAATGGTAACATTCATCTTCTGATATGATCCCAAGAAATCATGTTCTGAACTGTTACAATTTATTCATTGCAAATCAAAAGTAACGGCTGAATCAAGACATGATCTCTACTTTTTGAAAGAACATTAAATACACTTTATCGACCTTCCAAAAGCATCTTCTCATGCCTCTCATGCATCACCTATATAAATAAGACTTGAAGGAGAAATCGCACACAACATTACTGCACACCGAAAAAGAGAAATCTTATTACCTTTCTATCTTGTGCTTTTCAATTGTGTAATACATCACTGTAGTGATATTGTTTCATCTAGAAAATATATTTGTACACACTGTTAATTATATTATTATGTAATACCTTGAGAAAGCCAAGTTGTGGTTTAAACTCAAGAAGACTTTGACGGTTGTCATTGTATCTATGTAATCATGTTTGATTAGTGGATTAAGACCTCATTTGAGAGAGGCAAAATTACCTTGGCGGGTCGACTAGAGTAGTTTGAGTTCAAACGAACCAGGATAACTAATGTTCCTATTATTTTAAATTAAAAAACCAAATTCAAACCCCCGTATCTTGTGTTTTTCCATTCTTTAAGTTCTTGAAGTTGATTCGAGTCCTATAGAGAACACGATATCACCATGAAAGTCAAACCATTCGAACATCTGTGCCCGAGGATTTCCCTAGGCGTAGGTCTATTTCGGGAAAAGATGTTTCATGTTTTATTGAGTTATGAGAACTCAAGATACATGTTTATATACAATGTGAATATCCCTTAGAAGTTTAAGTCTTAATTACGTTGTGTGAGTGATACACAAGTAATGAAAGATGAAGACTTTAGTTAAAAATCCGTAATAGATCCCTTTAGCTCCGAGTAGACCCATATGATAGGGGAACTCACTGAGATTATTATCTCACCCCACTATTATTTTTATTATTCAGGTGTGTATTTGCAGGTTAAAGGTAAGAAGAAGTTACCTAATTATGTTTCGAAGGATTTTGATAATCGTGATCTTCGCTATTGGATTTGTACAATGGAAAATATTGTACTTGGATCTTAGTTTTTATTTAGGCATTGTTGTATGTCATCTACTATAAGTTGTAATTTAGGGATATGTATAATGATGTCATTAGGAACTTGTGTTGTATCAACACCAAATTAATATCTCGTGTAATATATTTTCTAGATGTATGTAATATGGGGTGTTATAGTCATGACACCTGCCAACAATTCAAAGTTCCTAGAGACTGTTACGTAATGTCAAGAAAATATTATGGAAAAATTTTCCGTGTAGGATATTCATTAAAATGTAAAAAAATTAATTCCTTGTATCTATCTTTTTTCCACGAGCCAAGAAACCTTAAGTTTGGACTTGAAATTGAGGGAACGAACCCCTTTGATTATGTGAATACTGGTCCATATATTTTTGAAAATGAACTATAACTTTTTAAATTATTTTTGTACTTGCAAAATATATATAGTATATTAGATATTCCAAATCAATGCAATAAAAAATAAAAGGATAAATATTTAAGAAAAGTGTAAAGAGAATACCCATCAATTAGACAACTTGAATTATAAAATTAAATTATTAACGTTGAACTGGAACGTCAAGTGTTTAGATAATCTCAAAATCTATTTTATAAATATGCAATACAGCTTACCCATCCACACATTAAACATAACTAGGTGCACAAGGGGTTTCAGGATTATGAATGGAACTTGGACCAGATGGAACATCATGTAAAATACAAACAAATTTACCAGATGAAAATGAATGATGGTGGCTTCGATAATGATGTCCTAGGATTTCTTTTGTTTTGCATTAATTATTATCAGCTAAAACTCTCTAGCCTTGTTTTTTAAATTGATCAACATTTTCATGTAGCATGACATCACCATTTAATTCAAGTGTTGTTGAGGGAAAGTGAGTTACACTTGATTTTCCATTATTAACCAACAATATCAATACACCAATATTGATCAAGAGAATGTAGGACATAATTTTGTGTTATCTGATCATCTCTATTACATAACAAGAATACCGTGCGGACTTTGTAATACTTTAAATTAGACATTATATATATATATATATATATATATATATATATATATATATATATATATATATATATATATATATATATATATATATATATATATATATATATATATATATATATATATATATATATATATAAGATTGTGGAGGAGGTGGAATTCGTGTGAACAAGGCTTCTAATAGACATTTGATATGATTGTTTGATTCTTCTTGCTTCCCTAGCACCCCTTTAATTTTTTTGTTTGTTTCATCCTATTTGTGTGTGTGTATATATATATATATATATGGTTGTGGAGAGCCTTTCCTTAACAGCTGCATTTTCTTTCTTCAATTCATCCAGAGTTTTCAACACAAGAGAAGATGGATATGTTTCAACAAGAGAAGCCATATTCTCATAAGTTATGGAAGCAGATTCTTTCTCAAGAGATTCTTCAACTGACTTGCCTTTGTCTTTAAAAATGGCCAAAGGGAGAGGTTGAGGTTCAGAAGATGGTTCATTAAATTCTGATTCATGTGAGACTTCCCAAGAACTGTTATCTAGAAGAAGAAGGGGTTTCCTTACACAGTGACGTAGAACTTGATCTTTGAAGATTTTTAGGTGATCGTAGAAGTTCTGTTAGGAAATTTCATAATTGAGTTCCTTCATCTTCAGAGATTCATAATTAAACCATTTTCTAAACTGAGTCCAGAGAGAATCAGAAGCAGTTGGGTTAAGATTATCCATGAAAGCTTTCTTCAAGGAGTTAACTCATTCCTAAATTTCTTTCTTTTTTGTAGCTTTTGGAGTTTTCTGAGAAGTTCCTTCTCCAATAACTTTCCTTTTTGTTGTCCTTCTGTTAGCAACTTCTAGAGGTTGTTGCATGAGATCAAGGATATTTACATCCAAAATTGTTCCATCACTCTTGCAGGATTCCAGATATATGAGGATAATTTCTGAAGATGAGTCTGCTTGAGTGAAGAGAGGAAAATCCTTCAGAGGAACTCTTCTGGTGGTGATTACTTCATTTGACGTAAATGTGGGATCCTTCTTAATGGTTTCTATAATCTTCATTTTCTTAAGGTTCTTGATGTTGAGAGGCTTTCCAGCACATGGTTCCAGAACACTTACTTGTTGAGCCTCACTCAGATATTATATCTGTTTATTCTCTATTAGAATATCCGAGATAAGCCTTCCCAACAGAATCCAATCTCTTCTAGTTCTTACTTCTTTCCTTGTTTCCTTAACATTGATCTTCATATGATTGAGTATAATATGAGGGAGGTGGACTTTGGAATTAGTTGCAATGACGTGTAACAGGTACTGTTGATCAATATTGATGTAGTCAAAAGAACTAGTTAGTTTTATGTGATTGATGCATCCCAGAATTATACTAGACCAAATTCTGAGATAGTCCTTCAGATCTTTGATCTTGTTTAAGGGTTGTCCAGAGGAGAAGATTTTGTTGGATACGATGATTAGGTCAGAGCCTTTTTCTTTTATTTCACTTCATCTTATGCCGCTTCTGTAATGACCAATAAGCTTTCCAATGAGATATTTGAGGATGGAAATCTTCTTTCCTATTAGATAAGAAGTTACTTGATGATTTGATGCAGTATAATGAATCCAAAATTTAAACAGTTTTGGAAAAACTGGACCAATTAATCGATCAAAATATTTTGTCCACCCTTGAAACTCAACATAAGGCGTAAGGTTATACCCATTTTGTTTCAGGCTTTCAAAATCAACTATGAGTTCACAGAGAACTTCCAAAGAATAAACCGGAGTGAGGAGACTTTTGAGAATCTCTGCATTCTTTAAACCAAAGGGCATCACCTTGTAAAAAAATGTTCCCCAGGGTGTAATAAAAGTAGTCTTCTCCATGTCTTTCGGCTCCATCTTTATCTGATTGTAGCCAGAAAAACCATCCATGAAGGAAAATACTTTATCTTGAGCAGTATTATTAAACATAATATCAATATGAGAGAGCCGAAAATCATATTTAGGGATTGCTCTATTCAAGTCCCTATAATCCACCCACATTATCATTTTACCATCCTTCTTAGGCACTGGTACAATATTTTCAATCCACATCAAATTGTTTCTGGACCTCCTCTTTTATCTTCTTAGACATCTCGAGAAGAGTTCTTCGAAGCTTTTGTTTAACCGGAGGACAATCTTCTTTAAGAGGAATTTTGAGCACAATAATATTTGTATCCAGCCTAGGCTTGTCTTCATAAGATTAAGCAAAGATATCCATATGCGCACGGAGCATTTCAATCAATCTTCTCTTGACACTATCTTCTAACACTGCCCCAATCTTAAATTCTTTTCGGACCTGCTCGGTACCCAAGTTGATCACTTCTATAGTCTCTTGGTGTGGATGAATAACTTTTTCTTCTTGCCTCAACAATTTGGCTAACCCTTTGAGAAGTTCACAATTTTCTTTAGCTTGTTCATCAACTTGATAGATTGGATTTTCAAATTCATAGTGAGCCATAGTAGAATCGTTTTTGAAAAAAATATGGGATTAAAGGAGGACAGTATCGACTTGATTCAGATTTTGTTTTTATTTTAGTTTAGGTACTAAAAAGAAAAATAAAACACATTGGCATTTTTTTTGAAAAATAAAGAGAAAGACTAGGAGAGAAATATGTGAATGCAAAAAGACATCCTTTATTGATGATAATTTTGAAAGAAAAAAATTGTGGCTTTACAACATGATCACTACGTCTTTGATAGAAAATAGTGTAATAACCGGCAAAATATGTATAAAGTCGCCACCATTAAATTTTATCCTAAGACGGGAATATAAAGGAATTACCCTAATTGATGATACAGAGATTCTAAATTCATGACTCACTTTAGACGAAGGGAAGGTATTAGGCAACTTTTGTCTACCTTGTTCACAAGGATACTAGGGTTTTGGGTAAAGGTTTAGGATTAAGGTTTTATTTTTTTATTAGGAGACTCACCATGATTTTTAAGTCGTGTGCCTACGTATCCTCTTTTGAGGAATCAGAGTCCCAATTTGTAGTTCACAGTTGTTTGATTAGTTTTTTTTATAGACTATGGAAATATCTCGAATTCTCCTTGAACTAAGTCTGAGTGTGTAAATAGAAGAATTGTAGACGTAGTTCGCAGTCGATAAAAGAAATTTCCATCTTCCTTTTTTTGAAAATAAATATGAATTTAAATTAGGTTAGTAATAAAGGTTAGTATCTGAATGGTTAGGTGTTTCCGAGGATATAATGTAATATGAGAGAAATAGATTTTAATGCATGAGAAAAATATTTAATGCAATTATATAAAAAGAGTTAGTATTTTAAAAAGAGATTTTAATTAGTAAATATCTATTTTATAATTTATTAAAAATATGTTAAGTATTTTTATAAAAATAAATATTACAATTATTTACTAATTATGCAAAATTATAGGTTAATGTGACAAATTATAAAATGATAAAAAAATGACTAAATTAGAAAAAATAAATTAACTTTACTTTAAAAAAATGCATGGGGAGGGTGAATTATTTAGGCTTAGTAATTCTGGGGGTGTGAATATCAGTGCCCTAAATCTAGATATTGGATTCAAGCCTAGTTGCACAAGGGGTGACTTTTATTGGTTGGGAAGTGATATGAGGGCGTAAATAGCATGGGCTTAAGCTCAATAGTCTATTTTTGATCCAAACGTGGGGGTGCAACTGGTTGTTTAAAAATAAGAAGGGTGGGGTGCGATTAGGAAGGGTCTTGGCCCATAACACATTGACGAGGTCCGCTTGGATCCGGTATGCGCGAGTGTAAGGCCTTATGTTGGGGAGGCCTCTCTATGATCATTTTATTTTAATTGAAGGGGCATGATGGAAGATACACGGAAGCGGTGCATGGGATTATGTTGCCAGATGTTGGCCACATGTCCCAATAGATCGAAGCAGAGGGAGTATATTTTCATTTTCTTCCATTTTCTCCTTCATTTAACTCATTATTTCTCTCTCTCTCTCTCTCTCTCTCTCTCTCTCTCTCTCTCTCTCTCTCTCTCCTCTTTCTCTTCTCTTTGTTCTTCTTTCTCTCTTTAGTTTCACAGAACAACAATAACACCACCAAACCCTAAGCGAAAATCTGGCGGCAGCGGCCGCTCTACCCTTAACCGCAACCCTCTCAGAACAAACACACTACAACATCAATCAAAAATATATCGAAAATTAAGCGTAACACAAACCTTTATCTATCGTGATTCTTTGAATTTATGGTTTCATCGGTGAATGTGAAGAGCTTGAAGTAATAGCGGCGTCGGCACCATATATCTAGGGTTTTACAAATTGAAACTCAGATCGCTCTTCTTCTATTCCTTCTCTTTGTTGTTTCGATCTGTAACAATTTCCCCCCTATTATATGTTTTAGATTAGAATATTTTTGGGAAATTGTTAGGTTGCTTTGTAGTTACAATCTTAGATTGTGTTAGAAATCATTTTAAGATTAAATTATGGATTCAATTTGTAAAGATTGAGATTATGATTGATTGCATTTGTAAATTAGGGTGTGGTTTTGTTTGTAAATTGATTAGACTGAGATTTGTATTGGATGATTTAGATTGTAATATTCAATCAACAGGATATGAATTTGTTAGTTGTTTGATTCGTTTTAATTCAAATCACGTTTCTGGATCTGGGATCTTAGCCTAGTGAGCAAGATGAAGAACAATTGATAGCAGCGGAGTCGTTGGGTACAAAGGATTCTAATTCTAGTTGGACTTTTGGTCAAACTCGTTTGTTTGAATAAAAATAAAATAATAATATTGATAAAAATAATATTAATATTCTATAATAAAAAGATTGATGATAAAATATAATAATATTTAATAACAATATTTGTTTTAAAAACTATTATAATTAATAAATAATAGGTATTTTAATAACATACGTAATAATTTATAATAATAGTGTAAATAATAATAATAGTTTTAATAGAAACAATTATAATATAATAAAAATAATAATAATTACTAATAATTGTAAAAATTAAAAGACTGACTAAGAAAAGAATTTGACCAAAGCAAACATCAGTTGACTTCGGTAAACCCTTCATCTATTGCGCCTCAGAAGTTTTCCTAATGTGCTAGCAATTAGACAAAAAAAATGCACCCATCTTCTTATACCTTAATGGGCCTCTTATAAAAATATCGCCATGACTTCGTGAGGCCCACACCTCCCTTGTATATTAAAATGGACCATTCAGTTTATTGAGCCAGTACAAAAAACGCATCCCCTTAGTAATTTCAAAAACAAATGGGTCATGTGCACCCCTTATATTATTCTCGTGAGTTAAAACCTTAATGGGCCATTAGATTTTGATGGTCCATTTTAAATAATACACCCCTTTTAGATCTTAAACCACTATATCAAATGTTTATAAAACCAAGTTTAAACATTATCAAGATTTAAACCAAATGACTAAAAAGATAAATTGACTATTGACACCCTAGAGAAAATTTGGGGTATGACAACTGCCCCTATTTAATTACTCTTCGATTGAGAGTGCAAGAATACGAGGTCTCGAACATTTGAATTGGAGGTTTATTAAATAATGCAAGACCCCAAAACTTGACCCAAGGTTGGCTAGATAAGGATATATTATAAAGCATAGCACAGAAAATGAAGAAAAATAGGCAAAGATGATGATGTATCATCTTACCAGAGTTAGAGCAAGAAGTATGATTGATCTATATATGATGACGCAGATAACTCGCCAATACCTAGAAGAGTGATCATAGACTTTTTTGCGTATTCACCATGACCTAGGAGGTAAGTAACACAAGTTTTAAAGTTGACTCACTAACGCTTCAAGACTAACATAGTAAGTTATGACAAGGGTTTCGTATACTCCTCGCAACTTAGGGGATGAATAACACATAGTTTGGTAATCCATTTCAGCACGGGGACTAACATAATGAATCATATCGCAGAGGGACATATAACTAATTGCTGCTTCGAGACTAACACAATGAGTTATATTGTAGATTTTAGACATATACTACAACCTAGGAAGTAGACAATACGAGGATTGGCTTGTGTATTTATCACAACCTAGAGGTTAAATAAAATAAACCTGATAATTCATTATCGCTTAGAGACTGGCACAATGAACTATAGATTTTCGTTTACCATATCACAACCTAGTGGATAGATAATATGAGGATATGCTTGTGTATTTATCACGACCTAGAGGAAAAATAACATACACCTTATAATTCACTATCTCTTATAGACTAACACAATGAACTATATATTTTCGTATACCTACCACAACCTAGAGGATAGATAATACGAGGATAGGCTTATGTATTTATCACGACCTAGAGAATAAATAACACAACCCTGATAATTCGAATACCTACCACAACCTAGGGGATTGATATTTTAAAGTGTTTTAATAATCAAATCTCAGAGAACTAAACCCAAGATAAGATCGAAATTTACCGGTTTTATCTATTCTTAACCAACGTGTTCGTTTGTTTTGGGGACAAGATAATCAGCAATAGGCCCCCAATAAAGTTCATAGTTTAACTAAAGTAGATTTGAAAAATGTCATGCATAATGTATATGGATAATGCCCTAAATTGACATGGAACCAAAATGTATATGCACAAAATAGTTTGTATATGCACCAAATATTTTTTATATGAACCAAATGTTTTTTTGTAAATGTTTTGATATTTTTCTCCTTTTAAACCATTGGTTTTTTCTTTATGTCACAGACTACCCAACGTTGTATGTTGCATTGTCGTGGTATCTTTGAGTTGATTTGAATAAGATGAATAGTGTCAGCTCGATTTTGATAATTGTATCGCAGGTGCAGGCGTAGGCGTGGATGTAGATTTGGACGTAGGCGCATACATAGGAGCGGATTTTGTTTCGTTTTTTTCTAACCAACATGCTCTTTTTGTGTTTCATCAAATGCTTCTTTTTGTTTGTCAAATCCCCAAAATGATTTCAATGCAACATTCATAAGAAATAATCATAGTATTTTTCAAACAAGTCCGAAAAAAGAAAAACACAAATTGAAAAGATTGAAAAAGTAAATGTTTTATTGATAAACATGTCTTTGAATAGACGAGAGTACAAGATGCAATTCCTTGAAAGAGAAGATCACAAATATTTTTAATAAAAACTGAAAATGGAAATGAAAATGATAATTGCTACTGCTGTTTCTCTAATGTCCCTTTGATAGCTCCCATCTCCTTTACTTCCGAGTCATATGATTTGGATTAATCCCTTTCCTTTGTGGTCTTAGTCGTGGTTCTTGGATCACACTCAATTTGTTCTTTATTTTGAATAAGATCCCTAACTTTTGCCTGAACCACCCTTTCGGGTTTTCAATCCATCGGGATGATTTTTTTTTATGTCCATATTTTTTTCCTGGACCTCCCTTTCGGGTTTTCAATCCACCGAGATGCCCCCTTTTTACCTAAGTTTCCCTTTAGGGTTCGAACTTAGAGGGCTTTTTATACATAGTATTTTTTGACAGTGTCAGAGTTCGTCAAATTATGGCAATTCTTCCCCATCCATTGTCATGAGGGTAAGACCACCACCCAAAAGTGTTATTTTAACCATATATAAACCTTCGTAGTTGGGTATCCATTTACCACATGAATCAAGGCGAGGCAGTAGAATCTTCTCGAGTACCAAATCTCCTTATTTGAACACTCTAGGACGAAACTTCTCGTGAAATGCCTTCTTCATCCGCTTTTGTTATAACTGACTGTGGCACAGAGCCATCAAGCTTTTTTCTTCAATGAGGTTAAGTTGATCAACTCGCTTTTAAACCAACTCTACTTCTTCAAGTTTAGTTTCCGTTAGAACCCATAGCGATGGAATCTCTACTTTAACATGGAGTATTTCCTCCATGCCATATACGAGAGAGAAAGTAGTTGCACCTGTTGATGTACGTACGACACTACGATAGCCATTTAGAGAGAAGGGGAGAATTTCATGCCAATATTTATATGTCTTCACCATTTTCTGAATGATTCTCTTGATATTCTTATTGGAAGCTTCAACGGCCCCGTTCATCTTGGGTCGATATGATGAGGAGTTATGATTCTCAATTTTTAAGTAATCGCATAAGTCTTTCATCATTTTGTTATTCAAGTTGGACCCATTGTCTACAATAATCCTGCTAGGAACCCCATATTTGCATATAAGATTCTTCTTGATGAACCGAGTAACCACTTGTCTTATCAAATTTGTGTAGGACGCAGCATCCACCCACTTGGTGAAGTAATCAATGGAAACTAGTATAAACTAGTGTTCGATGGAGGCTTTTGGTTCGATCATTCCTATCATATCAATTTCCCACATCGAAAATGGCCAAGGAGAAATCAGGACATTCAGAGGACTTGGTGGCACATGCATTTTGTCGGCGCAGATTTGGCATTTGTGACATGTCTTTGTATAATGGTAGCAATCAACTTCCATCGTCAATCAATAATAACCTGCTCCCAAGATCTTTCTAGACATGAAGTGTCGATTTGTATGACTTCTAAAAGTGCCTTCTGAAACAACCGGCTAGAAATCATTAAACAATGAAGTTTCTATCGAACGTCTTTTAACCCAAATGAAGGGAAAGGTAAACATCGGGAAAACCTGAGAAGGGAGAAGTCACGGTATTGCAACCGAGAGATCGAGTAAGGGAGTCTATTAAGCGAAGGGAAGGTATTAGCACCCCAAACGCCTGTAGTACTCTACGATATCCACTATTGTTATCAATCTTATGGGTGTGTTTAATATATTCTTACTATTTACTAATGAGAAAGAATGCATGCAAAAGAAAAGAGAAAAAATGTAGAGAAAATAAAATTGTACTCGCTTAGGCCCTACCCCAATGCCTATGTATCCTTTTTGAGGAATCGGAGTTACCGTAGTTCGGCTCACATGTTTTTGTTTGTTTGGTGTTTATTATGGTCCATGTTAATTCCGCATTCTTCCGCAACCCGAACTTTGGAGACTCACACGTTGGCACAGAAGTAAATTAATCATATCCTTGCTGAAATTGGTTTCGAGTTACACCCTCGAGGAAAGATGCCACACTTGATTGGTTTCTATTTTGTTACCTTGAAAAAGGGTTTAGGTATTATTAGCATGTCTTTGATTCTCTAAGAAAGGATGTTTTAGTTTTAGATGCACATTCAAAAGGGGAAGAAAATGGTCTAAGGGAGACTAGCCTATTTCTAACCTAATGTTATCATACAATGGTAGCCCTAAGGTTTGGATTAACAAAAGGGAAACGTCTACCTAATGTTAGCGTGCATGGTTTGCAGCCTAAGGTCTAACTCGCGTCTGAAGGGAGCAAGCACGTCCTAAGGGAACATGGTATGTATAAGGATAAAGCAAGCAAGCTCGAAAGAGCACATACATAAAATGGTAAGAAAAAGAAGCAGAATGCTTTAACCAAGGGGAGTGTATCGCGCGCGACAAACAAGCGGGAGTGAGATGAAAAAGTAAAAAATGTGATGTCCAAAGCGACTAAACACCTAAACAAGATATAGAAGATCGAGGTAGACAATAGAAGGAAATATGAACAATCACGACTCGATACACATGAATAGGCACAAATCCGAAGCATTGTGGTGTGTCCTGAGCTAAGGATGACACGGGAGAAATTGCGGGGGTTGATTGTGAACCCTCCCCTCTCGCTTATTTTTGAGCACTTATCATCTATACATATGTGGGCACAAATATAAACACACCTGCAGAATACCTAGACAAATGTAGGGTTTTAAACAAACCACACACAAGGAGCACACAATGGAAAATAATGTGGAATTGCCCTAAACGAGTCTTTAAATAAACCAGAGGGGTTCCTGACATGATCAGCAACAGAGACCCCTGTCATACATCTCTACCATACATCTCATGGCATCAGAAAGCAGTAAAACCCTACTTCTCGTGATTTCTAGAAAAGCGATAAAGAAGTACGATAAAGTGCAGAGAAATGAGGAATAAAACGAAGTTACGATGATACCAAACGGAGAAGGTCTGTTGCCTCTTTAAAATCATGGAAGCTGTAAGAAAACTCTACCAAAGCTGCTTCACACAAGAGAAAGAAAAATTAATCTCCAAGCATTCCCCATTGTGAAAGTTAAATCAATATTCTATCACAAAATCTTAGTTAATGGAGACGGTCTGTTGCTTCTTCAATACGCGGGAAAAAGCTCTAGCAAGATGTCCGAAGCTTCACATAACCGATTAATAATCGATCGTAACAATTATAAGAAGAAAATAACATGAAGGAAATCCAGGGGGTGCATGATGCTGGCAGTGGTACTGTATAGCAAACAAAATGATGCACTAAGCCCAACCAAAAAATCCAAGAAGTGCTTGCTCCTAATGAAAAATTTGCACTCGAAATGCTTATGGGCCTAGGGAAATGTGGCAATTAGTCCATCTATAACATCTATCAAGTCGTTCTCAGTTCCCTTAATAAGTAGAATTTGCATTATATTTATTATTAATTAAGAACAAAGTATTAAAGAACTTAATCAACAAAAAGGATACAGATACGGTATCGTTTTGTGAGAGGCTAGGGTAAAAGAAAATTGACGGTTCAACTTCTTCTTCCTCCTTTGAAAATCATTCTGATGTGGCTTCGTTACTTCGGTCTGATTAGCTTGCAGTGCCCGGTTCAAACTCGGCTCAACATCTCTCTATTCCATTTTGCTTCGGCCTTAACTTCTTCGTACGATTCCACCGTGAATAACACCAACTATTTACTTGTATCGATTTCGTTTTCCTTGAGGATTGAACCCTCTCTCATCTTTGCTCAACGAATTTGGCTTCATCCTCTTAGCTATATCAATCGTTCATAGAAAAACGGAAAAGATGAAGAAGGATCAACTCAGGTATGCATCGATTTCCAATTTTTGCTCTTCATCTCTACTTCTCCATGATTTTCACTGTTGTTGTGATATTTTTCTTGTGTGCGCATTGCAGAATTGTGTGTTGAAGATGATGGTTGTTAAATGTAGATGATTGAGTCGTTGATGAAGTGTTATGGTTTTTGATTGAATAAGGTTATGTGAGTTGATGTGTGAAGATGAAATCATTGAAAGTAGTAGATGGTTGAAGGTGCTGCCATGTAGTTTGTTGTAGAAGCTTGAAGGTGCAAGATTGATGGTGTTGCAGATCTGATAAAAATGTTGATGTCGATGAAGGCTGAAAAATATTGATGGAGGTTAAAGTAAATCGGTTGAAGGAGGAGAAGATGGTGATGAGGTGTTCAGAGAGAGAATCTAGATTTCTTTCGGTGAGTTTTCTTCTATGAATAATCATGTGTGGTGAATATTCGTGAGCTGTGAATAGATATCCCTTCTTTGGAAAAAAATTGATTCTGTAATATGGTTTGGAAAGTTTATTACCGATTATTTTATCAAGTTGTTATAATCGGTTAGTCTGTGATTCTGTTAGGAGACCCAAGTTAATAAGTGCTCATTTCTGTTATGTGTGTTAGTAGTTAGTTAAGAAGTTTAGGAATTCTGTTATGGTATTGGCTTGGAGTTGTTTTTCTGTAATTTTTGGTTATATAAAGTTGTTTTGGAAGGTTAATTAGGAGTTTTGTTAGAGGGGTTAGAGGGATTTCAGTTGGGAAGTTGGTTGGAAATCGGTTGGGAGGTTGAAATATCTTTTTGCTGGCTGTTAAAAAGTTTTTTTTATATATGATTCAGTTTGGTGCTGAATTGTTAGAGCTGATTTCCTTTATATGGGTTGTTTTGGTTTATTGGTTATGGACTGATTTTATGATTTTTCTGTGATTAATGTGTAGGGTTGTGGTTTATTTGTGAAGACACTTTGAAGAGGTCACATTACGAAAGGCGTTGAAGTATGAAGAAGGGGTGGAGCTCAGAATTAGCTTTTTCTTGCAATTTGTTTCTTTTTAAATGGTGTAATATAGATTTGTAACGGTTTCTTTTATGGATTATTGGTGTAATGGTATGAATTGATAATGGTTTTGGATTATTTCTGTAATGTGAATAGGCTTACGATCGAAACTTGGAATGTGACATGGTGAACTTAGATAAACCATGATATTCTATAACAACCTGAAATTGCAATAGGTTTTTTCTTTCTTCAAACAAAGTTTGGAATTCGTTTTCCCTCCATATGCTTTACTTTAATTTTCCAATTTTCCTCTAATTTTTGCAATACTTATATAAGTACCAACAAACATGATGAAGACCAACAAGCGCTTAGCATGGACTCTTGTATAAGGTCTCCGATAGTTTTCAACTTAGAAGTGATTCTATGAAGTTCATGCAAAGTCCCATGTCTAAATCCGCACTCTTCTAATGGAACTTCAAACAAGTTTAATCCATGACATTAGGTAGCACCTCAAATGATTCTAGATAACGAATCCATAAGAACCAAACCAAATCAATCTCACATTCTTACTAAAACCCTTAATTTCAATCTTAAATACACTTCTTGTAATTGAAGCAACGAATAATAACAATGCTTTGATCATATTACGCATCCACAACATCACCCTTTGTACCATAATTTAAATCTTGCAATTCACTTCGCAAAGGCACCTCATTTTGATGACTAATGATCTTGAAGAAAATGTCTTGAGGAAAACCTTGTAGATAGGAGTAATTAGAAGCATATGAGTAATGATGGTGATCACAAAAGCCTAAGCTTCTTAGAGATGAACCTTGATGACTTAAAATCCCATGATGAAGATTTCCTTGTAGCTTGGTGATAAAGGGGTTCATGAATTAAAATCCTAGCTTCAAACAAATTCTGATTGTTGAAAGAATCATTTGGTTTAAGATTGAATGAAAATGAGAACCTTAAAGCCATACAATAACCCTAATTCTTGGATATCCTTGATCCCGTGCTAAATGTATTGGTAATGATGCATGAGGTGCTAATCGACCTAATAGAAGGTATGCAGATGAAGTGAGAACGGAATGCGTAAGCCAGATGATTGGATAAAAGGGTAGGACAAATTTTGGGTATTACACCTTCATGGATTTATCTCATAAGTGTATTTGCTTCATGTTTCTCCATACACCTGAGTAATACCATATCATATTTCCTTTTGTACAACACATCACCATTTAGAAAGAACTGTGAAGCTAGCTTTTGCAGAGTTCTCTTTTAAATCATAGAGGCATTTGTAGGATATTCTTGCTTCTCGAGATACTTCTTGATGTCATAGAATCAAGACTTGTTATCTGGTCCTTCTTCAATGGCAAGGCAATGTAATTGTTCTTCAAAACCTCTGATTGTAATGTGAGGTTCGTGATTTGGCCAAGTTACTTTGAACATGGATGATAATGTTTCCAAGGCGTCTCCCATCTAATTTTCTTCTTGAGGAATGTGAGTGATGGTAATCTCCATAAATTATGTAGCTAGTTTCAAGACATTATCCCGATATAGAATCAGTTTAGGATCTTTAGTGTCCCATTAACCTTTGACTTGGTATATGATTAATGCTGAGTCTCCATACACTTAGAAGTGTTTAATTCATAGATCAAAGCAGATTCTAGACCCAAGATACAAGCTTCGTATTCAGTGATATTGTTGGTGCAATCAAAATATAACCTTGCAACATAAGGTTTGTGAAAATTCTTCGAAGAAGTCAACACTGCCCCAATACCATGCCCTAGTGCATTTGAAGCACCTTCAAACATGAGTATCAAACATGCCCCTGGTCTAGGTCCTTTGTTGGGTCCTGGTATTTCGTAGTCACCTATAACCATGACATATTCGTCTGGAAAGTTGAACTTCATTGGTTGATACTCTGGCGACGACTGATGAGCTAGATGGTTAACTAGTACACTTCCTTTGATGGCCTTTTGAGTAACATATTAGATGTTTTACTCTGATATTAACATCTTCCATCTGGATATTTTTCTTGTAAGAGCTTGTTTTTCGAACACATTTCAGAGGATCCATTCTCTCTATTAACCAAGTGGTGTGAGTTAACATATATTGCCTCAATCGTTTAGTATCCCAAGCCAATGCATAACAAGTCTTCTTGAGGAGTGAATACCTGGTCTCGCAGTTAGTGAATTTCTTGCTAAGGTAGTAGATTGCATGCTCTTTTCTACCCGTTTCGTCGTTTTTCCCTAATACACATCCCATAGACCCTTCAAGCACTATTAAGTAAATGATGAGCGGTCTTCCAGGAACTGGTGGCATCAGGATTGCTGGCTCTTGTAAATATTGGTTTATTGTCTTGAAGGTTGTCTGACAATCATCATTCCACACCACTGTTTGATCTTTTCGAAGTAATTTGAATATAGGCTTGCATGTAGTAGTTAGGTGCAATATGAACCTCGAAATGTAGTTCAATCATCCTAACAATACGCGAACCTCTTTTCTATTCTAGGAGCTGGTATTTCTTGTATGGCCTTCACCTTGTCGGGATCCACCTCAATACCTTGTTAACTCACAAAAAAACCCAACAACTTGCCGGACTTGACACCAAATGTACACTTGTTTGAATTCAACCTCAGTTTGAACCTCCGCAGACGCTCAAATAACTTTTGTAAATGTATTATGTGATCCTCCTCTGTATGATATTTTGCAATCATATCATCTACGTATACCTCAACTTATTTTTTGATCATATCAAGAAAAAGTGTGACCATAGCTCATTGATAGGTTACCCATGCGTTCTTTATACCGTAAGGAATTATCATGTAACAAAAAGTTCCCTAAGGAGTCATGAAGGTAGTCTTTTCCATATCTTCAGGCGCCATTTTTATTTGATTATAACCTGATAAATCATCCATAAATGAGAATACTGAACCTTGAGATGTATTATCCACAAAAACATCAATTTGAGGTAACATGAAATCCTCTTTGGGACTGGCTTTGTTTAGATCCCGATAATCCACACACATGCGTACTTTACCGTCCTTCTTGGACACTAGCATGAAGCTAGCTATCCATGGTGAATAATCTACAATTTCCAAGAACCTTTCATCAAATTGACTAAGCACTTCTTTCTCGAATTTTGTTAGACATGTCCAGATGGGTTCTTCTGAGCTTCTGTCTAACTGGAGATCAACCTTCTTTGAGAGGTAGACTATGTACCACAATATATATCTAATCCCGACATATCTTTGTAAGACCAGGAAAATATATCCATCTACTCATGCAAAAGATTGATCATCCTTTCTTCGACCCTTCCACCAATGTTTCCCCTAGCTTAATCTCTTTCGGATCTTATCTGTGCCAAGATTGATGGTCTCAATAGATTCTCTATATGGTTGTATAATGTTAGCCTTTTTCTCTAATTCCCTTGCCAATTATTTGGAAAGTTCAAGATCGTCATCATCTTCCTCTTCAGCTTGGTTGATGAGTGCATCAAAATTATATCGGATAGCAGCAATAACATTGTCAATGATTTTAGACATGGTTTTGCACATTTATCATGTTTTGGTGCAGCTTTAGTATGCGAATTTGGAAAATGCATATGAAGAAAAGTATTTCCATTTTAAAACATGAATCAAGAGAAAGACGTGGATATTAATTAAATGAAAAACATAACTCCTATTAATTAAAAATATTGTTTGAAACAAATTAGGGACCCTTATAAGATACCCCTATGCCTCAAGCATGACATAGGTTCCTTAAAAAAACAAGAAAATTACTTTGGAAAAAAAAAGATTTTTGGAATCTTTATGACTATCCAATTCTTGAGTTCTTCGCCTGGAGCACACTCACAGATGAAATCAGATGCCCTTTTCGTGTTGCTCTTATTATATATCATTGCCACCTGTCCACCATGCTCTATTCCTTTGTTGATGAAGATTTCCTGAATGCGAGGAAATTGCGCCTTACCTTTTAGAATAGCCTTTGATGATTCATAGCCCAAACCAAAATGATTTTTCTTCTCATGTATCTCCACCAGCTTACCCCAACCTTTTGAGGTACCATCTTCCACAGATGCTTGTAAATCTCTTCATGAAGTCATAGTAGGTTTCTTGATTTTCTCCACTGGTAGGGTTACCATTGAAGCAACCTTTAAGACTTGAAATGGTGTTGCTATGAAGTCTTCATCCGCACTTACATATTTGTAGGACTCTATGTGACTTACAATGACGTCCTCTTCTTCGTCGATTATAACCAATGTTCCTTCAAAGAGGAACTTCAATTTCTGATGTAGATTTGAAGTAAAAACCCTTGTTGCTTGAATCCAAGGTCGTCTGAGAAAACATGTATATGTTGGCTTTGTATCCATTACTTGAAAGGTAATATAAAACATATGCAGAGCGATCTTGACAGGATGATCCACTTCTCCAAACAATGTACTCTGAGAACCATCGAAAGCATTGACTTTCATAGAAATTGGCATTATAACAACACCATCTAGTGTTAACTTCATCAAGCTGGATTTTGGTAACACATTTAGGGCAGAACCAGTATCGGTGAGTACTATGGATAGGTTAGTTATACCTATTTTAATGGAAATGTGCAACGCCTTGTTGCAAGCTATACCTTGTAGAGGCAAGTCATTGTCATTGAAGCCTAGATATGATCCAAATGTTAGGTTTGCTACGACATTGTTAAACTGATTCATTGGAATCTTCTTTGCAACATGAGCATAACTTAGAATTTTTATCAGAGAATCTCGATGCTCTTCTGAATTGATAAGCAATGAGAGTATTGAAATTTTGTCCGCGGTTTGATGTAGCTGATCCAACACCTTATAATCACTTTTCATGATTATTTTTAGGAATTCATCTTCCTCTTAGTCGGTAAAATTCTTGCTTGGAGGTTCTTGTTCTTGAATTTCCTCCATAATAGCTTTTCCCTTGTCCTTAGCCATAACATCATCATCCTTTTGTGGTTTAGTACCATAGATTCAACCACTACGAGTCATGCTCCCTATTCCTGCTATATTTGTGATGACAGGTTTCTGACTTGTGGATGCCTCACTATTGTACCCCAAAATTTTCCCTTTCTCTTCTCAAGACATTTCTCACAAAGATTTTCAAAAACTCAAGTGTGCACAAGTACAATTGGACTTTTAATGCCCCATATAGTTTCCATGGATCATATTGGACTTTCAAGCATCAGGTCAAAGAGGAAACTGTCGAAAGGGCAAAGAAAATAAAAAAAGATGTGCAGATGCAGATAACTATGTCAAATTCAAAATCTGGTTCAGGCTGTTCGAACCACATGACTGATCAAAAGGGTTGGTTGGCCAATTTTTGACAAATCGAAGAATAACAAGCTTGTTTTGATCCCCAATCTTTGACTGGGAAATGGCTTCCTTCGAGCAACCTTCTTCGATCCATCTCTAAACCCTTCGACACATATATTTTTGACACTATGGATTACAAGTTTATTTTCATGCTTGCTTCGATCCACAAGCTTCGACTGGGAAATGGATTCCTTCGAGCAACTTGCTTCGATCCACCTCTAAAACCTTCGACACACATAGTTGCTACACTATGAATTAAAATTTGAGGTTTGGACATTTGAACTTTCGACCACTTAATTAACTGATGGTTACTGGTAGGAAAGAAATCCAAGAATTATTTCGTTTCGACTATGCCAATGGGATCATCTTTCATACTCAAAGTGGTACATTCAGATGAATGTGGTCTATTCGAAGAACATACAATTGGTGGAAACAAATATTGTTTTGTCTGTTGATGAGTTTGGTTGAAGGTTGTGGATCTATGTGATCAAAACAAAAGGATGAAGTAAGTGTTACATTCAGATGAATGTGGTCCATTTGAAGAACATACAATTGGTGGAAAAAATATTGTTTTGTTTGTTGATGAGTTTGGTCAAAGGTTGTGGATCTATGTGATCAAAATGAAAGGACAAAGTATTCGACATCTTTAAGAGATGTAAGATGCTTGCTGAACAAAGTCATATACTCTGCCAAGCCCAAGCTTGTTGTACTGTCCACATAACAGCCTAAAACCATGTCAAAAAATAGTCTAATTTACTGCTATGAAACAACCCTGCACCAACCTGCCACAACACTCCAAAACTGCTGCTAAACAGTCCTGCTATGTTTCTCCTAATCTAGTCCAGGCCTGCATTATCTCAGCCCCATGTTTGCACAGAATTAGCACATAAGAGCTGCATCAAAAAAAAATGGAAGAACATACCCAAATAGTAAAAAATTTATTTGTTTTTCCCCCCCAAAAATCCCAGCAAGAATCTTCTATAAATAATTTGTTTCACAACATACAAGGGGGGATTTTGGGCAAGGAAAAAATAGATGAAAAAAAAAAGAGGAGAGAACACGAAGGTTGAAGCGTTAAAACACTCTTAAACCCAAAACAAAAAAAACACAACACCTCTGTTCTTTTCGTTCGAACCCAGAGCCAAAAAAATAACACCTCTGTTTTTCTTTTCGAACTCAAGAACATTCAAGGCAAGAACTCAAGTTCGAAACAAAAATTCCAGCTTTAAGGTAAGTCTTCTTGACTTTAAACATTTCATTTCAAGTATCATTGATGATTCATCTTCGAAGATAACATGTAATAACCACTTCCTTTGAAGCTAACCTTTTGTTTATCTTCCTTTCTTGCGAATTATATGTTAAGAACTAACCTGCACAGACCATAAAACAATGTTGGAGTGAAAAAATTACAGCATGATTCGATACAAAGCCTTAGGCTTCGACACATACTACTTTACATGGTCAAACAGAATGGAAAAAGGGTGTGTGATTCGACACATAACATTATGCTTTGACTCATACTGAGTTTGATTTGGAGCTACAGGGTCGAAAGAAGAATATGTTCGGTGCATATAAGCATGCTTCGATACATGCTTCGACACCTGCTGTAGAAATATTTGTTTTTTGCTCTCTTTTGAGCTGTTTTTTTACATATTTCATATATTTGCTTCATAGCCATTCAATGTGGTTTGTAATAGATAATTAGGTTTAATTTATTGCAATTCCCATTTGTACATTTGTACCCCCCTCCCCTAAATCATGTAATAGTGTAGAACATTTATTTTCTGCAATTTTATCGCTTTCATAAATGTTAGTAATTAGGGTGTGTATGGAAAGAAAAAAAATCATCCTTAGAAAACCCTAATCTCAAAGATAAAAATGCATGCAATCAAACTCACTTGCACACTTACACCTCTAGGGTTAACTCCACTTATTTCCTTGAGAAAAATAGTCATGATGTTAATGTGAGCCATCTTAGCAAAAATAACAAAAATACAAGATCATAGTCCCTCGATAACGCTACGAATGTTTCCTTACGAATGATCTAAGTCCCTTAAGAGAAATGCTAAGATATCTCAATATTTCCATTCATGACTATACGATGACCCACGCCTGTCCCTTCACATCCAACGATATGTCTTCTTACCAAATCAATGGTAAGACAGCAACGTCTAAAGGAGGATTAAAATAAAATAGACCTTTTGAGTAGGTAGGACGCTCGTAGTTGCTTTCTCACAAACTAAACCCATTTCGACACTTGCGCTTTCAAAACATCTTCAAAAAACAAACATCTCTTTGAACTATTTTCAAAACCAACACTTTGTATACATTCTTATAGAGAGGAGAATCATTACAAAGTTTTCCGAAACAAAGGCATTTTCAAAATATTTTCAAACTTACACCCCTCACAGAACATATTTTCAAACAAAACAATTTCAAAATGATCTAGCAAGCAACTAAGAGCCCATAGATAACTACGGATGAAAAGGGTGCTAACACCTTCCCTTTTCGTAACCTACCCCCCGAACTCAATAAAATATATCAAAGGTATTTCCTGTTCTTTTCACCCTTTCCTTTATTGGATAAAAGAAAATTCGATGGCGACTCTTGCTATCCGCAACAATTGCGATAAAAATCAAAACACCCAAGTCAGTTCTCCCATCGTATTACACTAACATTCTTGTTTTAAACCTTTAGCATAGACAATATTATCGTAAATCCATTGTACGACTTTGTCACTTTCGTAAGGCATGAGGGATGGTCCCCTAATCACCATTATAGTATTTGGAATCACTAGTATTCTCAAAGTCTTGAACGATATCATCATTGGTGCTTCTGTTGACTTTATCTAAGGAATCACAAGAGTTTTCTTAGGGAGGCTCGACCTTTGGAAAGGAATTACCAACGAATTCTTTATGTTTCCATCAATCGCAGCTACGTATCCTCCTTCAGGGTATTGCCTAAATTGGAGTATCCATTGATTCACCAATTTCTATAACGTCTTCTCATAAGCTTCATTGTGTTCCAGGAAGAACCCATATTCAAAAAAATATTCTTTCAAGATATTTATCAGAACTTTTTCTTATCCGGCTATCCCAAGGTCATTGACCACCTCAATTGCGTTTACAGTGGCTCCACCATGCGAAGGTATGGGGTTTGTCTTGGTATTTGGCTTGTCAAAAGTGATATCTTGAGAATCCAATAAATCTTGAAAATTGTGTCTAAAGGCCAAACATTTTTCTATGGTATTCCCTGGAGAATTGGTATGATATTCGTACCTGTCGTTCGCATCATACTTTGGCGGAAGTGCCCCAATTTGGGGAGCCAATGGTTTCAGCTCCACCAAAGATGCTTTTAGTAAGTGTTGCAGTAATTAACTTTGAGGCATGGGGAGAGGATCAAATCTTCTCAGAAGCCTTTCAAACCTGTTATGTTGTTGTTGTTCTCGTGGAATCACCAATTGTTATTGTGTTCTTGGGTGTGATGCCACACATTAATTTCTCCTACCTTTGTTTTCGAGAAGTTAGGAACATGCCTCTTGGAATTATAAGGTGTATTGGATGATGCCTTTTGTATCTTGCCACTTTTTATGCCTTTCACCAATAGTTAACAAAGTATAAAATTCGGAAGAGACGCTTCCTACCATCTTATCATAGTACAACCCTTGTAAAGTAATCATGAACATATCAACCAATTCTGTCTCTAGGAGTGGTGGTTGTACATGGGCTGCCATTTCTCTCCACCTTTGAGTATACTCTTTGAAGGACTCATCTTTCTTTTGAGATAAATTTAGAGCTGCATACAGTTAGGAGGCATGTCCAAATTGTACTTGTACTGTCTTAAGAAAGAGTTGGAAATATCTTCCCTTGTTTGGATATGAATTCACTCCAATTGCATGTACCAATCTAGAGATGCCCAACTCAAAATGTCTTAGAAACCATGGATCATCATCTTTTTATCTTGTGCATAGGCATGGCTTTTTTAGCAATACATGTGTAGATGGTTTCTCTAGCATGTGAGTCCCTTATATTTTCAAATTTTAGGTACTTTGAATTTTGGAGGGATCACCACATCTGAAACTAGGCCCATTTCGAGAGAATTGATGTCGAAAGCATCATAATCCTCCATAACTATCAACCTTTCTTCAAGAGCCTTATATTGATTGAGCGCCAAGGGATTCTCAACAGTCTTAGGTTGGTGTGTCTGAGTAGCACCTTCCAAATTAAGGTATCTATACTGTAGATCTGTGTAGTTGTCTGCATTGTTGACCGAAATTTGCAAAGTATGGGATGTCCCTACCTTTAGTGTAGGTGGTACAAACCCTTCAGTATCAGCTTATCTGACCTCTTGTTGATCCACAATTGACTTAGAGGTTCGGACATTGGTTCTCTTCTTGGTTGGTGACCGCTCGATGTAACAATAGTATGGGAAACTTCCTCAAAGGATGCCATAGGAATCTATTCTTTCCTTTTGATGATGTTCTTCAAGGCTAGAAGAACTTGGCTCATGTCTCCTTTCATTGAGTCGATATTGTCGTTCACTTACTTCCAATCTTCCTTGAAGGCAGCTTGATTCTCTTCGATCTGTTCCATCACTTTCTTTTGATGAGCTCTTGTTTGATATGGCCTCGGAGAGGCAGTGCTTTTATACCAATTGTTTAACTGGAGAATGCTTTTGAAAATGATAAGTTTTTGTATGAAGTTTTAAACATGATGCTTACTGTTGTACCCCAAGGCTTCTAAAATATTCAAGACACTCAAGGGTTGACTAGTCAAGATGCTCCTCCTAAGCCAAAGGCCTACAACTAGGGTTTGGAGTTTTTTAAGGAAATTTGGTTTGCAAAGGTCTCAAGTGGCTTCCATGGTTCTCCTTAGGTCCTTAACAAGGTTCATGTCAAGTTTTCTGTCCTGCATCAAAAGTTTGCTCAGTCAATGGCTCAGGTGATTGAAAATGAATTGTATTGGTCAAAAAGTCAATTAGGGTCAACATACAGTCAAACTTTAAGATTTTTAGTCAACATAAACATTTTGAAGTATTATTCATCATTTTATCGATTGTTGATCATGATTCCCCAAGCATATCTCTCAAATCATCAAAAGTCAAGAATTGTCAAATTAGGGTTTCCTTAGGAGAGGTTAATTGAACTTTGACAAGGCATAACATTCACATGCTTCATTAATTGTTCCCCAACCAAAGCCCATTTTGAATAAAATTCAATTCTCTACAACTTTGCCTATATTCTCAAGTCCAAACAATGCTTCATTTGGAAGGTATGAGCTAATACATTATAGGTCATTTTCAAAAGTCAACAAAAGACACTTTTTGTCAAGGCAACTTACATCAATATAAATCTTAAAAAGAAAAAATGATCAACATAGAGATTGTAGAGGACATATTTGGCTTTCTAAAAAGTCAAATATCATGTTCAAAATACTAAAATTGAGCAAGTTATGAGTTGCACAAGTTGGGAAATTTTGAAGAAATTCATGAAATGCAAAATGAGCAAAATTGTAGTTTTGAACCAGTGGGCCTAA
Source organism: Vicia faba (assembly GCA_948472305.1). NCBI lineage: Eukaryota > Viridiplantae > Streptophyta > Magnoliopsida > Fabales > Fabaceae > Vicia > Vicia faba. The sequence continues at coordinate 81,439 of CATIWC010000567.1, forward strand.
CTTTTTATGTTCAAACATGTTTATAAGGTGTTAGAGGACCTCTAAATCCATTCATATATTGTTTATGATTTTTATTTCTTTTATTTGAATTTTTATTTATTTAAATACAAATAAAATAAAATCAAATATGAAACAATGGTATAAAGGCATGGGCTTTTAGTTTCAACCATCCAAAGGCCCAAGACAACTCATGAAAACTCATTACAACCTTGCCAAAACATGCAAGACTAAAAATGTCAAAGAAATAACTCAAATGGGAAAGTTTTCAAAAATTGATTCTTGTTTAGACCATGGCTTCATGAGTTGATTCCATGTCATATTTGTCAGCCCAAATACAAGCCAACAACATTTCCATATTCGTGAAAGGAATCCAAGAGACAATAATCATGCAAAGAAGGTAAGTTTTCAATGTGTTGGAATATTGATTTTATGGGCATGAATACCTTGTCCCTTACCATACTTGTTGGCTCCTATTTCATTCTCTATATAAAGGCAAGCAAAGCCATGCCAAAGGACCACAAAATCCTTGCATAAAAAGCTCTCCAAAAATTATCTAAAATTCAAAGAAGTTGTGAAAATTATATCTCCATTTCAACAAGTTCTAATATGAACTAAGGCTAGCATTCACCTCCTAAAGATCAAAGGAGTTGATCTAGATCCATAGTTGTACTCCTCGACCACCAGAACACGATATGTGCATCATGCCGGTTTTTTGGGAATTGGTAAAAATAAAAACCATGTTTTCTTGTGTTTTTAATCATTACTAACATGTTTTATCTCCTCCAATGTATCATTTGAACAGGATAGGTACATTACATGTAAATTTTGACACATAAATGGTGTTTTACCATTGATAGGGCACCGAAGCCATTGATCATCGAACTGAACATTGCAAGCAACCTTCTCCTGTTGCACCCCCCATCTGGTTTTCACTAAGCAGGCCCATAGTCCTTTTTAATTATTTTTGTAATCTATTTCTTTTCTATTTTTAATCACTTTTTTTTTAATAAAATCATAAAATAAAAAATTAGATATAGATTATAATTAATTAACTTTATTTTCATAATAAAAATTAATTAATTTAATCACTTTAAATTCATTTTATTAATTAAAATATAATTAGAGTTAGGCTTTAATTATCATTCAATTATTTTTCTAAATAAAAACACCAAAAATATTTTTCATACTTATAATTTTTTTAGATATCTTTCCCTCTTCAATCTCCGTGTGTTTATTTACTTTTTCGCATTTTTTTAAATATTATATTTGTCCAAAGTTTGTAATAGCTAATTAGGACCCTTTTACATTTTTATCTCCATTTTATGGTTTGTATTCCCCCATCCCCGAAACGATGTAATAGCGTAGTTTAATTCCCGCACTTTTATTTTTTCCCCTTATGTATATATATCGAATTGCTAGATTAAATAGGCGTGCATGATAAGACTTAAAAGCAAACGGTAGAAAACATAACATTCAGGATAAACATAACTGAAAACAACACACTTCGCACCTGCGCACCTCTAAGGTACCTCCACTTGTTGCCTTCGGAAAATAAACAGTCACGTCTCTCGAACGTGAGATGTTTTTGCAAAGACCATTTGGTTAAATGATCATAGTCCTTCGATGACCCTTTGATGCTGCCTCGGTAAATTATCTTGGTACCTTAGAGTAATTGCTAAAATATTTTATGAGTTGCCTTCGTGATTGTACGATGACCCTCGCCTGTCCCTCAAACATCCAATGATAGGGCTACCTACCAACCAATGGTGGGATAGCACTATCTAAAGGAAAAGAGAAAAATAACAAAGACCATTCGAGTAGGTAGACAACTCATACACACACACACTCTCTTTTTCTAAATATTTTCAAAGATAAAAAAACTTTGTATGCATTCTCAATGATACGAGAATCATTACAAAGTTCACCGCACTAAGGCATCTTTTCAAAAATATTTTCAAAAATACACTTACCCAAAAAAGCATTTTCAAAGTGAGCTAGCAACTAAGAGCCCATAAATAACTACAGATGAAAAGGGTGCTAATACCTTCCCTTTCCATACCCTACCCCCGAACTCAAAATCCTTAAAAAGGTCTTTCCTGTTTTTTCCACCCTTTCCTTTGTTGGATAAAAGAAAAATCGATGGCGAGTCTTGCTAACGGCAACATTTGCAATAAAACGTAAAACCAATAAAGTAAGTTCTCCCACCGTATTACAGAACTGGAGACTCTACTGGGGAAATACTAAAAGTTGGGTTACCTTAGAGATAGTTCATATTTTAAATGCTTTCCTTGTTTGACTTGCTTAATTTATTCTTGAAGGGTTGTTTGGGTATTCTTGTAAAGATCCTATACCCCGATCTGGGGCATTTTTGGTAAGTAGAAATATATGATGGAAACTATATGGTGTATACTGGTATGGTTAAAACAATAGCTATGTTAGTGTGACCCATTTGTGGGTATTGTGTCCCTTGAGTTGAATCAAGGAGAATACGTGGCCGCTGAGTGGTGTCATAAAGCACTAACTGATCGTAGAACCTTAGTTGAAACAAATTGACAATTAGAAACTAGTGAGATAGTCGGCTTTGGTGCAAAACTGAAGATTGGTTGATACTCGATACTACACTCATTGAGATCAGACTTTCGGGATATTTTGGCTGCGATAAAAGATCGCTTATGTTGAAACAATTCCCGATGAAGAAATATCAATGATATTGAGATTCCTTAGCACCCAGTTACTTTCTTATAGGACAGGTTGAGCCAACTAAAGCTTCAAGAGGATACTTACCTACAACTCCATGCAAGTTTAAACCTAAGGCCTTGTGTGTTTTGCTTGTGTATGATTAAATTGTTTGAACATTACATCATAACATCATGACATCATGACTTATCATTCTCTTAACCATTGCAAGGATCTCAAGGGCCTGTAATGCAGATTATGATGAACTAGACATCTAGCAAGGGGTAAGTGGATTTATTTTCCTCTATCCAATTTCGTCAAAGCACGATGTCTTGAGTCAATAGCTAGGATCCACTCAATATGGTGAGCTTGATTCTCGCAGAATGATGTTCAACAATATGAAGCTCTTCACATTGAAGATGCAGTCAAAATTCAACTTCTAACATTTTCTTGTATTTATCCCGCGAGATCCTTAAAACATTGCATCTATATATCATGTATGTCATTACATAACAGATACTCTCAAGACAAGTTTCTCATTTTCTCGTTGTTTATTTCAGTAAGAAAGATGGATCTCGAACAAACCGTCAAAGACCTCCAAACTCAAAAGGCTCAGTTCCAAGAAATGTTCCTGAACCTATCCAAGGGGCGAGAGGAATTGAAAGCACGTCTCACTGGGAGCATGACCAAGAGGAATCCTGAAGACAACATGGATGGTCTGTTGGAACAATTTCAAGATGAGATGGCAACGATGAGAATCCAGACGATGGGTCAGAAGGCTCTTATCCAAAATTTAGCCCGGGGGCAAGAAGAGTTCAGAATTCTCGTCATCAAACTTCATCAAGACAAATACAGTCGTATGGGACGAACGGCTAAAATGGGGGATCAAATCATTAATCAACCTCAAATGAGACAAGAAGTTGGCTAGGTTAAAAGTAGGTCTTCTTAGATTGATACTATATCGCAAGTCCAACAACGACCTTGCCAATAACAACAGGGTAATCAACGTAAGCAGAATACAACCAAAAGAAAGTTTATTAAAATAAACATGTATTTGGATCAAGTATTGCAACACATGTTAAAGGACAAGCTAGTTACATTGAAGGATCCTCCTAAGAAGCCCAACACTTTTTCTTCCCATCACAATCCTAATGTAAGGTGCGCGTATCACTCCAACAGTCCAGGGCATGACACTGACAGTTGTTGGGCGTTGAAACATAAGATTCATCACCTGATTGACGAAGGAGTTTTTGAGTTGATGCAAGATGGTCAGATCGAGTTCTTTTGTTATCCCTCAAATATCGAGGCTGCAAGGCACACCATCTAAAGTGACAAATTCAGAAGGAGAAGCTTTTTGTTCATTCGAATTTTTGTTTGTAATTTCTTTGTTTGTTCAAACACTTATCTTTATGTCAAACTTTTTTTCTTCCCATTAATACATTCCATATGTTTGTCTTGAGGTAATCCATTCGTTTTGACTATACTATGCTTTTACTTCCTTTTGTGATATTCAACTCTCGATTAAAAACTATAAGCCTTTAGAGGGAGGATGACAAAAACAATACCATTATCTCATACAATATGCTTTTGAACAGACCTTGCTAACGATGTACATGCGTTGTTTCAAATCCTAACAAGTGGAGTTATAAGAAAGATAATACCTAGTCAACCCCTTTGAGCCTAAGAAGAGGGAGTTTTCTTTTTCACACAAATTGAAACCTTTAATCATAACCTGGGGCAGGGTAGTTTCTCAGTTAACTCAAAAGAATATTCAGCCATAAGCTTTCATATCATAGTATCAAAAAATTCCTTCCCCGTAAATCAAGCAGTCATTATCTCTCAAAAGAAAAGCCCGTTAAGTCAAAACCTAAGAAGGAGACTTAAGAAAAAACTGGGGCATCTCGCTAACTGTAATCATAAAATAAACAGTTCAGGAAAAAGGTAGGAGTAATAAAAAAAGAGGTTGTTATGAATCCTCGACAATAGAAAAAATGTCACAAAAATGTCTGCCTTCTCAAATAAACTCCCAGTATCCGAACTACCACCGGAATATCATTGTTATAATTCCAGACTCAGTGGGAATCCAAACGCACAATTAACTGAGTATAGGACCGACGAACATCATAGATAAAGGGTGGGTACAAATAAACTTTAAGCCTTTTCCCTTTGTTTCTTAAACCGTGAACCAGGCTACGTTATAACCCTTAAAAGTCCAAGCTGAACCATGGCTTAGTTCGAAAGCATACCGTTACAAAAGGTATCCTGACTCTTGTAAGGCTTACTATAAATCCTGAGTTGAATTCATATTCTTACAAAATTATGTTTGTTTACTAAAAATGCATTTTAAAAACCTCAAGACAAACATAAGATTTGCATTTTTAAATTCCATTGTTTGCATATGACTAATTGTTCGACAACAGTGAAATTCGTAGGACAAATATTAAATGAACGAAAGTCCGCTCAATGAACAGAATCACCTAAAATGGAAATACATTTCCAATAGCAGGCCTTTCATGATCAAGGGGCATGAGATAGTGTCTAACTGATCTAGCGGCAGTCGAGTCAATATTCAAGGAATCTCTCAAAAGTGCCGAATATCCAGGGGCAGACCTTCATCTGAATCACTTGGGGCATTGGACATGAGTTCCAGCAAAGGGCCACGTACGATCAAGCAAATATTTTATAGTAGTGCTACAACACATACTACTATGGACAATGACAATTCTCGGCACACTGTGAGTGCAGACATAGTCGGAAAATACTACGCATGAAAAAAAAGACCTGCTAGGTTGACTAGCCTAGGAAAAAATAAGGAAATCCCAGCGAACAAAAAAAGTTTGGGAAAAATTAGGGATATATAAATAAAACTATACAAATGGAAAGTCGAAAACTTGAAAAGGTGGATTGGGAAAAAAAAGGGTATCCCGATGGACTGAAAATCTGAAAGGATAGTCTAGGCAAAAGTTAGGGATTAAAGCGTACAACTATGTCCCGTCACCTCGTCACTTGCCTATCAGTAGAAGACTTATCACCCTGATTAGTATTTACTCAAAACTCATGGAGTTGGGACAACGTCCAAGCCGCCCAAGAATAATCTTCACAGAGATTATCCCCACAGAGTAATCTTCACAAGTTCATACATTCCCCGCAATTTCCTCAATAAATCGCTCCGGTGAATAAAGGAGTAAGATCTTCTTCCCAAGAATGTCACCAACCTACGGAGTTCCTACCAGTATAGTTCATGGAAGTTCTCTTCCCCATCTGAGTTTATTCCTCCGAGATTGAAAAAACCCCTGCAGGTCTCTACTCTCCAGCAGAGTTCATTTCCTCAACAGGGGTGTTTCCTCAGCAGAGTATTGCTTCGTCGACAAGGTTTATTTCCCCAACATGGTTATTTTCCCCAACAAATTATCATCTCCCCAGCTTAAGTCTATTACTCAGATGGCCACGAGTCGCCGACAAAATTCCTCTCCCCAGTAAAGTTGCCACTATCCCCAAAGAGTTGCTACTAAATCTAAAATATGGCCAGATACTGAAGGGGTGAAAAACACAAGAAGGGGGGGTTGAATTGAAAAACTGGAATCTTAAAGCAAATGACAAGGTATTTTTATCCTGGTTCGTTTGATCTCAAACTACTCCAGTCCACCCGTCAAGGTGATTTCGCCTCTCTCCAACGAGGTCTTAATTCACTATATTCAACTGAATACAAATCTGCTTTAGCAACTGCTAAAACCTTCTTGATTCAAACCACAATCCGGTTTGTCAAGGCAACACTTTCTTACAAAGGTATAAGCAAATGTGTGTGAATGTTTTCTACAAAAACTATATCACAACTGTGATGTTTACACAAATGAAGCTTAGAATACTAGGTTGCTAAACGCTAATAAAGTATCAGAGTTTGTTGGTTTAGCAAAACTTGTAGAGTGAAGATTATTGTTCAGCTTTGTGCGTGTAGAGAGTTTTGAAGCATTAGCCGTGATAATCTTCGAAGCTTGGTTTATATAGCACTTGAGAAGATGAACGTTGAAGCAAATATTCTTGATTCAATGCTATTAACAAGCTTTCCTTTTTGAGCAGATCTTGTCTAGAATGATGCCGTTGGTATTGATTAGCTTTCAATGCACAGTACCGTTGCTTCTTCAATGCACGTTCTGGCTTGGCTCATTCTGATTCTGCTTCGCTGCTGATGAACTGATTTGATTCTGTATCAGAGTGTTTTACGCGCAGTTCTGTTCATCAAGCTTCAGCATGTGCAAGCGTTGATCATCTGATCTTGACGTTCTGATTCAGCAACTTCTGATGCTGGTGTGCAAACTCATATTCTGATGCTGAAGAAGTGATCTTGCTTATTTTAATCAGCATATCTGCAAATCAGAGCATAGTAATTTTAGGTAGCATATAATTCAATCATGAAATATTTAACTACTATATCTTTTCACTTTGTTATCATCAAAACTTAAATGTAGGGTACTAGATTCAAACATTGTTCTAACAATCTCCCCCTTTTTGTTGATGACAAAAACTAGATATTTTAAATGAAAAATAACGTGAAAAGTTATCAGATCTATGTATCAGAATAAGAAGTACGGAGAAGTCAGAGTTAAGAGATACTCCCCCTGAGTTTGTTACTTCCCTTTGATATGCGTGTTCTTCAGAGTCAGATCTTTTTCTATCTTTGAGCATCAGATTAGGTCTTTGACTTATCAGAGAGCAGAGCTTCAGAGCTTTTCCTGTCAGAGCTTTGCTTCGGATCAGAGTGTTAGGACGATCAGAGCTTCATATATCAGAACTTCATATTTGATCAGAGCAACATGAGCTTTTACATTTTGATCAGAGCTTCTAGTTCTTAGACTTCATAGTGTTCGGAGCTTCCTTGTGCCTGTAGACTTAACAACAAAACAGAAAAACATTTCAAGTAATAGAGTTAGAATGTTTGAGAATTTCTGTCTAGTTAGCCGTTATTGATTTTAAATATCATTCTTGTTCTCCCCCTTTTTGTCAGCAATCAAAAAGTGTTAGTGATGTGCTAAAACAATTTAGATCAGAAAAAACAAATTATATTAAAAATAGTTCAGAGCAAAGAACATTACACAAGCGTGATTACTTTGCATTAAATGCTTGCTGATTTTGGGGGATTTGAGAAAGATACTTAAAAACGGTTACCAGACATGTGTCTCAATGCACCCAATCAGCGCTTTGCCTTCTCAGAAACGTGCACGCGTTCTGCTTCAGGGATTTGCTGATGATTGGATGACACTTGTTTGATGTAGTGATCAGCACGTCTGTCTTTGAGATTAGACTCTCAGATCTTTAGACTTGCCTCTGATACAATCTGCATGTTCTAACTTTCTGAAAGAAGATTGATCAGAAGTTCACAGTAATATAAATACATTCTGAAAGATAAAAATATGGAATTAAAACATTTTCATTCTGGGCATAATTTCATGCTGAGATGTTTCAGAATGAAATTAAACCTATCTTCTGAAAGGGGTTTAGTAAAGATATCAGCCCATTGATGGTCTGTATCTATAAATTTCAAGTTTAAAATTCCTTTCTGAATATAGTCCCTAATGAAATGATGTTTTATTTCTATATGCTTAGCTCTAGAATGTAAAATAGGATTCTTACTTAAGCAAATAGCAGAAGTATTATCACAAAGAATAGGAATGTTACTCTCAAAAATCTGGAAGTCTTCAAGCTGACTTTTCATCCAGAGCATCTGTGTGCTACATCCTGCTGCTGCTATGTACTCAGCTTCTGCTGTTGACAGAGCAATAGTTGATTGCCTTTTGCTGGACCACGAGATCAGATTTTCTCCCAGAAACTGGCAGCTTCCAGAAGTACTTTTTCGTTCCACTCTGTCTCCAGCAAAATCAGCGTCGCAGTAGCCTACTAAACTGTAATCACTAGATTTTCTATAAAACAAACCCAGATTAGTAGTACCTTTCAGATACTTGAAAATTCGCTTAACAGCTGTTAAGTGATATTCTCTAGGATCTGATTGGAATCTAGCACAAATACATACGCTGAATAAAATATCAGGTCTTGAAGCAGTCAGATAAAGGAGAGAACCAATCATACCTCTGTAGACTTTCTGTTCTACGCTTTTGCTTACCTCTTCTCTTTCCAGAATGCACGTGGGATGCATTGGAATCTTTGATGGCTTACATTCTGAGAGGTCAAATTTCTTCAGAAGATCTCTGATGTATTTGCTCTGATGAATGTAAGTTCCCTCTGGAGTTTGATTGATCTGAATTCCTAGAAAGAACTTCAGTTCCCCCATGAGGCTCATCTCAAATTCTGCCTGCATACACTTAGCAAATTTTCTTCCAAGAGAAGGATTAGTAGAACCAAAGATTATATCATCAACATAAATTTGACAGACTAAAATGTCACTCTTAACTGTTTTACAGAATAGAGTGGTGTCCACTTTCCCTCTGGTGAACTCATTTTCAAGCAGAAAGTTACTTAGCCTTTCATACCAAGCTCTGGGAGCTTGTTTCAGACCATACAGTGACTTTTTCAGTTTGAAAACATGTTCTGGATGTTTTGTATTTTCAAAACCTGGGGGTTGGTGAACATACACTTCTTCTTCTATATAACCATTTAAGAATGCACTTTTGACTTCCATCTGATACAGAGTGATGCCTCTATTAACAGCAAATGAGATTAAAAGTCTGATAGATTCTAACCTGGCGACTGGGGCAAAGGTTTCTGTATAGTCTATCCCCTCTTGCTGACTATAACCTTGTGCAACCAGTCGTGCCTTGTTTCTGACGACTTCACCTTGTTCATTAAGCTTGTTTCTGAACACCCATCTTGTTCCAATGACGTTGAGTCCTTTTGGTCTTGGGACGAGATCCCATACGTCGTTTCTGGTGAATTGATTCAGCTCTTCTTGCATTGCCAGAATCCAGTCATTGTCCAGAAGTGCTTCATCAATAGAAGAAGGTTCAATCAGAGACACAAGTCCCATCAGAGTTTCTTCAGAGTTTCTGAAGCTTGCTCTTGTTCTGATTGGATCTTCCTTTCTTCCTAGGATAGTCTCTTCTGGGTGATCCAAACTGCTTCTGGGTAATCTCTTCTGAGGTTGATCAGCAGCAGTTGTAGGATTTCTAGCATTGCTTCTTTCAGACGTTGAAGGAATGTCTGTGTTGAGAGCTTCTGATGACTTGTCTTCAGAACCTGCAAATTCAATTTCTATACCTGCAAGATTTTCATTCTGCTTTGACTTTTCAGAGTCAAGCTTATCATCAAAATGAACACTGATTGATTCTTCCACAATCTGTGTTTCTGTATTGTATACTCTGTACCCTCTTGAGCGTTCAGAGTATCCTAACATAATACACTTCTGTGCCTTAGAATCAAACTTGTTCAAATAATTCTTTGTATTTAACATATAGCAAGTACATCCAAATGGATGAAAATACAAAATGTTGGGCTTTCTGTTCTTCCACAATTCATATGGAGTCTTTTCCAGAATAGGTCTTATTGAGATTCTATTCTGAATGTAGCACGCTGTGTTTATTGCCTCTGCCCAGAAAATCTTAGCAACGTTTGTCTCGTTGATCATGGTTCTGGCCATTTCTTGCAATGTTCTGTTCTTTCGTTCTACAACTCCATTTTGTTGGGGAGTTCTAGGACAAGAGAAATCATGCAGAATGCCTTTGTCATTAAAGAATGACTCAAAATCTTTATTTTCAAATTCTCCACCATGATCACTTCTGACTTTAACGATTCTAAGATCTTTTTCATTCTGAACTTGGTTACAGAAGGTAACAAACACAGAGTGTGACTCGTCCTTGTGTCTTAAGAACTTTACCCATGTCCATCTGCTATAGTCATCCACGATTACTAACCCATACTTCTTGCCACTGACAGAAGCAGTTTTAACTGGTCCAAATAAGTCAATGTGCAGAAGTTCTAATGGCTTAGAGGTAGAAACAACATTTTTGGATTTAAAAGACGGTTTTGCAAATTTGCCTTTCTGACATGCTTCACACAGAGCATCTGAATTGAACTTCAAATTTGGAAGTCCTCTGACCAGATTGAGTTTGTTAATCTGAGATATTCTTCTCATACTAACATGCCCCAATCTTCTGTGCCAGATCCACTGCTCGTTGTTAACAGACAGAAGACATTTTACGTTCTGACTCTTTAGTTCAGAAAGTTTGATTTTGTAAATGTTGTTTTTCCTCTTACCATTAAATAGGATAGTCCCATCTTTCTGACTAACAGCTTTACATGATTTTTGATTAAAGATTATATCATAACCGTTATCACTTAATTGACTTATGGATAACAGGTTATGCATCAATCCATCAACAAGCAGAACATTATTAATAGAGGGAAGATTTCCGTTACCTACAGTTCCAGAGCCAATTATCTTTCCCCTCTGATCGCCTCCAAAGCCAACGTGGCCTCCAGGCTTAAGTTCCAGGCTTTGGAACATATGCCTTCTTCCCGTCATGTGACGTGAGCAGCCAGAGTCCAGGTACCATGACTGGTGTTTCTGACTTGCTGCTAAAGATATCTGCAACATGTATTATTTTATCCTTAGGTACCCAGATCTTCTTGGGTCCTGATTTGTTAGTTTTACCAAAACTCTGATTGAATTTTGGTTTCACAAAGTGATTACTACTAGTATATTTGATGTCATGTGTGTGACCATACACAAAGTGTGAATTTAGAGGAGTGTGTTTAATGGTTAAATCCATGACATTTTTAGGTGTAGGAACCTTACCTAGGTATCCTATTCCTTTCCTGCCGTTTCTGCTAACTCCATAGATCATTGAAGCCATTCTGCTTCTATCTATGCTTTTAGCAAGGAACTTCTGGAAACTATGATCATACTCCTTGATGATCTCATCAGCGTTGCTGGGAGTTTCAGCAATTGGTTCCTTCTGAGAGTTTTGTAAAGAGTTTTCTAATTTTAAAATTTTATCTCTCAGCTCAGAGTTTTCCAATTTGAGACTCTCAGACTTATTAGAGTCAGATTCAAGAGTCCTTTTCAGGTCTCTGAATTTAGCTCTAATCTGCTGATAACGTTCCAGAATTTCATTGAGGCTTTCAGCAAGTTCAGCCTTTGTAAAATTAACAGCGAAGTTAGGGAATACCTCTTCTGTGTCTGATTCTGAGTCTGAGTCAGAAGCTTCACTGTCATCTGGAATGTTAGCCATAAGCGCTATGTTCGCCCTTTCATCATCTGATTCTGAGTCAGCTTCAGACGAGTCAGAGTCATCCCATGTGGCCATGAGACTTTTCTTCTTCTCTCTTCCAAACTTCTTTTTGGGCTTTTCCCTCTGAAGCTTTGGACAGTCACTCTTGTAGTGTCCTTGCTCATTGCACTCGTAGCAGATGATGTCTTTTGTATTTGGCTTCTTGCTACCTGAGGAGCCTTCAGATCTTCTGTATCCAGAGGAAGAATCTGTCCTTCTGTATCTGGAGGAAGACTCGTTCTGATCAGATCTTCTGGGATTCCTGAACTTCCTTTGTCTTTGCTTCCACAGTTGATTTACTCTTCTGGAGAGAAGAGAAAGCTCGTCTTCTTCTGATGAGGATCCATCAGATGTTTCTTCAACTGCCTGCAAAACTTTAGATTCAGATTTTCTGTTAGATTTTAAAGCTATAGGCTTACCTTGCTTCTGAGGCTCGTCAGCTTCTAGCTCTATCTCATGACTTCTGAGGGAGCTTATAAGTTCCTCCAGAGTGATTTTGTTGAGATCTTTCGCCAGCTTCAGAGCAGTAACCATAGGCCTCCACTGCTTGGGTAAACTTCTGATTATCTTCTTGACATGGTCAGCAGTAGAGTATCCCTTGTCCAGAACTTTGAGACCAGCTACCAGAATCTGGAATCTGGAGAACATAGTTTCAATGGATTCAGATTCTTCCATTTTAAACGCCTCATACTTCTGAATGAGCGCCAGAGCTTTTGTTTCTTTGACTTGAATGTTGCCCTCATGCGTCATTCTGAGAGAATCAAAGATGTTCTTAGCTGTGTCTCTGTTAGAGATCTTCTCATACTCAGTATAGGAGATAGCACTGAGGAGGATGGTTCTGGCCTTATGGTGATTCTTGAAATCACGCTTTTGTTGATCAGTCATTGATTTTCTATCAATCTTCTGACCAGTTGCATTAACAGGGTGCGTGTATCCATCTGTCACCATATCCCACAGATCAGCATCATGTGCTAGAAAGAAGCTTTTAATTCTGTCTTTCCAGTAGTCAAAGTTTTCTCCATCAAAGACTGAAGGTTTGCCGCTGAATCTGTCTCTGTCCTCATTGGTGTCATTGCTGAAATGAGAGTTGTTTCCTGCCATTGTGTTTTTCTGACGCTGGATCTTGTACTGACACGGTTAAGTGTTTTAGCTCAGAACCAGGCGCTCTGATACCAATTGAAGGGGTGAAAAACACAAGAAGGGGGGTTGAATTGAAAAACTGGAATCTTAAAGCAAATGACAAGGTATTTTTATCCTGGTTCGTTTGATCTCAAACTACTCCAGTCCACCCGTCAAGGTGATTTCGCCTCTCTCCAACGAGGTCTTAATTCACTATATTCAACTGAATACAAATCTGCTTTAGCAACTGCTAAAACCTTCTTGATTCAAACCACAATCCGGTTTGTCAAGGCAACACTTTCTTACAAAGGTATAAGCAAATGTGTGTGAATGTTTTCTACAAAAACTATATCACAACTGTGATGTTTACACAAATGAAGCTTAGAATACTAGGTTGCTAAACGCTAATAAAGTATCAGAGTTTGTTGGTTTAGCAAAACTTGTAGAGTGAAGATTATTGTTCAGCTTTGTGCGTGTAGAGAGTTTTGAAGCATTAGCCGTGATAATCTTCGAAGCTTGGTTTATATAGCACTTGAGAAGATGAACGTTGAAGCAAATATTCTTGATTCAATGCTATTAACAAGCTTTCCTTTTTGAGCAGATCTTGTCTAGAATGATGCCGTTGGTATTGATTAGCTTTCAATGCACAGTACCGTTGCTTCTTCAATGCACGTTCTGGCTTGGCTCATTCTGATTCTGCTTCGCTGCTGATGAACTGATTTGATTCTGTATCAGAGTGTTTTACGCGCAGTTCTGTTCATCAAGCTTCAGCATGTGCAAGCGTTGATCATCTGATCTTGACGTTCTGATTCAGCAACTTCTGATGCTGGTGTGCAAACTCATATTCTGATGCTGAAGAAGTGATCTTGCTTATTTTAATCAGCATATCTGCAAATCAGAGCATAGTAATTTTAGGTAGCATATAATTCAATCATGAAATATTTAACTACTATATCTTTTCACTTTGTTATCATCAAAACTTAAATGTAGGGTACTAGATTCAAACATTGTTCTAACAGATACCAGTCAACTTTATCCTCCCCCGACAAGCCGAAAGATTATCTGTCTCTTCTATCCCCAGTCAGGGTATAAACTCCCCAGTACAACAATGAACAACGAATGTTCTTGAACTTTTCTCCGCAAGCAGGAATTAACATTCTCCAGCAGAGTTTCCTCAAGCAAAAAGCTGAAATCAATGTTCCCCGGCTAATTTTCCTCAAATAAGAAAGCAGAAGTCCCCAGCGGAAACAATCCCCAGAAGATCGAAGATACACATACTCTTCATCCCTAGCAACAATCAGGTATTTACTTTCCCCAGACAAAGACGCTACTAGAGTTTACAAATGAACCTCAATAACATTTCACATTCAATCATCATTTACCAATACTATAGCATATACATACGAATCACATATAGCACAATCTCATTTATTTTGAGAACATCATTATGCAATGCATTTCATATATCATTACATTGCATACATCTTACTCATTACCTCTTCAGGAAAGATCAATCAACAAACAAATATTATCAACTACTTATATGACCCGACAGTCTTCTCAAAGACAATCAAGACCTTTCTCTGGTTTAGTTTAAATCGCTCAAAGATTTATTTCGATTCTTATCCAATTAAAGTTAAGTACAAACATCTTCTGGTTCAGTTTAAATCGACCAATGATTTATCCTAAAGCTTTTCTAGTAGACCTTTCTTTGGTTCAGTTTAAATCAACCAAAGATTTATTCTGATTCTTATCCAGTTGAAGAAAATCAAGCCCTTTCTCTGGTTCATCTTAAATCGCTTAAAGATTAATTTTTATTCTTATCCAGTTAAAGATAATTATAGACCTTTGTGGTTCAGTTTAAATTGACCAATGATTTATCCTGATGCTTTTCCAGAAGGCACCTTTCTCTAGTTCAGTTTAAATCGACCAATGATTTATTCTAATGCTTTCAAATAGACCTTTCTCTGGTTCAGTTTAAATCGACCAAAGATTTATCCTGATTCTTATCCAGTTGAAGACAATCAAGACCTTTCTCTGGTTCAGCTTAAATCGCTCAAAGATTTATTCTGATTCTTATCCAGTTAAAGATAAATTTAGACATCTATTGGTTCAGTTTAAATCGACAAATGATTTATCCTGATTCTTTTCCAATAGACCTTTCTGTGGTTCAGTTTAAATCTCCCGAATATTTATTTTGATTCTTATCCAGTTGAAGACAACCAAGACCTTTCTCTAGTTCAACCTAAATAGGTCAAAAATTAATTTTGATTCTTATCCAGTTAAAGATAATTATAGACCTCTGCTAGTTTAGTTTAAATCAACCAATGATTTATCCTAATGCTTTTCCAGTAGGCACTTTTCTCTGGTTCAGTTGGAATCTCCCAAAGATTTATTCTGATTCTTATCCAGTTAAAGACAATTATAGACATATGTTGGCTTAGTTTAAATATACCAATGATTTATCCTGATTCTTTTCCAGTAGACACCTTTTCTAGTTCAGTTTAAATCTCCCAAAGATTTATTCTGATTCTTATCGAATTAAAGAAAATTAAAAACTTTCTCTGGTTCAGCTTAAATCCCTCAAAGAATTATTCTGATTCTCATCCAGTTAAAGATAATTATAGACCTCTGTTGGTTCTGTTTAAATCGACCAATGCTTTATCCTGATGCTTTTCCTGTAGGCACCTTTCTCTGGTTCAGTTTAAGTCGCCCAAAGATTTATTCTGATTCTTATCCAGTTCGAGACAATTATGAACATCTACTGCTTCAGTTTAAATCGACCAATTATTTATCCTGATGCTTTTCCAGTAGACCTTTCTCTGGTTCATTTTAAATCAACCAAAGACTTATCTGATTCTTATCTAGTTGAAGACAACCAAAACCTTTCTCTAGTTCATCTTTAATCGCTCAAAGATTTATTCTAATTCTTATCCTATTAAAGATGATCATAGACCTCTAATGGTTCAGTTTAAATTGACCAATGATTTATCCTGATGCTTTTCTAGTAGGCACCTTTATCTGGTTTAGTTTAAATCAACCAAAGATTTATTTTGATTCTTATCCAGGTAAAGACAATCAAGACCTTTCTTTGGTTCAGCTTAAATCGCTCAAAGATTAATTCTGATTCTTATCCAGTTAAAGATGATTATAGACCTATAATGGTTCAGTTTAAATAGACCAATGATTTATCCTGATGTTTTTCCCGTAGGCACCTTTCTCTAGTTCAGTTTAAATCACCCAAAGATTTATTCTGATTCTTATCCAGTTAAAGACAATTATAGACATCTTCTAGTTCAGTTTAAATCGACCAATGATTTACCCTGATGCTTTTCCAGTGGACCTTTCTCTAGTTCAATTTAAATCAACCAAAGATTTATTTTGATTCTTATCCAGTTGAAGACAATCAAGACCTTTCTCTGGTTTAACTTAAATCGCTCAAAGATTTATTATGGTTCTTATCTAGTTAAGGATAATCATAGACCTCAACTGGTTCAGTTTAAATTGACCAATGATTTATCCTGATGCTTTTCCAGTAGGCACCTTTCCCTGGTTCAGTTTAAATCGCCCAAAGATTTATTCTGATTCTTATCCAATTAAAGACAATTATAGACATCTGCTGGTTCAGTTTAAATCGACAAATGATTTATCCCGATTCTTTTCCAGTAGACACATTTTCTTGTTCAGTTTAAATCGCCCGAAAATTTATTTTGATTCTTATCCAGTTGAAGACAATCAAGACCTTTCTCTTGTTCAACTTAAGTCGCTCTAACATTTATTCTGACTCTTATCCTGTTAAAGTTAAGTACAAACATCTACTGGTTCAGTTTAAATCCACCAATGATTTATCCTGATACTTTTTCAGTAGACCTTTCTCTGGTTAAGTTTAAATCAACCAAAGATTTATTCTGATACTTCTTTCAGTTGAAGTCAACAATTATTTTAGATGGCATCTATAAGCCCATCTATGACAACTCTCTGTCACTTTTCCAAATGACATCTATAATCCCATTCCTGATGCTATCAACCAACAACGTTACCTCTTGTCCAGACGAGTGCAAATTTCTTGATATTTATGTGTTCAATCATCTTCTACTTTCAAGTCACGAATGGGGGACGTGGATAATGCAAAAGACCAGTTGCTTAGCCTATTTTCATATATCAACTTTTTTTGTCGAAATAACAATCAAATCATTTAACAATAACTAAACCTTAACATTGTTGTACACTTAGGAAATGTAGTATCTATCTTAACCAATGTCTATCAAAAACCTTTCTAATTTGCTTGTCAAAAATTTCATAGACTTAATTAAATTTCTTTAAGTATTTCTTCAATTCTATTTTGATACCCCGAATTCTAGGACGTGCCGGAATTTCAGTAAATAATTATATACTCTTTATGTAATAGCCATTTATTCAGCTATTGGACTTTACTTATTAGGCGATGTGATCGGCCTAGAACATAACATTTTTTTAACAAGACTATTAATAACAACTTAAGAAAAAATATAGAAAAATTAATTTTTTTTAAATAATTTGTCATATACTTGATAAAACATTATTACTATTTGTAATTATTTTAACTTAGTGTTTTTGGTTATGAATTTAATACCAGTCAAAGTAGTTCAATAAAAATAGGTTTGGGTTTGAATAAGTTTATTATTTCATCAATAAATATTTAAAAAAATATAAATAAACTTTTAAATAAAAATATTGAAACTACTTTTTAATTTTTTCATGTGAACACATCAAACTCAATTATGCGTGTGATTTTAAAAGTGTATAAAATTTTTAAATAACTCAAATATTTATAATAATATAATGATTATAATTGAATGACATTGCAAATTCTATATAAAGATGATGAATATAAATTAAATTTTAAAAAACTATAACTTTAAAAAAAATTGTAATAGCAAAAGATAGATGGTATAATATATATCAAAAAAACTAATATAACATGAAAAAAAAGGCCGAATAATAGATAACCCAACAACACTACAAGTCAAGTGTATATATAATCACAATTTATTTATTAAAGATGCAACAAATCTGATCCACACATTAAACATACACAGGTGCAATTGGGGCTTGAAGCAATTACAAGGCAAGGACATCGCCTTACTGAATGTACTATGAGTAGATCAGCTGGTGAAAGTTAGATTTGGGAACGCGAGAATCAGATGAGAGAGTCTTATCTGAACTTGTTCTCGCCAGGTAATTATTATTATATAATTTAGCCTGAATATGTGAGTCATCGTAAAGTATTTGATATATGAGGTGTTTTAAGTGTTTATATGAGTCCTTGCGATAATTTATGATAATGAGATGAATATAATGGTTAATACAATGTTTGATGTGATGATTTGTGCATTGTAGGATGGAATAATAAGAGATGTTTAAAATTTAAATAATTAATTCGAATTATTTATATTTAATAGTAATTATCAAGAATTATTTTGATTAAATAAATAGGATAGTGGTGTAGACAAAATAAGGGCAAGGTGGTCATTTAGGAAGAATAAGTGAGGACAATAGTGGAAGACCATATTACAGATCCAAAGGGGTATGTTTGGTATAAGAAAGGTTTGGGAGTTGGAACGATAATTTTATGCGATCGTAAGAATTAGAAGAATGATGTGAAGAGGCATAGCTAGGGCATATAGAGGAAAGAGGATCTTCTGATAGAACACCAAAGAATATAATTGTTGCAATAATCTAAGGTAAGGGGGTGTTTATCTTGATTATTATCATTCATTTAAGGTTTAGATAATTGTAGGTTTGTGTTAGGTTTTGGTTGTGTTGAATATGAGATGATTCGATGAAATAGATGATGTTTTGTAGCATTGGATTATAAATAATTGTATCCATAATGTAGAATACATTGGATTGTTAACGTTTGATGAAAACTTTGTGATTAGATGATGTTTTAGGACTTATAATGTGCATAAATTTCAAGCTTAGGACTAATTTTTATGAAGGAAATCGCAACAGGAAAACCTTGTTCGCATAAGATGTGAAGGGTGTGTCGCCAGGCGACGTAAGTGTTATCGCCGGACGATGGTGTCCAGAATTGAATGATTGTGTTGGATTTTCTTAAAAGAGCTGTAACTTGAGTTTTAGGATTCGTTTTGAGGTTTCGTTTGAAGCGTTGGATAGCTGACACAATGAACTTTAGTTGGATTGAATAAAATGAGAAATAATAAGTATATTCTAAATACCTAATCTAGGATGAAGTTAGGCTCCCCGTATTGGATTTTGATGATTATTTGCTTATTATGATGATATGATGACGATGCTTTATTTATTATGATGATATTATGATGACACTTTGTTTATTATGATGATATGATGATATTAAGATGAGGCATTGTTTATTATGATGATTTGATGATATTATGATGATGCTTTTTTTATTATGATGATATGACGATATATTGATGAATTCATGAATGTTGATGCATTTTGACTAGCCGTGGTCAGATTTATTATGTTGTTTCACATCATGCATTCATGGCATAGTTTAGGACTTTATTACAATGATAATATTAGGACTTCAATCCAATGAAGTTGATATGACAATAGTCCAGTGAAGGCATCAATCCCATAGTGTGGATTAAGTGCAAAATTATGAAGTGTTCTGGTTCCAAGTGGGAACCGATCCTATTAGTGGGGATCTTTGGAGAAAATGATGACTGAGTCATTAGTGATGTTTTAATACAACATCCATGAGTCTATTATGTAGCATTAATTTAAGTGATATTGCATAATGATGTGATTAAATGATGCTTGTTGATAATCGGTGTTTGATAATATGTTGTTATGTATTGATGATATTGTGAAGGTGTGAGTATAACATGAGGTTCTGATGATGCGTGATGCCTTTCCTAAATTCATGTCTACTATATTTATTCCTTATGTCTTTTATAATGATTATGATTTACTCACCCTTTCTGCTTGAATGTTGCCTTCACGTGGGTAACGCGTAGGTGATCGAGAATAGTTTGTAGAAGCTTGAGGATAGCTCAGGAGTGTGTTCACTTATTTTTTGTTGAATAAAGGAAGTCTTGCTCTGATATGTAACATCGGGGTTGGGATCGATTAGTTGTGAACCATGCATTATTTTTGAAATTCTGGTATTAGATATATGATGCCGAATGAGATGTCACGACACAAATATTTGTTTGCAAGTAAGGTGCAGTAAAATCAAAAGCAGTAAAAACATGATAGCCCGTTCATAGACAGAAGAAGAGCACCTCAACCATCTGCAGAAACAGTTTATCAGGTTAAAGGAATATAAGCTCAGACTGAACCCTAGTAAGTGCACTTTCAGAGTCAGGTCCGGTAAACTTTTGGGATTCATCGTCAGCAACAAGGGCATTGAGGTTGATCCTGCTAAAGTTAAAGCTATACAAGAAATGCATGCCCCCCGCACTGAGAAGGAGGTTAGAGGTTTCTTGGGGCGCTTAAACTATATTGCAAGGTTCATCTCTCACCTAACATCTACCTGTGAGCCAATCTTTAAGCTGTTGAAGAAAGATCAGGTGGTTGAATGGAACAATGATTGTCAAGTTGCTTTTTATAAGATCAAGGAGTATTTGTTGGAACCTCCTATCTTGATGCCACCCGTCGAAGGAAGACCTTTAATTATGTATCTGACTGTTTTGGATAACTCAATGGGGTGCGTACTGGGCCAACATGACGAGTCTGGCCGAAAAGAGCATGCCATTTATTACCTTAGCAAAAAGTTTACCGACTGTGAGACTCGTTACTCACTTCTCGAGAAAACTTGCTACGCTTTGGTATGGGCTGCTCACCGGCTAAGGCAGTATATGTTGACACATACCACTTTGATGATTTCTAAGATGGATCCGATCAAGTACATCTTTGAGAAGCCTGCTTTATCCGGAAGGATCGCTAGATGGAAGATGATCCTGACTGAGTATGATATCCAGTACACAACCCAAAAAGCTATAAAGGGGAGTGTACTAGCTGACCATCTAGCTCATCAAGCCGTCGAAGACTACCAATCTATGAGGTTGGACTTCCCTGACGAGGACATTATGACATTGGACAACATTGAAGGTAAAAAACCGTATGACGGGCCTGAACAAGGATCCCGATGGACCCTGTACTTTGATGGTGCTTCAAATGCACTTGGAAACGGTATCGGCGCGGTACTTATTTCTCCAGAAGGTTGCCATACACCTTTCACTGCTAGACTCTGCTTCAGCTGCACCAACAACATGGCCGAATATGAAGCTTGTATCTTTGGTCTCAAGGATGCGATTGACTTGGGAATCAAATCTATGATTGTGTTTGGGGACTCAGCTTTGGTTATCAGTCAAATTAAAGGAGAGTGGGACACTAAACATCCTAATCTTATCCCATACAAATAACATGTCCTGACATTGTTACCACATTTCGAGCAGATTACCTTTGAGCACTTCCCGCGAGAAGAAAATCAACTAGCAGAAGCTCTGGCTACAATGTCTTCCATGTTTAAACTCAACTAGGATAATGAGGCTCCCCAAATCACCATCGAGCGAATGGACGAACCTGTGCACTGTCATGAGATTAATATCGAAGAAGTAGTGGAGCAACCCTGGTTTTATGAAATCAAAAGGTATCTCCAGACTCGAGAATACCCTGAAGGAGCTTCAGTCAATGACAAAAAGTTCTTAAGGAGATTTGATGCCAAGTTCTTCCTGAGCAATGGTATCTTGTATAAGCGCAACCATGATTGTGTTCTACTTCGTTGTGTGGACAAAGTTGAAGCTGAGTTGATCATGACGGAAATACACAGCGGCACATTTGGCACCCACTTAAGCGGACATACAATGGCTAAGAAGATTCTGCGGGCAGGCTACTATTGGTCTACCATGGAAGCTGACTGTCATCAACATTCTTGTACTTGTCACAAATGCCAAGTCTATGCTGACAAGGTACATATTCCTCCAGTTCCTCTTAACATTCTAACAGCTACTTGGCCATTCGCGATGTGGGGAATCGACATGATTGTAGAGATCAAGCCTACGAAATCCAACGAACATCGCTTCATCCTTGTGGCCATTGATTACTTTACCAAGTGGGTCGAAGCGACTTCCTTCGCCTCCGTTACAAAGAATGTGGTTGCCCGCTTCATTAAGAAGAACCTCATATGCCGGTATGGTATCCCCGACAGGATCATCACGGACAACGGTACAAATTTGAACAACACTGTGATCACCGCTCTGTGCGAGCAGTTCAAGATTCAACATCACAATTCATATCCCTATCGGCCAAAGATGACCGGTGTTGTTGAAGCCGCGAAAAAAAATATCAAGAAGATCATTTAAAAGATGACAGTCACATACAAGAACTGGCATGAGATGTTACCGTTTGCTCTACATGGATATCGCACCACGACGCATACTTCAACCTGGGCAACCCCCTTTTCTTTGGTATATGGCATGGAGGCTGTTCTACGTATGGAAGTTCAGATCCCTTCTTTGAGGATTATGAAGATGTTGGTTTAAATGAAGACAATTGGATTCAGACCCGGTTTAATTAACTCAATTTGATCGATGAGAAGCGACTTACTGTTGTTTGTCATGGTCATACGTATCAAAAACGGATGATCAAGGCTTTCAACAAGAAAGTCAGGCGTCAGGTATATCAAGTCGGAGATCTTGTAATAAAGCGGATCATCTTTCCGCAAAGTGATCCCAGGGGAAAATTGACTCCTACTTATGAAGGACCATTTGTGATCAAGAACATCTTTTCTGGTGGGGCAATGATTCTGACCACCATGGACGGTGACGACTTTCCGCACTCTGTGAACGCAAACATAGTCAAAAGATACTACGCATAAAACGACCCGACAAGTCGAAAATCCGAAAGGACGGCTTGGGCAAAAATGGGCATCCTGGTGAATCGAAAACCCGAAAGGACGGTTCAGGCAAAAATTAGGGATAAATAAAAAAATTTGTACACCCGGCAAGTTGAAAACTCGAAAGGGTGACTTGGGCAAAAAAGGGTTTCCCGGTGGATCGAAAACCCGAAAGGGCGGTCCAGGCAAAAGTTAGGGAATTAAAGCGTATGACTATGTCTCGTCAGATCACTTTAAGGACAATCTCTTCACGACCAAACTCCAAGCTTCTGATCAATCCAATCATTCGCAGACGAAGCAACGAATGGACAAGATACTCAGAGTTGTGAAGGCTATAGCAGAATGGGAACCCCATGGAATTGTTACACATAGCCATCTTTCTTTGTATAAATTTTTTTTCAATTTTTCAACAATATTCTCTTACTAGGATGTCTATCTCCTTTGTACAAAAATACTTATAAAAGTTAATACAAAGATACTTCAAAGTGCAGAAATTTTCTTGCCTTTCCTTTCTTTTTACACTTATGTTTTATTTGAAAACATCCAATGGTTTGTTAAATGAGCATATGCATTTGAATATAATCACTTCTTACAAATAAAACAAAATAAGAAAGGATAATTACTGATAGGTCGAAAGTATAGGAAAACATCTTTAGGATATTCCAGAAGAAATTCCCTACAGTATGTTATCCGAACCATCAATAGAGCTAAAACCTTGAAATACATATCCCCAGCGGAGTTAAGTTTCAAAATTCCCGTCAGAGCTAAGTTTCAAAAGCTCCCAATCTCTAGCGGAGCCCGAAAACTTTGAACTACAGATCCCCAGTGAAGATGAAGCTTTCTTCCCCAGCGGAGTCCGGAAAAATTCAAATCTTAAACCCCGATGGAATACTATCCAACTTCCTCTGATTCCCCAGCGGAGGTCCTCACAAAACAGGAATCTCCAGTAGATTGGCATACAACCCAAGCTCCTGATTTCCCCGGTAGGATAAGCATTCTCCCCACAGAGTTATTTCCCAACAAGACGAATATTCTGGTTCTCATTTCTCCAGCTGGAGCCTCCCAGGTTTTAATTCCCCATTAGAGATCGTCAGAGTTGTCCCCATTTCCCCCAGAAAGACATGAAGGATTCTCACATCCCCACAGAGGTTGTCAAGGTTTTTGATAATCCCCGCAGGTTGCCAAGGATTTTCTGTCCCCAACAATAGTCCAAAGGATTTCTCAGCAATCAAAGATTTTTTGGAATCTCCAGCATCGGTCAAGGATTTACTTTCCCCTGCTGCAGTCAAAGATTTCATTATCTTTAGCTATCAAGGATTTATTTTCCTCATCAGGACAGCTAATCAGCTTACATGCGCATACATTACATTCATATATCATGAACATTCATAGAATACATTTTATTGCATCATACATGGCATGCAACATAACTTTGTGTTTTAGCTAACATTTTACCTGAAATTCTGGCAGCAGATACTCAATGTCACAGTGAATGTTATGACACCGTATCTGACTTTCTATAAGACAGTAAATAAAAACAGTAAAGAACACAGTCAATTGTTTACCCAGTTCAGTGTGAAACAACACCTACTCTGGGGGCTACCAAGCCAGGGAGGAAATCCAATATAAGAGATATTAATTCAGGAATAAACCAACCAGTTTATCTCCTTCACTTAAGACCTACCCAATGCAACTTTAATCTAAGTTCTACTTAAACCTGAGTTCCTACTCACTCCCCCTCAATCACAGCAGTGATACTTAAAACAATTGACTAATGAATTAATGAAGACACTCTTCAGAACATACACTTGATTATGCTTCACAGCTTTTTAATCAAGTAACACAAACACTCTTGCTTCACAACTTTGAGTGATACATAAACCTAACTTTACTTTGCTTCAAAGCTTTAGTCAAGAGACACAAAACACTCTTTCTTCAAAGCTTTGAGTGGTACAAAAACCCTTACAATCAAAACCTATTCCAAGTCACTTATCACAATGATAATTGCTTGGATTACAGCAGTTAAAACTATACAGTTTCTAATTGATCTTCAGTCAAAAGAGATACTCTGCAGCCAGCATTCATGTTGAATATATATGCAGCTGATTCTTCAGTTAGGGTTTCCACAAAAAGCTAGGGTTAATTAGGTTTAACCTTAAGACTTGGTCACAAGACTTTATCAACCAGTTTAGGGTTGAGCTAAGTTAACCCAAAGACCACGGGAGATTCTGTTCTGGAGGGAATGAGCCAACTTCCTGAAAAATCTCAGAATTAACCAAACTGCATATCTGTTAGATCAGTACAGGATGTCTTAACATTTGTTATGACATCAGAATTCCTGTTTACTGATTTTTGGTAGAAGGCAATAAATGTGATCTTTTGCAAAATGCTCAGATACACACTCATATACAGTAGCTACTGTATGCCATAATTTTTCTGCATAAAGTACCTAATAAACCAGAATGTTATGACATCAGTCATGACATTCACACACCTGGTTTTACCAAAAATACATGCCAATAACTAAACACTTACAAACTCCCCCTTTGGCAGATTTTTGGCTAAAACCCCTAAGCAATCAGAGAATATAGAACAGCAGAATGAATATGACTGCAGAAAAATATAATGTCTACCAAGTAATTAACACAAAATATATCCCCCTCTTTAGCCACAAATGGGCCAAAGATACATTACAGTCATCCAAAATGAGTAAGAAAAGTAACAAATAAAATCTGAAAAACACTTGCATCAATAGGAACCAGCATCAGGCTTGTCAACTCCTCCAAACTTTTAAGCATTGTCTTCTTCAGAGGAGCTACTTTCTTCAGCAGTGAGCTGATCTTCTTCCCTTCTGTTTCCATCAGTCTCCTCCTGTTCCAACTAGAGAGAGAACTTTGATTGAGAGAATGGGATTTGTTGCAGAATTGAGAGAGGAAGGAGACAAGTGAGTGTCTAGTCAGCTTCTTAATAATTATGAAAGAAATGGGAAAGCATATGATTAACCCAATCAAACTAGACTTAACAAAAACAACTCCTTCAACCCTTGTTTTAAGCAAAATTAATTGCTATAATTCCTCCTGTTGGCAAATACCCAACTTGCCCCTCAAGTTTTCAAATTGATTTGCATCAAGTGCCTTGGTAAAAATGTCAGCCAGCTGTAGCTCAGTGGAAACATGTTCCAATTTAATCGTCTTCTCTTCTACAAGGTCTCTGATAAAGTGATGTCTTATGTCAATATGCTTGGTCCTGCTATGCTGAATAGGATTCTTGGAAATGTTGATTGTACTCAGATTGTCGCAGTACAATGTCATAACATCTTGTGTGACATTATACTCAGTAAGCATCTGTTTCATCCAGATCATTTGAGAACAGCTACTACCAGCTGCAATGTATTCAGCTTGAACAATAGAGAGAGACACACAGTTCTATTTCTTGCTGAACCAGGAGACCAGATTGTTTCCTAAGAAGAAACATCCTCCAGAGGTGCTTTTACTATCATCAGCACTTCCAGCCCAATCAGCATTACAATAACCAGTCAGAGTTGGTTCACACCCATGAGAGTACAGCAAGCCATAGTTGTAAGTTCCACTTACATACTTCAAAATTCTCTTTACTTGGTTGATATGACTGACTTTAGGATCAGCTTGGTATCTTGCACAAACTCCAACTGCAAAAGCAATGTCAGTTTTGCTGGCTGTTAAGTACAGCAAACTTCCTATCATGCTTCTGTACAGACTTTGGTCCACCTTAACCCCACTTGAATCTTTGGATAGCTTTAAATGAGTAGGTGCAGGGGTCCTTTTATGACTGGCATTCTCCATACCAAACTTATTGACAATGTTCTTTGCATACTTGCTTTGAGATAGAAATATTGAGTCCTCTATCTGTGAGACTTGTAGTCCAAGAAAATAAGTCAGTTCTCCCATGAGACTCATTTCGAATTCAGCCTTCATCTGGTCAGCAAAATGTTTAACCATTTGTTCTGACATTCCCCCAAACACTATGTCATCAACATATATTTGAGCTACCATTAACTTCCCTCCTTCATTTTTGACAAAGAGGGTTTTATCCAAGCCTCCTTTTCTGTATCCTTTGTCTGAGAGAAATTTTGTTAACCTGTCATACCATGCTCTAGGAGCTTGTTTCAGTCCATATAGAGCTTTCCTCAATTTGTAGACATGATTAGGGTGGTTTGGATCCACAAAACCTTTAGGTTGTTCCACATACACTTCTTCATTTAAGTACCCATTTAGGGAGGCACTTTTTACATCGATCTGAAACAGCTTGAACTTCAGGAGACAAGCAATTCCCAATAGGAGTCTGATAGATTCCAGTCTGGCTACAGGGGCAAAGGTTTCATCAAAATCAACCCCTTCAACTTGAGTGTATCCTTGGGCAACAAGTCTTGCCTTATTCCTAGTGACAACTCCTTCAACATCTGATTTGTTCTTGTATATCCATTTTGTGCCAATGATGTTTGTTCCCTCTGGTCTAGGAACTAACTCCCAAACTTCATGTTGCTTAAATTGGTTCAATTCATCTTGCATTGCACCAATCCAATATTCATCAGTTAAGGCCTCCTTAACATTTCTTGGTTCAATTTTAGAGACAAAGCAAGAGTTTGAGATGATTTCTCTAGATCTTGTAGTGACTCCACTATTTGGATCCCCTATAATGAGTTCTTTAGGATGATCTTTTTGAATTCTGATGGAAGGGATTTTGCTAGCTTCCTTGGATTCAAAGTTTGCTGTAGTGGTGTTAGGAAGGTCATTCTGTTGAGTTTGAGACTCAAAGAATGTCTCAACATTACAAGGGACATCTATTTCTTCATGATAATCATCAATTATGACATTTATTGATTCCATCATGACTTTGGTCCTGGAATTGAATACCCTATAAGCTCTGCTGTTGGAGGAGTATCCTAAGAATATACCTTCATCACTTTTAGGGTCCAGCTTTCTCCTTTGTTCACGATCTGCCATAATATAGCATTTGCTGCCAAATACATGAAAGTACTTCACAGTTGGCTTTCTTCCTTTCTAGAGTTCATAAATGGTGGATGAGGTTCCCTTTCTCAACGTGACTCTGTTATGGACATAACAGGCTGTATTCATAGCTTCAGCCCAAAAATGAATAGGAAGTCTTTTGGCATGTATCATAGCTCTGGTAGTTTTCCTGTATGGTTCTATTTTTCCTTTCTACAACTCCATTTTGTTGAGGAGTTATAGGAGAAGAGAATTCATGACTAATTCCTTCTGAGGAACATAACTCATTAAACTTACTGTTTTCAAATTCCTTGCCATGATCACTTCTGATTCTGACAATACACCCTTCTTTTTCTCTTTGAATTCTTTTGCAAAGTTCTTTAAACACTTCAAACACATCAGATTTTTCTTTAATGAAGTTAATCCAGGTGAATCTGGAATAGTCATCCACAACAACATAGGCATATCTCTTTCCACCAAGACTTTCCACCTGCATTGGTCCCATCAGATCCATATGTAGAAGTTCCAGAACCTTAGAGGTGGTCAGATGTCTTGACTTTGGATGTGACATCCTAGTCTGCTTACCAACCTGACATTCACCACAAACTCTCCCTTCATCAATTTGCAGTCTTGTAATCCATCTGACTGCTTCCATGGAGATAATCCTTTTCATTCCTCTTAGATGAAGATGGCCAAGTTTTTGGTGCCACAGTTTCACCTCTTTTTCTTCTTTGGCAATAGAACACACAGTGGAGTTATTAGTGTTCTCAGGCTCCCACAAGTAACAGTTGTCTTTAGATCTGACTCCTTTCATTAGAACTTCTTGTTTTTCATTAATTACAAGACATTCAGATTTTGAGAAGTTGACCTTGAATCCTAGATCACATAATTGACTGATACTAATGAGATTAGCAGTCAAGCCTTTTACCAATAGTACTTCATTCAGATTTGGAACTCCAGGGCAGTCCAAATTACCAACTCCTTTGATTTCACCTTTAGCACCATCTCCAAAGGTCACATAACTAGTGGTGTGAGGTTTAATATGATTGAGAATGTTCTTGATTCCAGTCATGTGCTTAGAACACCCACTGTCAAAGTACCAGTCTTCCTTTGCAGAGACTCTCAGGGAAGTGTGGGCTATCAGGGCAGTAGCCTTTTTCTTCCATTGAGGAGTATGTGGTACCCTGTTAGCCTTAGGTTTGACACCTGGGTTCTGATTAGGGTATCCATACAATCTGAAGCAGAAGGGCTTTATGTGACCAAACCTCCCACAATGATGACATCTCCATCTTTGGTACTTTTTCTTCATATTTCTCTGTTCCTGATGTTGAGTGTTATGTTGTGACATCTGCTTTGACATTTGTTTATCAAACCTGATCTTCTTGTCTGCACCAGATTTCTTTGCTCCCACAAATCCTAGTCCAGACTTTTTTCCCACATTTTGTCCAACCTGAAGGATTTCTTCCAATTTGTCAGTTTCATTTGTCAGCATCTTGACAGATTTTGTCATCTGGTTCAATTTTGAGTTTAGCATTTGAACTTCCCCTTCTAGATGACTTATAGTTTCAAGGTCTGCCCTTTTTTCAGCCTCCAACTTTATGATGAGTTTTGTTTGTCTCTCATTTTGCACACAGACTTCAGCACTTCTGATACACAATTTCTTGTAAGTATCAGCCAATTCTTCAAATGTCACTTCCTCATCACTAGTGTCACTTTCAGAGGAACAAACACCAGTTAGTGCAGTAACTAGTTTGGCAGATTCTTCTTCAGAATTACTTTCTGAGTCACAGTCAGACCAGGTAACAGTCATACCTTTCTTTTGTTTCTTAAGAAAGGTAGGACATTCAGCTCGAGTATGCCCATATCCTTCACAACCATGGCATTGAATTCCTCTGCCTTAATTTCCCTTCTCTTCAGACCTTGGTCTTCTGCTGGAGTCATAAGATCTGTTAATTTCAGAGGGAATGTTATCAACATTTGACCTTGACTTTGGATCCATTCTCTTGATGAGTTTGTTGAATTGTCTTCCAAGCATGGCTATAACTTCTGAAATATTTTCTTCTTCATCCTCCTTGTTTTCATCTTCAGTTATGGATACAAGTGCTATGCTCTTGTTTTTCTTGTCAACATTGTCACTGATCCCCATCTCAAAAGTCTGAAGAGACCCAATGAGTTCATCCACCTCTAAGTTGCTGATGTCCTGGGCTTCCTCTATAGAAGTTACCTTCATTGCAAATCTTTTAGGCAGGGATCTGAGAATCTTTCTCACCAGTTTTTCTTCAGACATCTTTTCACCCAATGCTCCTGAGGTGTTGGCAATCTCCAAGATGTTCATGTGAAACTCATGAATGGTTTCATCTTCCTTCATCCTTAGGTTCTCAAACTTTGTAGTTAGCATCTGAAGCCTTGACATTTTTTACTTTGGATGTGCCTTCATGGGTAGTTTTGAGAGTGTCCCACACTTCCTTGGCCAGTTCACATTGATGTACTAGTCTGAAAATGTTTCTATTAATTCCATTGAATAAGGCATTTAAAGCTTTGGAATTTCCCAGGGCTAACTCATCTTCTTCTTTGCTCCATTCTTCCTCAGGCTTCAGACTGATTGTCCCATCTTTCTCAATTATGGTGGGATGGTTCCATCCTTTGTCAGCAGCTCTCCAAGCCTTTTTGTCCAGAGATTTTAAGAAGGCAATCATACGAGGTTTCCAGTAGTCATAATTTTTTCCATCCAGAATGGGTGGTCTATTTCCAAAAACTCCTTCTTTGTCCATAGTGCCAGAAAGTGATATCCCTAGATCTCACCCAGTAATACAGGCAGGGTGCCTGCTCTGATGCCAATTAAAATTCTGGCAGCAGATACTCAATGTCACAGTGAATGTTATGACACCGTATCTGACTTTCTATAAGATAGTAAATAAAAACAGTAAAGAACACAGTCAATTATTTACCCAGTTCAGTGTGAAACAACACCTACTCTGGGGGCTACCAAGCCAGGTAGGAAATCCACTATAAGAGATATTAATTCAGGAATAAACCAACCAGTTTATCTCCTTCACTTAAGACCTACCCAATGCAACTTCAATCTAAGTTCTACTTAAACCTGAGTTCCTACTCACTCCCCCTCAATCACAGCAGTGATACTTAAAACAATTGACTAATGAATTAATGAAGACACTCTTCAGAACATACACTTGATTATGCTTCACAGCTTTTTAATCAAGTAACACAAACACTCTTGCTTCACAGCTTTGAGTGATACATAAACCTAACTTGACTTTGCTTCAAAGCTTTAGTCAAGAGACACAAAACACTATTGCTTCAAAGCTTTGAGTGGTACAAAAACCCTTACAATCAAAACCTATTCCAAGTCACTTATCACAATGATAATTGCTTGGATTACAGCAGTTAAAACTATACAGTTTCTAATTGATCTTCAGTTAAAAGAGATACTCTGCAGCCAGCATTCCTGTTGAATATATATGCAGCTGATTCTTCAGTTAGGGTTTCCATAAAAAGCTAGGGTTAATTAGGTTTAACCTTAAGACTTGGTCACAAGACTTTATCAACCAGTTTAGGGTTGAGCTAGGTTAACCCAAAGACCACGGGAGATTCTGTTCTGGAAGGAATGAGCCAACTTCCTGAAAAATCTCAGAATTAACCAAACTGCATATCTGTTAGATCAGTACAGGATGTCTTAACATTTGTTATGACATCAGAATTCCTGTTTACTGATTTTTGGTAGAAGGCAATAAATGTGATCTTTTGCAAAATGCTCAGATACACACTCATATACAGTAGCTATTGTATGCCATAATTTTTCTGCATAAAGTACCTAATAAACCAGAATGTTATGACATCAGTCATGACATTCACACACCTGGTTTTACCAAAAATACATGCCAATAACTAAACACTTACATTACCCTTTCAGGATAAGATTAAAAAAGCTATCTCATTCAGAATTTCAAGTCAAGATACAGTACGGATACACCCCAGACACGACGGTCATTCTATTACTCATTCAAAATTTCAAGTCAAGATACAATATGGATACACCTCAGACACGGCGGTCATTCTATTACTCATTCAGAATTTCAAGTCAAGATACAGTATGGATACACCCCAGACACGACGGTCATTCTATTACTCATTCAGAATTTCAAGTCAAGATACAATATGGATACACCCTAGACACGACGGTCGTTCTACTACTCATTCAGACTTCAGCAATCAGATACAGACTAGATACGCTCCAGACATAGAAGCCATTCTATTTCTCATTCAGATTCAACTATCAAATTCAAATTCATATACACTCCAGATACGGAAGTCACTTTGTCACTTACCTAGATCCCAGTTACAGTACGGATACACTCCAGACACGGAAGTCATTCTGCTACTCATACAGATTTCAACTTCAGATACAGTCCAGATACGCACCAGACACGGTTCCCATTCTTTCACTCATTCAGAATTTATCCCCAGCCCAGAGATGCTCCATACACAGATGTCTCTCTGTCGCCCATTCAGAATTCAGATACAATGCAGATACACTCCAGACACGACAGTCATTCTGATATTCATTCAAGAATCAAATACAGTTACAACTTGGATACGCTCCAGACACGGATGTCATTCCTT
Organism: Vicia faba; assembly: GCA_948472305.1. Taxonomy (NCBI): domain Eukaryota; kingdom Viridiplantae; phylum Streptophyta; class Magnoliopsida; order Fabales; family Fabaceae; genus Vicia; species Vicia faba. The sequence goes on from CATIWC010000567.1 coordinate 113,949, forward strand.
TGCTCATACCAATCAAATCTCAAGATACAACTCAGATACGTCCCAGGCACGGATACCATTTTGATGTTCATTCTCCTGATTTTCAACAAACAGTCTTGGATGGCATCTTTAAGCCCATATCCAACAAGATTCTACCATCTCCAAATGGCATCTTTAAGTCCATTCCCTCAAACTGCATTTTGACGAGTGCAAATTTACGGGAACTCTAATGCCCAATCCTCTTTTACCTTCGAGTCACGAAAGGCAAACTTGCCAGTCTAACTCTTCAGGTTCAAGAAGATTGAACAGGGGCAACTGTTGTACCCCAAAATTTTACTTCTCATTTTATCAACATTTCTCATCACAAGGCTCTTTGAACTCAAGATCAAGCTAGGGTTTGCTCTGCTCAAGGCATCTCCTTGCACTATTGACCTAAATTAGGGTTTGAGTTTGCACAAAGATTTTAGGACTTCCAATGCTCAAATTAACTTTCATACTTCATATTGGACTCATAGGTTTGTCCATACCATGTTTCAAGCCTTGAATCAAATTTTTTCCCAGTCAATTGGACAGTTGACCTAAAAATCAGCTGTATTGGGGAAAAAATCAACTGTGGCCAATTTATAGTCAAACCTCATGAATTTTGACCCACATCAACATTATCAACTCATATGAACCATTTGATAAAGTTTGGACCACAACTCCACAATAAATTTGATTAGATCACCAAAAGGGCAAAATGGTCATTTTTAGGGTTTTGGCTGTACAAAGGCAATTTCTGACTTGTTGACCTAGCCAATGGAAAATTAGGCTCAACCATGGACTCAAGAACTCAATGGCATCATCTTTACCTATTCAACAAGTTCAAAAGATCTCAATTGCATTGGATTGACAGATGAATTTTTCAGTCAATTGATTAAAATTTGACTGTACACTGAAAAGTCAAACTTTGACTTTTTGGTCAAAATCAAGTGTCAAGGGTCATTTTTCATCAATATATGTCAAAACATGAAACTTGTTCATCAAGAAACCCAAAATTGCAAATTAGGGTTTAAAGTTGAAAATTTTCATAACTTAGAATTTTTCAAGTTATGAAATTTTCTTAATTTTTCCTAACTTTACCCCACATTTTCACCATGATGCAATCGGATTCAAACAAAACCTCCAACATGAAAGTTTTATTCCTCCACAAAGTCTACAACTTTTACTCACAAAGTTTTCTCAAAAGAATCTTGGATCTCAAGTTATGATTTTTGGAACAAGGGTCCCTAATTCTTTTAACTTAGTAAAATTTTGCCCTAGTTTAGGCAGGATTTTGACCTATCTTCTTGGCCATTTTTCACATAGTTCCACTTGGAATCTCAAGTTGCATTTCAAAGATGGGTTATAGAGCATTTTTCAAGCTTTCCAAATTGTCAAAGAACTCCTCAAACACATTTGTGGTTACGGAGAATCGAAGGCTTGAAGTTGGCAAAAACTCACTTTTCATCCATGGCATATTTATGTTCATACAAGTTGCAATTTCAAGTCAGCATGCCTTACACTAGTTTACAGGCCTCTAAACCACTTCACACTCCATAATTAAATGCAAATACATCAATCTAAGCTTTTGTTTTGGTCATTTGGACATTGTACACAAGATTAAGCCCTAAGTAGAAAAAGACAAATTTCCATTTTTGTTTAAATCATGATTTATGTCAAAACTGATTTCTTGAGCATTGATCAAAATCTTTTCCAGCTAATCAAATCCACAAGTTGGAGGGGCCAAGGGTAATGTACGCAAGCATAAGGATAGCTTGTACAGGCCTGTTCCAATCACTTCCACATTTTACTTCAAAAACAAGAAACTTCTCCAAAACATAAAAAACTTAAAAACCAGCCAAGAGAAACTTATGCAAACAGTTTGAACATCTTTCTCACACCCCTTTGAGCTAGAAACACGATTGCTTGAGCCTCTAAACACTCCATAGCCATAAAATCACATTCCCTTGGCAAAACAGGGCAGAATATGCAACATGAGTTCTACAGCTCATTTGGCTCGTGCGTTTTGCCCCAAGTTGCTTTAAACACCTCCCATTCAACTCATCTAAGCTATCCCAAACCTCAAACACCAATTGTAACTCCATTTATAGTGTTTGCCATTTTCATTTTGAGCTTGTGCAGGTTGAGTTCTATAGGCAGATTCAAGGACATTCAAGACAAGCAAGCTATTGGAGAAGGTCAAGTGAAGTTCAAGCAAGCTTCCAGACATCTGAAGCCTTGTTGAAAAGCACTACATTTCCCAACACGAAGTCAGCTGAAATAGGTTTTTCCCAACTTCCTATCTCTCTATTTAAGAACATTTAGCTTTAGGTTTATGAATAAAAAATGTAGTATTCATTGCCATGAAGTTGTACATATGCTCAGTTTTTATTTATATTAAGTGTGTTAAGAGAATTTCATCCATGAATATGCTGAAAAAACTAGGTCAGATTTTAGGGCCAGAGAAATTCTCTCTGGTCTTTGAGAGTTAAGACAAGTTGTTTATATGGTTGAAATCGTCTTGAAATTCTCTATAAGTTTGATGTTATGTGTTTTTGCAATAGAGCTCGTATACAGGATCTGGTAGTTTGTACAAGGGACGCGCGCGTTTTTTCAAAAGCCAGAGGTTGAAGATGAAGTTTTGGGCTGGGCTTGGCCTGGCTGCTTTTGAAACCCCCCTTTTTCTTTTTGCACCCTCTGGCCCAATTTCTTGTACTTTTATATTTTTGAATTTTTATTTTCATTTATGACTTTATTTATTTATTCCCAAATATAAAAAATGCTCAAAAATATTTTCATAATTTTTTCATATTTATTTTGCATTTTATTTTTATTTTTCAAACATAGAAAACATTTTAAATACTTTTATCTTATTTATTAAAACTTGAAAATAATATATAAATCATATTTTTTATTTTTATTCATACTAAAAATATTTTTCTAAATATATTTTATTTTTGTATATATTTTATTTTAGTTTATCATAGTTAATATAAAAAATACATATATAAATATATAATTTTTATTTTATACTCTAGAATAAAAAAAATACAAAATATTACATTTTTACTTTTATTATTATTTATACTAAAAAAATACTTTTTTCTAAGTATATTTTATTTTTGTGTATATTAATATATTTTATTGTATATAAATAATATAATGTATTTATTTTCCTAAAGAAATTAGAGTTTTACCCTTAAATAAATAAAATTAATCTTTTTTATTTATTTCTTTATTTTTACATTAAATACTTTTACATACATAAACAAATCAAAACCTTTTTTTGCATAATTCATATTATTTGATATATTTATTTATTTTGTTCATTTAAATATTGTCCATTTAATATTTATGCATTTGAATTCAATTTGGATGTAATAGTAAATTAGGGTTTATATTTCTTGTCAAATACCCCCATTCAAAAATTGTACCCCCATCCCATAATCATATTGTAATAGCCTAGACTTTTAATTCTCGTACTTTACGCTTTCAATTATGCCATGATTAGAGAATTAGGGTTTGTATGCAAAATTCCAAAATCAACAAGTAGCTTGACCTAATCAAAGATAAAAATGCATGAAAATCAAACACAATACACACTTGCACCCCTAGGGTTACAATCCACTTGTTGCCTTAAAAATGGGCCATGTTATGCATGTTGTGTACTTTGGCAAAACAAAAACAAAACAAAAGATCATAGTCCCTCGATGACGCTATCTTGGTTTCCTAAACAAAATGATCAAGCCCCTCAAAAATTTGCCAAAGATACTTAACACAATTGCTATCATGGTCTATACGATGACTCGCGCCTATCCGGTTTAACATCCTAACACAAGGTTATTCACCAAATGCAATGGTGAAATAACACTGGAAAAAAGGGTTAAAAACATAAGAAAGATCTTTGAGTAAAATACGGTAGATAACTCTTAGTTACTTGATCAAAAATTTACAAAACATCCTTGCTATTTTCAAACACACCTCACAAACACAATTTCAAAGCATTTCCCAAATCAAACTTTCAAACATTGAAATCTTTTCAAAAGACAAAAACATCTTTGTATACATTCAAAAAAGAATCATTACAAAGATTTCCACAACGATGACCTCTTTTCAAAACATCTTTCAAAACCACACACAAAGCACCATTTCAAACAATTGAAAAGCAAAAGCAAGTGATCTAAGCAAGTAACTAAGAGCCCATGGATAACCATGGATGAAAAGGGTGCTTGCACCTTCCCTTTTCATAATCTACTCCCCAAACCCAAGAAAACATCTCAAAGGTCTTTCCTGTGCTTTTTGACCTTTCCTTAGGATAAAATAAAAAGTCGGTGGCGACTATTGCTAAACCGAAACATTTGCAAACACAAACGCAAAACCTCAAGTCAGTTCTCCCACCGTATCACATTTAGATTTCTTGGCTGGTGATTATCTAGGTTTCTTGACCTTTTTCTCAAGCGGAGGGATAATTGATAGAGGAGTCACATCTAGTACTCTATCAAGGGAAATATTTTCATTGACAGATTTTGAAGAAGACAATGTGTGACGTTAAGACATGTTTGAAAATTTTCTAGCAAGGAGATAAAGAATGGCAAGGGTCTTTTTTCTTTGAAGGAGAATGAAGAGTTTGTGAAAGTAGAAAGAATAATTGTCGTAGCGTATGGGTAACAATTTGAGGTAGTCTTTTAATTATTTCTTTCTGAAATTTATTTGTTGGAAACACAAATAATATAGTATCACTTTAATGATATTCTCACACAGTTTTAATTTCTACAAACCCTCATATAAACATATCCCTATTTTTCCTCTTAAATTCTCAAATTGATTAGCATCCAAAGCCTTTGTGAAGATGTCCGCCAATTGCAATTCAGTGGCTACATGTTCTAAGGCAACAATTTTTACTTCAAAAAGATCTCTTATGAAGTGATGATAAATGTCAATATGCTTGGTCCTATTGTTTTGAATGGAATTCTTTGAAGTGTTTGTGGCGCTTAAATTGTCACAGAATAATGTCATGACATCTTATTTGACACTGTATTCTATTAAAATTTATTTCATCCAAACCAAATGAGAACAACTGCTTCCTGCAACAATGTACTCATCCCAGAAAGAAGCATATTCTTGATGTACTTTTTCTATCATCAACACTTCCTTCCCAATCAACATCCCAAAAACCATTTAAGGAAGAATTTGATCCATGAGAGTACAACATACCATAGTCACTTGTCTCATTCACATATTTTAGAATACTCCTTACATGGTTGGCATGGCTAATTTTAGGATTAGCTTGATATCTTGCACACACCCCTACATCATAGGCAATGTCTGGTATGCTAGTTGTGAGATATAGAAGACTTCCTATCATGCTTCTGTAGAGACTTTGATCTGCCCTTACACCTTTTTCATCTTTAGTCAACTTCAGATGCGTCAGATTAGGGGTTCTTTTCTGACTGGCATTCTCCATCCCAAACTTCTTCACTATATTTTTTTGGCATACTTGCTCTGAGATAAAAATATGCAGTCTTCCATTTATTTAACTTGCAAACCAAGAAAATACGTTAATTCACCAACAAGACTCATTTCAAATTCAGACTGCATTTGTTTGACAAAATGTTGAACCATCTCATTTGACATCCCACCAAATACAATATCATCAACATAAATTTGAGCAATCATAATCTTCCCTTCTTCTTCTTCTTTGACAAAAAGGGTTTTATCTTTGCCACCTTTCCTATATCCGTTCTCCACAAGGAATTATGTCAGTCTCTCTTACCAAGCTCTTGGAGCTTGCTTCAATCCTGTAATACAGTGGGAGAATTAACTTTACTGGTTTTTCAATTTTATTCGCAAATGTTGCGGATAGCAAGAGACATCACCGACTTTTCTTTTATCCAATAAAGGAAAGGTTGAAAAGAATAGGAAAGACCTTTGAGAATTTTCTGTGTACGGGGGGTAGGTTATGAAAAGGGAAGGTGTTAGCACCCTTTTAATCTGTAGTTATCTATGGGCTCTTAATTGCTTGCTCACTTTTGAAATGCTTTGTGTGTGTTTGAAAAAGTTTTGAAATGCCAAATAGAAAGGCAATTTGCTTTATGATAACTCTTGTATCAGTCCTCAAGAGTGTTGATGAAGCGTTTTTTAAATGTTTTTGAAAGTGTGGGGTGTGAAAAAGTGTTTTAAATTGTTAGCAAGCAATTAATAATAACTACCCACTCAAGGTCTTTCTTGTATTTTTCCTCCTCCTTTAGATAGTGCTATCCATACCATTAGTTAGCAGGAAGCTCTATCTTTGGATGTTTGAGGGACAGGTGTAGGGTCGTCGTTATGGTCATTGAAGGCAACATGTAAGGATACCTTTAGCAATTTTGAAGGGAATATCATCATATATTCGTATGCAACATTCAGGGACAAGATTATATACTGTAGGAAACTTCGAGGGGCATCGAGGGACCATGATCTTTATGATGATTTATACTTGAGGGTCTTTTCTAATGGTATCCCTATGTTTGAGGGACATGATCAAGCTTATCCAGAGGCAACAAGTGAGGTTATCCTATAGGTGCGAGTGTGCAAATAATTCAGTTTAGTTATTTATCTTACATTTAGGATTTTGCTATTGATTCGTTTTATCTTTCCATACAATCCTATTAGCATACATATAACAATTATATTCAAATTATAAAATAAAAAGGCGAAAAACTAAAGGTGTGGAAAGTAAACCTAAACTATTACAAGGCTTTGGGGCAGTTACATAATAGTGAAGAGTGCGGAAAAGAAATCCTAAAACTATTACATCCTGGAAGCAATTACATGATAATGATAAAAATATGCGGGAAAAATAAAGCTACACAATTACAATTGAACGCGCCCTATACACTTTATTTAGGAAAAATAAAAATAAGATGACAATAGAAAATAAAATGTTGTGATTTTTTATGAAAAAAATTATTTATGATAATTAATTAAATAAACCTAAAAAACGTAATTAATTTTAATTAATAAAAAAAATGTTAATTTTGAAAAAAGTTAATTAAAATACCTAAAACCTAATTAATTTTAATTAATAAAAAAAGGTTAATTTAAAAAAAAAGGTTAATTAAAAAAACCTAAAACCTAATTAATTTTAATTAATAATTTTTTTTAAAAAAAAAGGCTTATGTTTAATGATTAACAAAAAAGAATTAAGTTTGACAAAAAATAGATAAGGGAAGAAGCATCAATGGAAAATAGGGTTAGAAAATAAAAATAATGCAAATGTCAGGGGTGGGTGTTGAACCAAAAATTAATTTAAAACCTAAATTCAAATTAAAAACATAAAATTAATTATTCGAGTATATTATGAAAAATCAATGGTTTGTGGAAAATGTTAGGTTTTATGAAAAAGGTTTTAAACAGAAAGAAGTAAAATAGGTAAAAGGATAAATAGAATGGAAGAAAACCAAAACCAATTGGGGTAGTTGTTGAACCCCACGCCCTTAGCCTCTTCAGAATGCATGACTTGCCACTGAGTCATGCATTGGTTGTTGTTATGATCCAGCCTCAGTGTTTTGTAATAAACCTGCATGGGACCATTAGATAGTCTAAATCTGCAGTGTTAAATCTCATGAACACATTAAATAAATTAGTATACCATGAAATACAAAGAAAATAAATATATAAAATTTTGTAATGTTAAAACCGATATGACATGTATCAATTCTTCTACATCCTTTTGATCATGGAGATCAAACCAGCCTTACCCTTACTAGAGAATGAGATGGCTTGTTTGTAGTGAGATAAGGGATTTCAAGATTTTCTATGGTTCTTGAAAGAATTTGATATTTTGACAAGGTTGTGGTGTCGTACCCCAAATTTTCCCTACCTCTTTTTCCTTTTGTCTGGCTTTGAACTTTTCACCATGTTCACTAAGTCATTTGCATATCCCGTATCTCATGGAATCAGGCACCTTAGTTTGAGCTATTAGGATTGTGTCCTATTTATGTCTAATTTTGTTTTGAAGTTCTCTTCTCAGGTAAAAGGGGAATTCATCTGGTGCTCGATTAGTGGATCGTGGAATGAATTTTTGTCATGGATCTCTTTCTTATCAAGTTACAAGGTTGTTTCTCGCTCTAATTCATCAGAGCCTGGATTAGGGTTTATTTCCCTATTTGTTGGTCAAGATACTAGGGTTTTGGATCCCTGGTTTTTGTGAAGATGTTTCTTTCGCCCACCTCAAGGATAACTCAAAGTTAAGTACATTTGGTTAGGGATTTCATCTCCTTGTACTTCAAGCTTTCTTCTTAAGATATATAAGTTACCAAATTAAGGGTTTGAAGTTTAAGGTGGAGAATGTGGAATCCGAACACAAGAAATAAGGTTGGAGATTCATGATAATCAAGGCATGTTTTGGTTGCTTCAGTTACAAATTACTTGCGATTTGGATATCAGAGTCAAGTTTCTCATTGAGAGTGCAAGTTTGATTTGTACATGATGTGAAGATTAAGTTTTAAATGACCATTATTTTGGGTTCGAGTTAACCAAGTGGAATTAAATTCTTAAGAATTTATTTTGTTCAAGAGTTTGATTGGAGTTTGGAAGACAAGGAATGTGGTTTGCTTGAAATACAAGTTACAAAGGCAAGATGTATCTTTCAAATCATTCAAGTAGGGAATTTCCATGTTCAAACAAGATTCAAGAGTTGTCTAAATTTTGTACAATGAATCCATCCTTCATAAAATTCAAAGAAATATCATTCATTACATTTTGTGTTCCATTTACAAAGCATGTTACAAATGTTGAAATACATGATACAAATATTTTGTTTACAAAGAAAATGTTTGTTTCTTCAAATCTCTTTACTTCATCTTCAAGCCACTCATCCACTTCTTGTCGTGGCCTTTTAATATTCCAACTCCGCTTGCCATCCAATCCTCGTGCTCGTGAAACAAGTAAAAGAGAAAGTTATCAATAATCAACATGTGAAAAGATTCCAAACAAGAAGTATTTGTTAAAAGGGAATGTTCATCATTAGGGTTTGTATTTAGAATCAGATTAAAAGGGTTTATTTTTAATCATGGTCCATCTTCTCTTATTTTTAAAAATCACAAAGTTTGGGCTTCAGTTCGCAAAAAGGGGAAAAGAAATTTGCAAACACTTTCTACTACAAACGGAAGGTCAAACTGCAAACAATGCAAACAATCACAACGCCGAAGACAAAACAAACAAGAAGCAGAACAAGGCAGCAGGCTACCTAAGTAACACTGCAAAATAGAAAAAACAACTTAACTCAAAACTGCAAACCAGGATGCAAACAAAACAAGATAACTGCAGCAAAATAGAAAATAACAAGCTACAAACAGCAACTATAGCAGCTGCCAAGCAAGTGAAACAAGACATACAAAGACACCAACAGCTAGAAATAGCAAACAACAAGCAGCGACTGCCAAGCACAGCGTACAACAAAACAAGTGCAGCAAATAAAAACAAACAAGGCAGCAACATCAAGTAAAAACAAATAATATAGCAACTATCAATAGCTCATATAGCCCTATATCATCACTTTCCTAAATATATAAACCCTTCAGAATTGCTTTACATCATAAAAAGATAAAGAGGAAAAGATATCACCTGCATCATACAAAACCTAACCATAACAGTCCTAAACCAGCAAAAGTCAGCCCTGCACTTTACTGCCCAAAAATCTGTCCAGCCTGTATACAAACACCAAACAAAACAGGAAAAAATTTGCACTAAATAGACATAACCAGAACCTGTATCAAAAGGCCACAATGTCATCTTACCAATAATGTTCAAAACCTCACCCAATTTTCTCCCCACTTTTCACCCTTATTCATTATAAGTAGATTGTTGTTTCATTAAGAGGAAAAAGGGACGTTTTGAGAAAGTGAGATTACAACATAGATAGACAACCAACAAAACCAAAGGGGGAGAAAAACACAAATATGATAAAAAAAACTAACACTCCAAAGCCTCTAATAAAAACCAGTCCACCAAATTATGTTCAAAGACAACGTTCAACGATACCTGCAAGGTATAAAGAAGAACAACACAAAAAATTTCACAGGGGCATTAGATATATTTTTCTCACAATAAAACACAGAGAAAAAGTTCCACCCAAAAAAAAACCTCACCAAAGAGTTTTCAAGGAACCCTTTCTCTCTCTTTGAAATCTCTACTATCTTCAACATACTGCAACTCCTCAGCGACAAAAATCAAAGCCCGCATTGCATCATCATCACATTACATCATCCTTTTTCAATATGTTTCAAACTCCATCATTGACACAAAGTCGCGGCAATCTCAACCTTCAAGCAATCGATTCTTCATCTTCACAGCTAACTGTAACAGCGTCATCCTTGACTACTCTCTGCAATACAGGCCCAACACTACAGTGAATTGCAACAGTACTTGTTAAATCAAAAGCAAATTCAGAGAAAGGAGAAGAAGAAGAGAGGACGAGAAAAGTCAAGTACCTGGATTACGTTCTATCTGAATGGTTTTCTGTTCATTGTTACCACCTTTGAAGATGCGAATTCCTACAGGTAAACCTCATTTTCTTTCTTTTTTGTTTGGTGTGTTTTTATTCTTGTTCAACAGTTGAAGATGAAGAATAAAAAAGTAGACAAGTGATGTTTCAGTGAGAGGAGGCTTTTAGAGATTTTGTTTTTTTATGGCGTGAATAGAGGAAAGCACGTTTTAGAAGGAGCATTTTATGAAGAAGTGAAAAACACAAGAAGGGGGGTTGAATTGAAAACATAAAATCAAATACGCAGAAGACATGATATTTTTATCCTGGTTCGTTTGATCTCAAACTACTCTAGTCCACCCGTCAAGGTGATTTCTCCTCTCTCCAATGAGGACTTAATCCACTAATTAAAAACTAATTACAATCACTACTTTGACAACTACCCAAGTCTTCTTGAGTACAACCACAATCCGGTTAATCTCAAGGAAAACTAACTTAATCAAGATAAAAAGTATTCTGTGTATGGTTGTTTTTCCTTACAAAAACATTTATCACAACTGTGATCTTTTACACAATTTTGAGCGTAGAAAAGAGTATGTAAGTTTGCAGTGTTTTGAGATGTATTGCAGTCATGTTCAAAATCGTAAATGATTTGTCCTCTTAGCTTGTGTATATAGGCATAGGAATCCTGTCTAACATAAAGAGTGATAATGGACATTTAAATTGTTTCCATATTGAGAAGATTCTTGTCTGAATGAAGCCGTTGCATGTGATGTTGTCTTGATTGAATAGTAACGCTTCAGAATCTTACAATCTTGCATGCTGCAATTGCTTCAGAACATTGATGACTTAGAGATGTGAGGATCTGATTGTATATGAACCTTCTGTTGAGAATCAGAGTATTCTTCACTTCAGCACAGGTTCTGATCATCATTCTTCAGCGCAGATTCTGATTACCTCAGCGTGAAAGCTTCTATAGCTTAACTTCTGATGCTGCTTTGGTCAGAACTTCTGCATACAAAATAACACAAATTTAGAGTGCATATTTGTTCTTTGTGTTTGTTATCATCAAAACTCTAATTAAGGGTTTTAGAATCAAACTATGTTCTAGCAATCTCCCCCTTTTTGATGATGATAAAAACTAGGATTTTCAATGAAAAATATAGAACAAAAAGCTTGAGAGAGACTCCCCCTGAGTTTATTACTTCCCTGAAGTTCCTTCTCGTCAGAGATTTTGATGCATCTCCTTTTGTCCTTGTCAGAATGTGTTCCTGTTCAAACTTTTTAGAAAATATAGAGGTTAAGATATTCAGAATGTTTGAGACTTTGTCCCGGTATACTGTTATTAAATATATCTTACTTTCTCCCCCTTTTTGTCAGGTATCAAAAAGAAATATAATTAGAGTCAAAAATATTAATCATATTGAAAATATAATGCAATGACAACTTTCAGAAACCAGAAGGTAAAGATAAAAAATTACAGATAAACATTTTTAAAGAAAATCTAAGAAGGAGGGGGAAGACGTGTGAACAACACTTCCAACAAGCTCTTGATCTGAGTGCTTGATTCTTCCTGCTTTCCCAGAATGTATTTGATTTCTTTTGTAGTATCTTCTTGTTTATCCAGAATACCCTTAATCTCTTTGTTTGTATCCTCTTGCTTATCCAGTATGGCATGGATTAAGGCATTCTCTTTCTTTAACTCTTCCAGATTTTGCATGACTAGAGACGAAGTTGGTGTATCTTCAGGGGTTGCATGTTGTTCAAAACATTTTGTAGCCTCTTCTGATTGAACCACTTCTTCTGCTACAATCATGTCTTATGGAGCAGTAGTCAGAGAGAGACTATCAGAATCTTGTTCAACGACTTCTGAAGGATGATGCTCTTTCCAGGGAGCATTATCCAACGGAAGAATTTATTCCTTGTACCATTGGCTCAGAACTTGATCTTGGAAGGCTTTCAACTGATCATTGAAGTTCTACTAAGCCATTTCATAGCCCAATTCTTTCAGCTTCTGGGTTTCAGAGTTGAGCCATTTTTCGAATCTTTCCCAGAGAATCAGAAGCAGCAGGATTAGAAATCTCTTGGCTTGCTTGCTTCAAAGAATTGATCCATTCCTGCATTTCTGTTTCAAAAATCAACAGATTCTTAGCAACATCTGATTCGATTGCGATTGGTTTAGGTTTGGGAATGTCAATTTTGTTTGAGGTGGAAGCTAGTCGGTCCAGCACTAGTGGATCAATGACAAGTCTGAGGTTGTCAGCTGGACGGTTGATGGGTGAAGGAGTGGAAGAGTCAGAAATTAGAATGGTGTGTTAGGGGTGTTTGGTGGTGTAGATTCATATGATGAAGGGATTTCTGGAATATCATGAATAGTGAAAGGTAAGTGATCCGTAAGGGGTTCTGTTATTTCAGGGATTTGGATAGTGGTATCAGAATCTGAAGGGGAGTCTTCAGATTTGTTTGCGGTAGCGTGTTGAGTTTTTGGTTCAGGAATTTCAGAAGATGGGTTTTCAAAAGGAGGAGAGAGAGAGTTTCCATTCTCTGGTTGAGGTGAGTTGAGGTTCAGATGTTTTGGTTGAGGAGAGTGTGATTATGGATTTTGTGGTTGTTGTTGAGTGTTTGGATTTTATGGGAGTGGAGATTAAGTGTTTGGGTTTTCTAGTATTGGTGAGGAAAAGTCTTGATCAAACAGTTCAACATCAGATTTAACTTTGGCAAGTTCTGGTTGATGATGTTATGGATTTGGATTTTTATTAGGGGAGTGAGGTTCATTCAAAAAGTTTCCAAGAGTTATAGATGGGTCAAACTCTATGTCAAAATCCTCAAATGTTTGGGGTGAAGGATTTTTTGTTGGTTGAGGGGGAAAGGTTTCAGATGATGGAACAACTATTGATTCTACAACAGAAACAGAAGATGGGTTACCTTTTTTTTTCCACAGCTTTAGGTGTCTTCTGAGAGGATCCTTCTCCTGATGCTTTCCTCTTTTTGGATTTCTTTAGCACAACCTCTGGAGCTGGCTTGTGCAGATCTTGAATGTTGATTTTTGGAATAGTCCCGTCAGCCTTGCAGGCTTCAAGGTATCTTACTATGATTTCTAGGGAGGCATATATCTCATAAAATAGTGGAAAATCCTTCAGAGGGATACTCCTAGAAGTGATGGCCTCATGAGAAGCAATAGTTGGTTCCTTCTTAATATTCTCAATAATCTTCATTTTCTTCAGATTCTTGGCGTTCAAAGGTTTCCCAGCGGTTGCTTCCAGAGTGCTTATTTCTTGGGCCTCTGTCAGATGTTCTATCAGTCTGTTTTCTGTTAGAATATCTGAAATCAGTCTTCCAAGGGGAATTCAATCCCTCTTAGTCCTTTTGTCTTCTCTTGTCTCTTTCACACTTGTTCTGAGATGGTTGAAGAGCAAGTATGGAAGGTTTATCTTTGTCTTCTTTGCAATGAAGTAGATCAGGAATTGCTGATCAATATTAATGTAATCGGGAGAGCTTGTAGGCTTCCTGTGATTGATACATCCCAGAATTATTCTAGTCCAGATTCTGTGATGATCTTTCAAGTCTCTGATCTTGCTGGATGGCTGTCCAGAAGTGAAGATTTCCCTGGCAATAGATTTTAGGTTAGAACACCTATCAGCCATATCAATGCATCTGACTCCACCGCCATTGTATCCAATGAGTTTCCCAATTAGATCTTCTGTTATCATTATCTTCTTCCCCATAACATATGATGTAACCTGGTGGTTGGATGAGGTAGCATGAATCCAGAACTCTTTGACGAGAATGGGAAAAGTTAGACCCAACAAATGGTCTAAATATATGTTCCATCCCTGTGCAGTTACGTCTTCATAGAGATTAAACCCATTTTCTTGTAAACTTTCAAAATCAATAATCAATTCAGAGAGAACTTCCAAGTTGTCAACAGGAGTGAGAAGCGTTCTAATGGATTCTTCATATTGTTCCATTGATGAAGATTCAGGAGCACTGGGACTCTTGAGACTTGATGATGATGCCATTGTTCACACGGGTTCTTTGAGGAAACTGGAAAGGTTTTTTTTGAAAACGAAACTTGGAACAAGAGAGAATGTAGAAGAGAGTAAAATATGAATGAATGAAATAGTAAATTGAGTTTATATAGGTTTTTTGAAAACGTAAACAGTAAGCAAGAAAATAAGTAATGATTATATGCATTAATGAAACATGAAATTAGGGGATTTAGAAAGATATTGAACGGTTACCACTGACAAGTATCTCAATGCATCCAATCAGAGCCTTGGACGCCTCTATCCTTGAAATGAAACGTTTAGATATTCATAGATAGATTCTGAGTCAACTGTACTTCTAACTTCTGAAGACAAGTTGATCAGATGTTCACAGAAAACAATAAAGTTCTGAGTGTTAAGATATGCAAATAAAACATTTTATTATGGGCATAACTTCATGCTGAGATGTTTCATAATGAAATTGAATCTATCTTCAGAAAGGGGTTTTATAAATACATCAGCCTATTGATGGTCTGTGTCAATAAATTTTAAGGTAAGAGTTCCTTTCTGAATATAGTCCCTAATAAAGTGATGTTTTATTTCTATATGCTTATCCCAAGAATGAAAAATGGGATTCTTACTGAGACATATGGCTGAAGTGTTATCACAGAAGATAGGAATGTTACTCTCAAATATGTTGAAGTCTTCAAGTTGACTTTTCATCTAGAGCATTTGAGTGCTACATCCAGCAGCTGCTATGTATTCAGCTTCTGTTGTTGACAGTGCTATTGTGGATTGTCTCTTACTGCTCTATGAAATCAGATTGTCTCCCAGAAACTGGCAGCTTCCAGAAGTGCTTTTGCGCTCTACGCTGTCTCCAGCAAAGTCAGCATCACAGTATCCTACTAAGTTGTATTCATTAGATTTTCTATAAAACAAACCCAAATTAGTAGTACCTTTCAGATACTTGAAAATTCGCTTAACTGTTGTTAAGTGAGATTCTCTAGGATCTGATTGGAATCTAGCACATAAGCAAACACTGAATAAAATATCAGGCCTTGAAGCCGTCAGATAAAGGAGAGAGCCAATCATACCTCTGTAGATTTTCTGTTCTACCTTTTTACTTACCTCTTCCTTTTCCAGAATGCATGTGGGGTGTATTGTAGTCTTTGAGGGCTTACATTATGAGAGATCAAATTTCTTCAGAAGTTCTCTGACATATTTTCTTTGATGAATATAAGTTCCTTCTGAAGTTTGGTTTATCTGAATGCCCAGAAATAATTTGAGTTCCCCCATTAAGCTCATCTCAAACTCTGCCTGCATGCACTTAGCAAACTCTCTTCTCAGAGAAGGTTTAGTAGATCCAAAGATGATATCATCTATATAAATCTGACACACTAAAATGTCATTCTTAAATGTCTTACAAAACAAAGTTGTGTCCACTTTCCCTTTGGTGAATTCCTTTTCTAACAGTAAGTTACTTAGTCTTTCATATCAAGCTCTGGGAGCTTGTTTCATACCATAGAGTGACTTCTTTAGTTTGAAATCATATTTTGGGTGTTTGGAATTCTCAAACCCATGGGGTTGGTACACATAAACCTCTTCATCTATGTAGCCATTTAGGAATTCACTTTTGACATCCATCTTATACAGAGTGATGCCATTGTTTACAGTAAATGAGATTAAGAGTCTGATAGATTCTAACCTGGCGACTGGAGAAAAGGTTTATGTATAGTCTATCCCCTCTTGCTGACTATAACCTTGTGCCACCAGTCGTGCTTTGTTTCTGATGACTTCTCCTTGCTCGTTCAGTTTTTTTCTGAACACCCATTTTATTCCAATGACGTTGAATCCTTTTGGTTTGGGAACCAGATCCCATATGTCATTTCTGGTGACTGATTTAATTCCTCTTGCATTGCCAGAATCCAGTCATTGTCCAGAAGCGCTTCATCAATTATTGTTGGTTCAATCAGAGAGACCAGTCCCATGAGGGATTCTTCAGTGTTTCTGAATGTTGATCTTGTTCTGATTGGATCACCCTTGTTTCCTAGGATCTTATCTTCTAGGTGAGCTATGCTGCTTCTGGATAACCTTTTTTGTAGTTTATCAACATAACGTGATGGATTGATTGTAACATTTATTTCTGAGGTTGTTAGAGCGTCTCTGTTAAGAACTTCTGACGAGTTATCTTCAGTACCTGTGAATTCAACTTCTATATCTGCAAAGAATTCATTCTGCTTTGACTTTTGAGGGTCAAGCTTATCATCAAATCTAACCCTGATTGACTCTTCAAAAATCTGTGTTTCTGTATTGTATACTTTGTACCCTCTTGAGCGTTCAGAGTATCCTAACATAATACACTTTTGTGCTTTAAAGTCAATCTTGTTCAGATAATCTTTAGTATTCAGAATGAAACTAGTGCATCCAAAAGGATGGAAATAAGAAATGCTGGGCTTTCTGTTCTTCCACAGTTCATATGGAGTCTTTTCCAAAATAGGTCTTATAGAGATTCTATTCTGAATGTAACACGCTGTGTTAATTGCTTCTGCCTAGAAGATCTTAGCAATGTTAGTCTCATTGATCATGGTTCTGGCAATTTCTTGCAGTGTTCTGTTCTTTCATTCTACAACTCCATTTGGTTGGGAAGTTCTAGGACAAGGGAAGTCATGCAAGATTCCTTTTTCATTAAAAAATGATTCAAAATACTTATTTTCAAATTCTCCACCATGATCACTTCTGACTTTGACACTTCTAAGATCCTTTACCCATGTCCATCGGCTATAGTCATCTATGAGCACTAACCCATACTTCTTGCCACTAATAGACGCAGTTTTTACTGGTCCAAATAAGTCTATGTGCAAAAGTTCTAATGACTTAGAGGTGGAAACAACATTTTTAGATTTAAAAGCAGGCTTTGCAAATTTTCCTTTCTGACATGCTTCACACAGAGCATCTGACCTGAACTTCAGATTAGGAAGTCCTCTGACCAGATTGAGTTTGTTAATCTGATATATTCTTCTCATACTAACATGCCCCAATCTTCTGTGCCAGACTCATTGCTCATTGTTAACAGAGAGAAGACATTTTACATTCTGACTCTTTAGTTCAGAAAGTTTTATCTTATAAATGTTGTTTTTCCTCTTTCCATTAAAAAGGATAGTTCCATCTTTCTGACTAACAACTTTGCATGAATTTTGATAAAAGATTATATCATAACCATTATCACTTAATTGACTTATGGATAACAGGTTATGCATTAATCCATCAACTAAGAGCACATTATTTATAGAGGGAAGATTTCCATTACCTACTGTTCCAGAGCCAATGATCTTTCCTATTTGGTTGCCTCCAAAGCCCATGTAGCCTCCAGGTTTATGTTCCAGGCTTTGGAACATATTCTTTCTTCCTGTCATTTGTCGAGAGCATCCAGAGTCCAGGTACCATGACTGGTGTTTTAGCCTTGCTGCTAAAGATATTTGCTACATATATAATTTTGTCCTTAGGTACCCATATCTACTTGGGTCTTGGTTTGTTAGTTTTACCAAAATTCTGGTTGAATTTTGGTCTGATCGAGTAATCATTACTAGTGTATTTTAGGTCGTGTGTGGGCCCATATGTGAAGTGTGATTTTAGTGGTGTGCATTTTATGACAAGGTCCATGACTTTCTTAGGTGTAGATACCTTACCTTGATATCCTATCCCTTTTTTGCCATTCCTGCTAACTCCATAGATCATTGAAGCCATCTTGCTTCTATCTATGTTTTTAGCCATAAACTTCTGAAAGCTGCGATCATACTCTTTGATTATCTCATCAGCATTACTGGGAGTCTCTGAGATTATTTCTTTCTGAGAGTTTTGAAAATTGTTTTCTAATTTTGAAACCTTTTATTTTAACTCAGAATTCTCTAATCTGAGACTCTCAGTCTTTTCAGAGTTAGAGACAAGATCCCTTTTCAGGTTCTTAAATTTGACTCTGATTTGCTGATACCTTTCCAGAATTCCATTTAGACTTTCTGCAAGTTAAGCCTTAGTAAAATTAATAGTGAAGTCAGGGAATACCTCTTTAGTGTCTGATTCTGAGTCTGAACTAGAAGTTTCACTGTCTTCTGTCACGTTTGCCATGAGAGTTATGTTTTCTCTTTCATCATCTGACTCTGAGTCAGCATCAGAAGTGTCTGAATCGTCCCATGTTTCCATGAGGCTTTTCTTCTTCTCCTTGAAGAACTTCTTTTTAGGCTTCTCCTTCTGAAGCCTTGGAGAGTCACTTTTGTAGTGCCCTTTATCATTGCACTCGTAACAGATGATGTCCTTGTTATTTGACTTTCTGTATCCTGAAGAACCTTCAGATCTTCTGTGTCTAAAGGAAGACTCAAACTTTTTGTATCTAGAGGAGGATTCATTTTGATTCTCTGATCTTCTAGGATTTCTGAATTTCCTTGATTTACCCTTATACAGAGGAGAGACAATTCATCTTCTTCTGATGATGATCCATCATAGGTTTCTTCCATAGCCTGCAAAACCTTAAAATCATATTTTTTATTAGATTTTAATGCTAGTGGCTTACCTTGCTTTTGAGGATCATCTTCTTCTAGCTCTATCTCATAACTTCTGAGGGAGATGAATAGTTCCTCCAAAGATATCTTGTTGAGATCTTTAGCTAGCTTAAG
This sequence comes from Vicia faba, assembly GCA_948472305.1. NCBI lineage: Eukaryota > Viridiplantae > Streptophyta > Magnoliopsida > Fabales > Fabaceae > Vicia > Vicia faba. Next base: position 133,067 of record CATIWC010000567.1, read on the forward strand.
TGTTGTGACCATTGGCCTCCATTGCATGGGTAGACTTCTGATGATCTTCTTTACGTGATCAGCAGTAGAATATCCTTTGTCAAGAACCTTCAGCCCAACAACAAGGATCTAGAATCTTGAGAACGTTGCTTCTATGGATTCACTGTCTTCCATCTTGAATGCTTCATACTTCTGAATGAGCGCAAGGGCCTTGGTTTCTTTGACTTGTATGTTGCCTTCATGCATCATTCTCAGAGAGTCAAACATGTTTTTGGCTGTCTCTCTATTTGAGATTTTCTCATATTCTCAGTATGAGATAGCACTGAGAAGTTTTGTTCTGGCTTTATGATGGTTTCTGAAATAACGTTTTTCCTGGCCAGACATCCTTTTTCTGTCTATCTTCTGACCACTTTCATCCGCTAGATGTGTGTATCCATTAATTACCATGTCCCATAGATCCGCATCATGGGCCAGCAAAAGCTCTCAATTATGTCTTTCCAGTAGCCAAAATTTTCTCCATCAAAGAGTAGAGGTTTGCCACTGATTTTGTCCTTTTCTTCATGATAGTCATTGCTGATGTTTTGGCTTGGTCACACCTAAGTGTTTTTCTAAAGCTTGGATCTTGTACTGACACGATTAAGTGTATGAACTCAGAACCAGGCGCTCTGATGCCAATTAACGAAGTGAAAAACACAAGAAGGGGGGTTGAATTGAAAACATAAAATCAAATGCGCAGAAGACACGATATTTTTATCCTGGTTCGTTTGATCTCAAACTACTCCAGTCCACCCGTCAAGGTGATTTTGCCTCTCACCAACGAGGACTTAATCCATTAATCAAAAACTGATTACAATCACTACTTTGACAACTGCCAAAGTCCTCTTGAGTACAACCATAATCCAGTTAATCTCAAGGAAAACTAGCTTAATCAAGATAAAAATTATTCTGTGTATGGTTGTTTTTCCTTACAAAAACATTTATCACAACTGTGATCTTTTACACAATTTTGAGCGTAGAAAAGTGTATGTAAGTTTGCAGTGTTTTGAGATGTATTGTAGTCGTGTTCAAAATCGTAAACGATTTGTCCTCTTAGCTTGTTTATATAGGCATAGGAATCCTGTCCAACATAAAGCGTGATAATGGACATTTGAACTGTTTCCATATTGAGAAGATTCTTGTCTGAATGAAGCAGTTGCATGTGATGTTGTCTTGATTGAATAGTAACGCTTCAGAATCTTACAATCTTGCATTCTGCAATTGCTTCAGAACATTGATGACTTAGATATGTGAGGATCTAATTATATATGAACCTTCTGTTCAGAATCAGAGTATTCTTCACTTCAGCGCAGGTTCTGATCATCATTCTTCAGGGCAGATTCTGATTACCTTAGCGTGAAAGCTTCTATAGCTTAACTTCTGATGCTGCTTTGGTCAGAACTTCTGCATATAAAATAACACAAATTTATAGTGCATATTTGTTCTTTATATTTGTTATCATCAAAACTCTAATTAAGGGTTGTAGAATCAAACTATGTTCTAACATTTTATTATGCGGCGGCCGATTGGGGCATTTAGGGTTCTAAGGGAACCATTTGTTTTGCTTTAGACAGGGACGGACCTGGGTCAGACCCGACCCGGTCTGCTTGGGCACAATTTTTTTTACTTTACTTTGTTATATTTCTTTAAATTTGGGCTTTGTTGTTTTCTTTTTGTCTGAAAATATCTTAGCCCAATTCATATTCTTGGATCCACACCGTAGGTTTCTGGCAAGCACCCCATGTCTCCTCTATTTTATTTTTCTTATTTTTATCTTTTTTTAATTTTTTGTTTATTATCTTTTAATCAAAATTCTTGCATGATTTTATTAGTATAATAAAATTGCAAAACGTTAGAATTAGGATCCTAATATAATTTTTTTAAATATCTGCTAATATAATAATAAAAATTATGTTAATAGAAATAACAACAAAACATATTTAGAATTTAATTTTAATTTAATTTTAATTTAATTTTAATTTTTCTTTACTTTAAAAAAACCAATAAAATATATTTAGAATTAGTTTATTAATTTTCTTTTAATATTTTCTTTTAATATTTTCTTTAATACAAAAATACAAAAAACTTGATTACCTTTTTAATAACTTACTAAACTAATTTTTTCTTTTATTTTTCATGATTAATCATTTATAATAGTTAACTTTGTAGATGAATTTAAGTAATTTATCTGTTAATTTTTTATGTGGTTGTATTGTTTGTTTAACTGGATTCTTAATCAAACTTTTGATCCAATTCATCCCCATCCATAAACTTGTACCCCCGTCCCTATATGGTCTGTAATAATTTAGAACTTTTTTCTTTTGCTATTTCTTTCTCTATATGTTAAAAATTGCTAATTATTCATATCTATTCCAAAGTAGAACACTTGGCCTCCTCTTGGGCTCATCATCAGCGAACACGTATCCACTGACAAAATGCACATTTGCACACATTTCATAGTTTGGTCCTGGGCTATTCTACAGTGACAACTATTCGATTGATTATTTCAATTGGTCGTTTAGAATACTAGCGCCACGCTAGTCCCACTTTTTAGGAGCATGCATATAACCACCTCGCATGGGATTTTTATCTTATCCATTGAAGCAATTTCTTTTCCCTTGGTCCACCTACCAAGCATTTTATTAAAGGGTCTCATAGTTGAGTTTGGGTATGGCCATTCTCATGAAGTTAATCAAGGTTTTCCCTTAGTTAACCATAACCCGAATCAATCAGTTTGGTCCATATACCAAGTGTTAATCAAGGAGCACCTACTCTCACGAGATTAATCAAGTACACCCCTTGGTTAATCATAACCCGATTCATTCTTTTACACCGAGCATTCCATTCACACATATCCTAATACTCCACATTTTGTCACTGTTGCCATGATCACCACACATGACCACTCTTCAAAAACACCGCCTCCTCTTACCTATAACTTGCTCCCTTACGATGTTAGTTTCCTCTTCTTTAAGATGTGAACTAATTACACCTTAGGATGAAACCCATGCATGACAACATTAGGGATTTTCTACTCCCCCTCTTAAACTTTTCTTCTTTTGTAATTAAAACTTAACTATCATAAATCAAAAATCCAAAAACAATTAATAATTACTTGAATTTATTTTAAAACCCCCAAAACATCAACCAATCAAAACTCCCCCAAAGGGCATGTTATCTCCGTTCTACCGTGATACCGGCGGTGCCTATTGCTAGAATGCGTGCGTTAACGTCACCCACTAAAGAACACAAACAAACAAACCATTTTCTAGAGGAACTATGGTGTTCTGATTCCTTCATTGGATACATAGGAAAAGGGTCGTGAAACCCTCACGAACGCAATAATAAAAAAACGATTCATTTCCCCTTAAGAAAGTATACTTGTAGATAAATACACCCTTAAAAACAAACAAACAAAATGGATCTCGTTGAGTATAACGGATGTGAGGGGTGCTAATATCTTCCCCTCGCATAACCGACCCCCTTACCCTTTCTCTTGGTCGCAAGACAATCTTATCCATTCCCTTGTGGTTTTATCGATATTTCCCCTTCCTTCGGGATAAATAAAGTTCGGTGGAGGCTCTGTGTTTTCTGCTGGTAGCTTCAGCTGGTGACTCTGCTGGGGACCTTTTGCGAGGCTCTCCTAGTTTTGTTTATTTTTCTTTTTGGGTGTTTATTTATTCGCGTTATTTTTCTTTATTGTTTTATTATTGCTTTATTCTTTTGTATATATTGCATATATTGTTGCTATTCACATATTCTGGATACACTGATGTTGGGTTGGGTGATTACATTTGATAAGTCCTATACCCGGACTTGGGTTACACTTAGGATTAGGACGGGCGGTATAGTCATGTCAACTTTGACGGAGTAATACCGAAGAAGGAGGCATGAAAATCCCCCACTCAGTGGAGGTCCGCTTGAAAGTAGTGATGTTTACCGAGTAATTGGGAAGACATTGTTGCTTTCGACCTGGGAACTCGAGAAGTTGAGGGTCGTAGAACCATTAACCCATCTTGGACTTTTTAGGTGCAGTGCAAAGACTATAACTAAGTAATCCGGAAGTAGTTGTCACATGATGTTGCACTCGGACGAGTTTTTCCTACGAATATTATTGAGTACCAAGTAATTGGGACATCAGTAATATCTGAAGGAAGAGTGTAGACTCTGAGATCTCTTTATAACCTTGTTTGGAATGTGATAAACCCCTAGTACATACCTTATGGGTTGTTACTTTGACTCCATGCTTGTGACGTCAGACTTTTGATCCTATTACTTTCAGCCTGTGCAACGGACTACGCAGTGGTTATCCAGAATATGTGGAGATGAGACTTCATGCCATAGCATACCATGACATCATATAATCATGTATATATATCTCATATCTAAGGAAGTCCAAAGACAAGTCTCGTTGGTATAACTTTTCAAAAAGGAAAATTTTAAAAGATAGACGAGTCTTTGGATTTCCTCATAAATGAAGATAAAGCATTCATTCATACTATCATGCATTCATTTTTCACAACAAAACTCATTGGGTCTGTTGTACCCCAAAATTTGCCCTCCCATATTTCTTCAAGGTTTGTCAAAGATCAATCTTCAAATGCTTCAAGATTCCTCAAGGGTTGCACAGTCCAAATGCCCCCTAAGGCAGTCACAATTAGGGTTTTGGTTCCTTCAATGAATTTGAGGCTTCCAGTGGTCCAATCAAGTCCCATATGCCTATATACATTGCCAAGCATCTACATGCCAAGTTTCAAGACTCACATCATCAAATTGCACAGTCAAAAGTCATGTTTGCTTCACAATCAACTGCAGGGGCAACATGGTCATTTTACAGTCAAAAGTCAAAATTTTTGGCCAACATCTTATTTTGAAGCCACAGTCATCATTTGATCAAGTCTTGATCATGATTCTACAAGAATGGCTCAAAAATCATCAAGGATGCAAAAGTTTCTATTTTTGGACAACAGAAAAGTCAACTGTAACTTGACCAGGGCATAAATTTTTCATGGTTCATCAGAAAAATCCCATCCAATGCTCATTTTGAAGGGGATGACATTTCCTACTCATCTTCACATTCCAAGTCCAAGAAATGCTCTCACAAAAAGTTATCAATTTCTACATTATAGGTTAATTTCAAAAGTCAACAAAAAGGCATTTTAAGTCAAAGACCATAACTTGAGATTGTTAAATCCAAATGACATGGGATCAAAGGCATTTGTTAGAGGACTTCAATACCTTTCCAAAATGTCCAAGAACATGTTCATATGATCAAAATTGAGCAAGATATGCATTGGAGAAGTTGGGAAATTTTTGGGGATTTGCGAAAGTCAACTTTGCCCAAAACACATCATTTTTGCTAATGGGCCTCAAATTCCTTCTTGAAACTTTGCCCAAGGCTTATGCACGACCCATTGAGATTAAATTGAGTTATTTTCTTATTTTTATTAATTAATTGGATTTTTAATTGATTATTAATTCATTTAATTCATTTAATTGTAGGAAAATACCAAGATATGTTTTTCAAATCTTTTGTGAGGCAAACAAACTCAGGGCAAGCTGGCAAATTCGTGCATCAATCAAAGAGACAAAAATCTCCATGTTTGGCAAGTTTTGGCAATCAAAAAGATTGAAGATTATTTGATTTTCAATCAAATATTGAAATCATAATGCCATGGATCCTTGACCAAGATTGAACCCTAATTCCATTCCAATACATATACTGAAGCTAAACCTAATTGCATACACGTGAAAAACTGCTGCAGAAACCATAAACACATTGGGAAAAAATCAAGAACAAAGTGAAAACTGAATTCCACCTTCCAGCATGATTCAGAGCTTTCTTTTGATTCAAACCTATTGCAGGGATTCCCAGAAGCCTTTTGCAATCAAAATCACGTGCCAACACTCAAGAAATCCCCATACACGAACTCACGAATTGTCAATATTTTTCAGAATCGAAACTCCAAAATTATGCATCATTAACATGATTTACTGTGTGTTTTGTGTTGCTAGCAATCATAGGAAGCTTTTGGCATAAGTCAATTGGATTAAGATGTCTTAAATCAGAAGTTGCCATGAACACGTTCTAGGGTTTCCAAGCTCTAAAATTGGGGATTTGCTCTATAGGAAAAATTGGACCTTCTTACGCATATGGTTGAATTCGTCAAGGCCAGACGAATCCAACCCAACCTTCGCACCCTATTTATATAACTCGTACATCTAATCGCTATTTTTTGCATTTGCAGTTTGTGGGGGTTAAAAACCCCCGTTATTTGGTTGTTTTTGTTACAGGCCAAGCGAAGAAGATAATACGTGGAAGCGTGTGGGTGGTTTATTCAAACGAGCGCGTGCTTTTTCTAATTTCCAGCATAACTATCATTATTAATATATTATGTTTGTTGTTTGTTAAATTAACAGATACAATGCAGTGGCGTAGTGGAAAGTGACGTGGTTGGCAACCATTGGGACCTGGGTTCGATTCCCAGGTCCCCCAAACCTTTGTTTCATATATTTCCTAATATAATCATATGTAGGCATCCTCAAAGTGTCCCACCATGCGCTCCAGGCATCAGCTTGCCAAGTGTCTCATAATACAAATCTAATGGTCAAAAGATGAAGACCATGGTACGTTCCAGTCAATGCAGGCGTGGACAATCCCAGAAGTCAAAGCAGGCTTGATTCTTAATAGGCTCAGATTGCTAACAAAAACCTCCAAAAGGGCCCATCACCCCCCTGGTTTTCTTTATTCCTTTTTTCTTGTTTTAATTTCTATTTAATTCTTTTAGTAATTATTATTATTATTAGTATTTAATTAATATAAATAATTATTTTTCATAATAAGTTCAGAATTAAAAAAAATGTAAATATTATTATTTTATTACTAATTTCACTATTAATTATTTTGTAAATAAATACTAACCAAATTGATTCAGTTTAATTAGATTAATTTTGAATATTTTTTCACAATAAATAAAAATCATGTAGAATTAGGGTTTGACAATTTTCAATCATATTTTCTTGTTATTTTATTTTTACTAAAAAAAACATAAAAAAAAAACTTTTCTTTTAATTAATTAATTAGTAAATTAGGTTCAATGTTTAATTAATTGCAAAAAAGACAAAATTCAATTCTTTTCTAAAAAAAAAGGGTCAAAACCCTAAGGACGTCCCGATTTAATTTCTTTCGCGCTTTAATTCTTATTTCGATTATATTGATGTAATTGTTTCCGAGGATGTAATAGTTAATTAGGTTTTTATCGCTTTCTTTAATTTTCCGCATTTATTTTCCAAAACGGGTTTTTGTTTTTGGCGATGTATAGACCCGCGCCTTGTAATAGCGTAGATTTATCTTTCCACAATTTATTTTCCGCACTATTAACTGTTAATATGCATGCAAGACATGGATGAAAATTAAAAACAACTTGTAGATCACCATGATACATGTACAAGATAATATAACATGAAAACAACACACAAGCACATGCCACTCCTAGGGTACGTCTCACTGGTTGCCTCGAAGGTGGTCGTCAAGTATAGGGTGTTTTAGAGGTCGCCCTCCTGTCTAAAGATCCAGTTGCCTCGAAACGGTTGCCTCGGATAAAAAGGATCTAGGATATTAGTGTTACCGCTAAGGTGTCCTACTATTGCTTCGGTGACCACACATGTCCCTTATAATCGAATTGACCCAAATAACTCCAACGATGGTGCTACCTACCTCTCAATGGTGGGATAGCATTATCTAAAGGACTCTTACACAGCCTAATTCCTTAGAGTAGGTAGATTTCTCCTGGGTACTTTCTCTTTCAAAAAACAAAAACAAACTTTTCACACTTACACTTTCACAAAGTTTTCAAACAAATTTTTCATACACTCTTGAGGACAGATACAAGAGTTACTTAGAAATTTTTCAAACGAAACTTTTTCAAAACCCACACACACTTGAAAAGCAAACAATTTTTGAAAACATAAGAGCAAGTACCTAAGAACCCGTGGATAACCACGGATAGAAAGGGTGCTAACACCTTCCCTTTCTATAAATCTACCTCCCGAACCGAGAAACATTCTCGAAAAAGGAATTTTGCTGTGCTTTTGTCCTTTCCATGTTAGAGAACATAAAATATGGTGGCGACTCTTGCTTACCGCGACATTTTGCGAACCAGCTTAAAAAACAGTCAGTTCTATTTCCACCGATCACAGAACTGGCGACTCTGTTGGGGACTTATAAGTGAGGTGTACCTTAGGATTAGACCACTCTTATGTTTTCAATTGTATGTCTTGATTGCTTTATTATTGTGGGCTGCATCGGAGTTTCATAGATCCTAACCCGGATCTGGGGAATACCCTTTTAGGTAGCATAAGCTGTGAGGGACCTGTCCGGCGTAGACCGACACGGGTGAAGCAGTGGCTACGTTGGTGTGACACCTTGGTCTGTACCGATATCCCTTGTGTTGCAACGAGGAGAATATGGGTCTTCTGAGGAGTCATTAAGCACCAACCGACCTTAGAACCCTAAATTGACCCAACTTGGCCATAGAACAGTAGCAGTATGCTACACTCATTGAGGCTAAACTCTCCCGATGGTTCTGGCCGCAAGAAAAGATTGCGATGCTGGAGTTATGACCGGTCGAGGGTAGTCGATGATATTGAGATCCTCTAGAACCCGGTTACTATTTTCTAGGACAGGTCTTAACCAACGAAGCTGAAAGAGGGTAGTACCTAAACTTCATGCTGGCCCAAAATCTAAGGGCTCTTCTGTGTGATTTGTGTGCCTTCGTACTTGAACTACTTGCATACTTGTTATCTAACAACACGGGTTCCCTGCAGGTTTTGTTTACAGTCCTTAATTGGGACTCATTACAGGGCCTACTTACATCACTCCATGCATAGCATAACATCATACCATTGCATGCATCCTGCATAAGGACTAACCCATTTCAAGGATCTCAAGGGCTTGTGATGCAGGTCATGACGAACCAAGTGTCTAGCAAGGGGCAAATGGGATTTATTTTCCTCTAGCCAAGGTTGTCTATAAATCCAAGCGCGATAACTTGAGTCAGGGGCTATGACCCGCTGGATATGGTGAGCTTTGACTCTTGAAGAAGGACTCTCAACAACATGAAGTTCCTTCAATCAAGCTACCAGATTCTAACAATTTTTCTTGTTTACCCCGTGAGATCCTTGAAAACATTGCATGCATACATACATGTCATTGCATTACAGGTACCCTTTTGATAGGTCACTTATCTTCTTCGCTGTTTATTTCAGCAATCATCATGAATCCTGAATCATCCAATGAACAAGCTATCAAGGCCCTCCAGGCCCAGAACGCCCAGTTTCAAGAGTTGGTGATGAGCCTAGCCCAGGGTCAACAGGAGTTGAAGACTCTGATACAAAAGAAGAAGAAGAAGAGGACTGTTTTGTTCAATCCTAGACGCAGATTTGGGAATGGATCACAAAATGGGCTGATCTGGCTACTTCCTCCGTAGGGAAAGACAATCCCCAAGAGAGAAGGGTTCCTAGTCCTGTGGTCTCCGACAACGAGACGAATTTCAATGATGAACAATACCCTCCTGCTGAGGACAGGTACAAACAGTTGGAAGACCGCTTGAGCGCCATGGAAATACAGAAAGTGCCCGGCCTGGACTTCGAAGATCTAAGTCTATCATCTGGGGTGGTGATTCCCCATAAATTCAAGGCACCTACTTTTTCAAAGTACGACGGGGCTTCCTATCCTAAGTTGCATCTCAGATCCTATGTAAGGAAGATCCAACCTTACACTGTTGACAAGAATCTATGGATCCATTTCTTCCAGGAAATTCTTTCAGGGACTCAACTCGAATGGTTCTATCAGCTGGATGGAGCCAGTATTCGTAACTGGGAGGACTTGGCTACTGCATTCTACAAGCAGTATCAGTATAATTCCGACCTCGCTCCTACGCGTACCCAACTCCAAGGTATGTCACTAGGGACGGGTGAAGGATTCAAGGAATATGCGCAAAAGTGGAGAGACTTGGCTGGAAGGGTGCAACCACCTCTGACTGACCGGGAACTCGTTGACATGTTCTTGGGGACCCTGTCTGGGCCGTTCTTCAACCATCTGATTGGAAATTCTTCTGTTGGGTTTACAGATCTGATCTTGATTGGGGAAAGAAACGAAGCGGACATCAAAAGTGGGAAGATTCAAGAGGCCACACCTCCTGATACTCATAAAAAGCCTTACACGGGGAAGAAAGAGTCCAATGCTGCATATAGCCAAAAGAGTCTTCGTGACCAACATGCAGGGGCAGTCATGATCTCTGGTTCTGCGTCACGCCGACAACCACAAAAGGGAAATCAGCGAAGGCCAGACGAGCCTAAAAGACAGTTCACCAACATCCACATGCCATTGTCACAAGCATTACAGCACATGTTGAAGATGAATCTGATTGCGGTGATCAACCCTACGGCAAATCCCAAGACCTCTTCTCCAAATTACAACCCAGATGCGAGGTGTGCTTATCATTCCGGTAGCCCGGGGCACGATATTGAGGATTGTTGGGCGCTGAAATACAAGATCCAGAATATGATCGATGCCAAGGAAATCGAATTCGAGCCTGCTGAGACTCCCAATGTGATCACTGCTCCCTTGCCAAAACATGGCTAGGATTGAGAAAAATTTTGTTCATTCGAATGTTCAAGTTGTATTTTTCTTTGATTGTTCAAACATTTTATTCATGTCAAACTATCTTATTTCATTAATGCATTACAAGTGTCTGTTTTGAAGTAATTATGTTTACTATGCTTAAAATTGCTTTCATTTTTTGATGTTCAACTCTCGGTTAATAATTCTAAGCCTCTTGAGGGAGGATGACGAAAACGATACCACAATCTACAGTATGCTTTTGAACAGACCCCGCTGATGAGGTACATGCATTGTTTCAATTCCTAAACACTGGAGTTATAAGGAAGATAATCCCTCGTCAACCCCTTCGAGCCAAAGAAGTAGGAGTTTTTCTTTTCACAAAAAAAAAATTAATTAAAACCCTTAATCATAACCTGGGGCAGGGTAGTTCTCTCAGTTGATCCAGGTGCACAATGAACAGCATCAAAGGAGTCCTTCCGAAACAAAAGACAGTGATGGTTCCCTATAATCATAAAGACAGGCAGTCATAATCTCTCAGAAATAAAAACCCAATAAGTCAAAACCTATGAAGGAGACTTACAAAAACGGGGGCATCCCGCTGACTGTAATCACAAAAGAAACAGTTCAGGCAAAAAGACAGGGATAACAAAATCAAAAAGAAAGAGGTCTTACAGACTCCCAACAAAATGACTGCATATTCAAAATAAACTATCAATATCTGAACCATCACCGAAATATCAGAGTAAGGATTCAAACAAGGTCTAACGCACGACTAGCTTAGTTTAGGATCGAAGAACATCACGAAGAACGGGTGGGTACATATAAACTTTGAGCCTTTATCCTTTGTTTCTTAAACCGTGAACCATGCCACATTATAACCCTTAAAAGTCCTAACTGAAGCATGGGTTAGTTCGAAAGCATACTGTTACGAAAGGTATCCTGACTCCTTAAGGCTCGCTGATAAAATCTTGAGTTGACATCACGGTTTACAAAAATTCACTTGTTTTACTGAAAATGCATTTTCAAAAACTTCAAGACAGACATAAGCTTTGCATTTTTAAATAAAATTGTTTGCATATGACTATTTGTTTAAACAACAGAGAAATTCGCACAATGAATATCCAGTGAACAAAATTCTTCTCAACAAAAGAGTCATCTCAAGTGGAAAAAGCACTTCCAAACAAGGGGCATGGCATGATCATGGTCTATCATCTGGGGCAGTCTAGTCAAGATTCAGAGAATCTCTCAAAAGGTCAAGTAGCCTGGGGAAAATCTCCGCCTGAGTCACTTGGGGCATTCTAGCAACTAATCTTGCCTGATCAAACATCTTCTGGTGGCATGGCAAAACACTTCTGACAGGGCAGCTCCCTACATTCTGAGAGCGTGGACATGGTCGAAAAAATACTACGCGCAATCAAAGACCCGCTAGGTTGACACACCTAGGCAAAAATAAGGGCTTCCCGGCGAACCAAAAGGGTTCGGGCAAAAATAAAGGATGAAAAGAAAAAATTTGTAGACCCGGCAAGTCGAAAACCTGAAAAGGCGGCTTGGGCAAAAATGGGTATCCCGGTGGACTGAAAACCCGAGAGGGCGGTCCGGGCAAAAATTAGGGATCAACAGCATATGACTATGTCCCGTCATCTCGTCACTTGCTTACCAGAAGGAGATTTGTCAATCGACAGTCATCAAGCACCTCTACAGGTACCTTCTCCCACAGAAGCTGGGGCAATCAGAATTGTCTAAGCGGTCTAGCTGCTCTGTCCTCCAGGTACCAAGGTAAGTTCAGCTGAAGAACATGACCAAGATACCTTCACTCCCCGCAGAGTAAGACAAGATTCAACAATTCTCCCCAAGCAGAGTTGATCTCCCATCAGCCCCGAAAAGGCACAGTATCCCCCAACAAGTCAGCGATACTCTCCCTAAGCAGAGTTAGCCTACTGTCAGCCTTAAAGAAGATGAGTATCCCCAGAAGATCTCAACATTCCCCAGTGGAGTACAGGTAGCCCTCAGCAAGCATCCCCGGCAGTCTTAATACAAGATTGTTCCCTGGCGGAATACCAGACACCCCAGTGGAGCCATTTCCCCAGTGTAGTCAAATGTTTCCCCAGGAAAGTTGAATCAATCTCCCCAGTAAATTCTGGAAGCTTATCCCCAGTAGATTCTGGAAGCTTGTCTCCCGTAGAGTATAACGTATCTCTCCCCGACCATATCCAAAGGTTATTCCTCACCAAGAGCTTATAACTGGGTTATCCTCAGCTTATCAACGGTATCCCCAGCGGAGTCATCATCAAACCTCAGCGAAGTATCTCTTCCCCACAGAGTGATCCCCCGCAGAGTAATCTCTCCAACAAGTTTATTCCCCAACGGAGTCATCTTCTCCTACCGATTTATTCTTGCAACCATCATCCCCAGCGGAAACGAAGAACTCCACTCTTCAACATCAGCCCAGGATTTAGCTCCCGGCAGCCGTCAAGGATTTATTTTCCAAGACGAAAATACATTCATCACATTATCATACACCATGACGCATGCATATACGCATCATAGCACACTATCTCATTTTGAACATCATGACATCATGCATTTCATACATCATGACATTGCATACAACTGATGTTTTGCCTTTTCAGGAAAAAGGTCAATCCAAAGATGATTACTATCAACTGTCGCAATTCCAGATTCGATACCTGTATCTAGCCAGGGCATATCTGTGAGCGATTAATTGTGGATTCGACACCTGTATCTAGCCAGGGCACATTTGCATGAAGAGTTTAGAGATTCGATACTTGTATCCAGCCAGGGCATATCTGTAGACGACTAATTCCAGATTCGATTCCTGTATCTAGCCAGGGCATATCTGTGAGTAATTTGATTGTGGATTCGACACCTGTATCTAGCCAGGGCATATCTGCATGAAGAGTTTAGAGATTCGATTCCTGTATCCAGCCAGGGCATATCTGTAGACGAAGAATTCCAGATTCGATTCCTGTATCTAGCCAGGGCATATCTGTGAGTAATTTGATTATAGATTCGATACCTGTATCCAGCCAGGGCATATCTGCATGAAGAGTTTAGAGATTCGATTCCTGTATCCAGCCAGGGCATATCTGCAGACGACCAATTCCAGATTTGATTCCTGTATCTAGCCAGGGCATATCTGTGAGTGATTGATTATGGATTCGATACTTGTATCCAGCCAGGGCATATCTGCATGAAGAGTTTAGAGATTCGATACCTATATCCAGCCAGGGCATATCTGTAGACGACTAATTCCAGATTTGATTCCTGTATCTAGCCAGGGCATATTTGTGAGTGATTGATTATGGATCCGATACCTGTATCCAGCCAGGGCATATCTGCATGAAGAGTTTAGAGATTCGATACCTGTATCCAGCCAGGGCATATCAGTAGACGACCAATTCCAGATTCGATTCCTGTATCTAGCAAGGGCATATATGTGAGTAATTTGATTATAGATTCGATACCTGTATCCAGCCAGGGTATATCTGCATGAAGAGTTTAGAGATTCGATTCCTGTATCCAGCCAGGGCATATCTGTAGACGACCAATTCCAGATTCGATTCATGTATCTAGCCAGGGCATATTTGTGAGTAATTTGATTGTAGATTCGATACCTGTATCCAGCCAGGGCATATCTGCATGAAGAGTTTAGAGATTCGATTCCTGTATCCAGCCAGGGCATATCTGTAGACGACCAATTCCAGATTTGATTCATGTATCTAGCCAGGGCATATCTGTGAGTAATTTGATTGTAGATTCGATACCTGTATCCATCCAGGGCATATCTGCATGAAGAGTTTAGAGATTCGATACCTGTATCCATCCAGGGCATATCTGTAGACGACTAATCCCAGATTCGATTCCTGTATCTAGCCAGGGCATATCTGTGAGTGATTGATTATGGATCCGATACCTGTATCCAGCCAGGGCATATCTGCATGAAGAGTTTAGAGATTCGATACCTGTATCCATCCAGGGCATATCTGTAGACGACCAGTTCCAAATTCGATACCTGTATCTAGCCAGGGCATATCTGTGAGCAATTGATTGTAGATTCGACACCTGTATCCAGCCAGGGCATATCTGCATGAGGAGTTTGAAGATCAACACCTGTAACAGGCCAGGAAATTATCCTTCTTTCTCAGGTACGCAAGGTCTCGATAAGGAATCTCTTACGCGATCGACACTTCCAAATGGCATCTATAAGCCCATTCCCGACAAGGTTCTGCCACATCTCCAGATGGCATCTATAAGCCCATCCTCCTATCCACCATATCTCCAAATGGCATCTGTAAGCCCATTCCCGACATCACATTGCTGATACTCTACTATGCGAGTGCAAATTTCTGGGCACTCTAGTGTTCAATCATCTTCCACCTTCGGATCACGAAAGGCACGCAAGCCAATCTACATCCTCAGGTCTAAGAAGATTGAACAGGGGCAACTGTTGTACCCCAAAATTTGCCCTCCCATATTTCTTCAAGGTTTGTCAAAGATCAATCTTCAAATGCTTCAAGATTCCTCAAGGGTTGTACATTCAAAATGCCTCCTAAGGCAGTCACAATTAGGGTTTTGGTTCCTTCAATGAATTTGAGGCTTCCAGTGGTCCAATCAAGTCCCATATGCCTATATACATTGCCAAGCATCTACATGCCAAGTTTCAAGACTCACATCATCAAATTGCACAGTCAAAAGTCATGTTTGCTTCACAATCAACTACAGGGGCAAAATGGTCATTTTACAGTCAAAAGTCAGAATTTTTGGTCAACATCTTATTTTGAAGCCACAATCATCATTTGATCAAGTCTTGATCATGATTCTACAAGAATGGCTCAAAAATCATCAAGGATGCAAAAGTTTCTATTTTTGGACAACAAAAAAGTCAACTGTAACTTGACCAGGGCATAACGTTTTCATGGTTCATCAGAAAAATCCATCCAATGCTCATTTTGAAGGGGATGACATTTCCTACAACTCATCTTCACATTCCAAGTCCAAGAAATGCTCTCACAAAAAGTTATCAATTTCTACATTATAGGTCAATTTCAAAAGTCAACAAAAAGGCATTTTAAGTCAAAGACCATAACTTGAGATTGGTAAATATAAATGACATTGGACCAAAGGCATTGGTTAGAGGACTTCAAGATCTTTCCAAAATGTCCAAGAACATGTTCATATGATCAAAATTGAGCAAGATATGCATTGGAGAAGTTGGGAAATTTTTGGGAATTTGCAAAAGTCAACTTTGCCCAAAACACATCATTTTTGCTAATGGGCCTCAAATTCCTTCTTGAAACTTTGCCCAAGGCTTATGCACGACCCATTGAGATTAAATTGAGTTACTTTCTTATTTTTATTAATTAATTGGATTTTTAATTGATTATTAATTCATTTAATTCATTTAATTGTAGGAAAATACCAAGATATGTTTTTCAAATCTTTTGTGAGGCAAACAAACTCAGGGCAAGCTGGCAAATTCGTGCATCAATCAAAGAGACAAAAATATCCATGTTTGGCAAGTTTTGGCAATCAAAAGGATTGAAGATTATTTGATTTTCATTCAAATATTGAAATCATAATGCCATGGATCCTTGACCAAGATTGAACCCTAATTCCATTCCAATACATATACTGAATCTAAACCTAATTGCATACACGTGAAAAACTGCTGCAGAAACCATAAACAAATTGGGAAAAAATCAAGAACAAAGTGAAAACTGAATTCCACCTTCCAGCACGATTCAGAGCTTTCTCTTGATTCAAACCTATTGCAGGGACTCCCAGAAGCCTTTTGCAATCAAAATCACGTGCCAACACTCAAGAAATCCCCATACACGAACTCACGGTTTGTCAATCTTTTTCAGAATCGAAACTCCAAAATTATGCATCATTAACATGATTTACTGTGTGTTTTGTGTTGCTAGCAATCATGGGAAGCTTTTGGCATAAGTAAATTGGATTAAGATGTCTTAAATCAGAAGTTGCCATGAACACGTTCTAGGGTTTCCAAGCTCTGAAATTGGGGGTTTGCTCTATAGGAAAAATTGGACCTTCTTACGCATATGGTTGAATTCGTCAAGGCCAGACGAATCAAACCCAACCCTCGCGCCCTATTTATATAACTCGTACATCTAATCGCTATTTTTTGCATTTGCAGTTTGTCGGGGTTAAAAACCCCCGCTATTTGATTGTTTTTGTTACAGGCCAAGCGAAGAAGATAATACGTGGAAGCGTGTGGGTGGTTTATTCCAATGAATGTGCGCTTTTTCTGATTTCCAGCATAACTATCATTATTAATATATTATGTTTGTTGTTTGTTATATTAACAGATACAATGCAGTGGCGTAGTGGAAAGTGACGTGGTTGGCAACCATTGGGACCTGGGTTCGATTCCCAGGTCCCCCAAACCTTTGTTTCATATTTTTCCTAATATAATCATATGCAGGCATCCTCAAAGTGTCCCACCATGCGCTCCAGACATCAGCTTGCCAAGTGTCTCATAATACAAATCTAATGGTCAAAAGATGAAGACCATGGTACGTTCCAGTCAATGCAGGCGTGGATAATCCCAGAAGTCAAAGCAGGCTTGATTCTTAATGGGCTCAGATTTCTAACAAAAACCTCCAAAAGGTCCCATCACCCCCCTGGTTTTCTTTATTCCTTTTTTCTTGTTTTAATTTCTATTTAATTCTTTTAGTAATTATTATTATTATTAGTATTTAATTAATATAAATAATTATTTTTCATAATAAGTTCAGAATTAAAAAAAATGTAAATATTATTATTTTATTACTAATTTCACTATTAATTATTTTGTAAATAAATACTAACCAAATTGATTCAGTTTAATTAGATTAATTTTGACTATTTTTTCACAATAAATAAAAATCATGTAGAATTAGGGTTTGACAATTTTTAATCATATTTTCTTGTTATTTTATTTTTATTAAAAAAAACATAAAAAAAAACTTTTCTTTTAATTAATTAATTAGTAAATTAGGTTCAATGTTTAATTAATTGCAAAAAGGACAAAATTCAATTCTTTTCTAAAAAAAAAGGGTCAAAACCCTAAGGACGTCCCGATTTAATTTCTTTCGCGCTTTAATTCTTATTTCGATTATATTGATGTAACTGTTTCCGAGGATGTAATAGTTAATTAGGTTTTTACCGCTTTCTTTAATTTTCCGCATTTATTTTCCAAAACGGGTTTTTGTTTTTGGCCATGTATAGACCCGCGCCTTGTAATAGCGTAGATTTATCTTTCTGCAATTTATTTTCTGCACTCTTAACTGTTAATATGCATGCAAGACTTGGATGAAAATAAAAAACAACTCGTAGATCACCATGATACATGTACAAGATAATATAACATGAAAACAACACACAAGCACATGCCACTCCTAGGGTACGTCTCACTGGTTGCCTCGAAGGTGGTCGGCAAGTATAGGGTGTTTTAGAGGTCGCCCTCCTGTCTAAAGATCCAGTTTCCTCGAAACGGTTGCCTCGGATAAAAAGGATCTAGGACATTAGGGTTACCGCTAAGGTGTCCTACTATTGCTTCGGTGACCACACATGTCCCTTATAATCGAATTGACCCAAATAACTCCAACGATGGTGCTACCTACCTCTCAATGGTGGCATAGCATTATCTAAAGGACTCTTACACAACCTAATTCCTTAGAGTAGGTAGATTTCTCCTGGGTACTTGCTCTTTCAAAAAGCAAAAACAAACTTTTCACACTTACACTTTCACAAAGTTTTCAAACAAATTTTTCATACACTCTTGAGGACAGATACAAGAGTTACTTAGAAATTTTTCAAACGAAACTTTTTCAAAACCCACACACACTTGAAAAGCAAACAATTTTTGAAAACATAAGAGCAAGTACCTAAGAGCCCGTGGATAACCACGGATAGAAAGGGTGCTAACACCTTCCCTTTCTATAAATCTACCTCCCGAACCGAGAAACATTCTCGAAAAAGGAATTTTGCTGTGCTTTTGTCCTTTCCATGTTGGAGAACATAAAAGACGGTGGCGACTCTTGCTTATCGCGACATTTCGCGAACCAGCTTAAAAAACAGTCAGTTCTATTTCCACCGATCACAGGGTCCCTTTTCCGACAGACTTCAATAAACAGCAAAGACGACCTCTCCACATCCTTACCGTACAAGAAGTAATCAGCGAAGACTTATGGATCTTTTTGAAGAGAATCAGAATGCACTTCTCCAAGATATGGACACCATGGGCACTCGTATGGATCAGCTTATGGAAACCCTTAATGCTGTGATCAGGGGTCAAGAAGAGCTACATCAAAGTTTTGCCAAGCATACTACTGCCCTCCCTCCACTTCTGCTAATGGGAGGAATGACAATGCAAATGTTGAGACCTTTACTGGAGCTCCTAGGAATGATGTTGATGATAATCACGACGTCATTGACCTTGATGAACCCCAAGTGAATCTTTCTGCTGGACTTGTCGGAGACTGCAAAAATGTACCATGCTCTTGAAGAGCGTCTCAAAGCCATGGAGGGTGTCAAGGCTTCTGGATTCAATACTGCTACAATATGTCTCGTGCCTGGGGTAGTTATCCCTACCAAGTTCAAAGTTCCTGATTTTTACAAACACAAAGGCACTTCCTGCCCAGAGACTCATCTTCGTTCCTACTGTCGTAAGATGGCAGCCTATGTTTAAAATGAACCATTACTCATGCAGTTCTTCCAAGATAGCTTGACTGGGGCACCGTTATAATGATATATGGAAGTAGAAACAACTCATGCCAATACTTGGGGAGAACTTGTTGACGCCTTTTTGAAACATTACCTTTATAATACTACCATGGCTCCTATTCGTACTCAGCTTCAAGGGATGACACAAAAATCTGAAGAGTGGTTTAAAGATTACGCCTAAAGGTGGCGTGAATTAGCTGCAAGGATTCAGCCTCCTCTCTTGGATTGTGAATTGACTTATTTGTTCGTGGGCACCCTGTAATACCCCTATCTCCAACACATACTCGATAGTATTTCGACCTCCTTTTCGGACTTGGATACCATCGGGGACTGTATTGAAGATGGCCTCAAGTCAGGAAAAATTCAAGGTACATCTAGCGCTATCAATGGAAGTAACAAGAAACCTTTGTTTGACCTTCTCTAGAATAATTAAGCAGAGACTAGTGCTACTATCAACAAATTAAGGGCCCTGGTCCATCATCAAGATCAAGCTTTGCACCGTCAAATGGCGTTTGTTCATCCTAATGTTCCTCGAGCATGTGCTACAATCTAGGTTCAACAACCTCAGGTGACTCAGCATCAGTCAATCCATCATCAACATCAGTACACACAGAGATAATTGTATGTTCAACGAGCATGATCTGGGCCTTTTCAGCTGAATCAATAACCCCAGGCGCAACAAGGACGAAAGAGGAAGAATGTTCTTGAAAGGAGGGTGGATCCTATTCCCATGTCTTATGCTTAGCTTCTCTCTTAATTACTTTCCAATCAGTTGGTTCAATTGCGTGAACTTGGTCCAACGCCAACTCCTCTTCCACGAGGGTATGATGCCAGTGCTCATTGTAATTTCCATTTAGGGGCTCCAGGCCACACAATTGAGAATTGCATGGCATTAAAAAACAATGTTCAAGACCTCCTTAATGCCAAAGTTATCACGTTCACTCCAGAGGGTCTGATAATGGATTAAATCCTCTAGCTAAGATAGGTGTCAAGACTACAAGAGCGTCTCCTCAAATGAGCCAAGCTTGAAGAAGTCTATTGAACATGGAAATATCTATTTCATTTGCATTATCATTTGTAACCTTTCTTGTTTTGTTCAGTACCCATTGTATGCAAAACTGTTTGTCTTTTTATATTAAAATCACCATGCATTGGTTGTGTTTTTCTTGAACTAATCCATTTGTATTCACTCATTTACGTTTTGTTATTATACTTGCTTGTGATGCTTAACTCTTTCTTAAGAACAAAAAAACTCTTGAGGGAGGATGATGAAGATCTGACACTTAGATTCTCAAATGGTATGCTTTTGAATAAAACCTTATTGACGATGTACAAACCTTATTTCAAATCCTCAAACACCAGAGTTATAAGGAAGATAGACCCTCGTCAACCCTTTCGAGCATTGAAGTAGGAGTTTCTTTTACACAGAAAACCCTCAATTTTAACCCTAGGGTGGGTAGATTTTAGTTAATTCGATCGAGCATTCAGAACTCATTAAGAGTGCGCATCTAAGGATACATCAATGGTTGTACATCAAAAGGCTGAGGAAAGTCAAAACTGTAATGGCTAACCTTCATCTATCAATTGTGTTCATCAAAGAGAATGATATCCCCATGGGTATCTCTCACACATCAGGAAGTCAACAGATGACGATACCATAACGATTATCCTTCATCTATCTGGGACTCAGGCAACCACAACCATTTCCAATAAATCAAAGACAGCACAAAGATTAAGGGCTTGTTCAAAAAGAAAGAGACAAAAAGCCCCATTAAGTCGAAACTTGAAAACAAGAGACTTAGGCAAAAGTGAGGGCATCCCGCTGGACTACAACTTCAGAATCAAAAATTGTCCAGGCAAAAATTAGGGAAAACGAAAGGTAAAAATAATAATCCTCAGCAAAGAACAAGGTCGAGTGATCAGACACGAAGAAGTCAGTGATTGTATGATCCTAGAAACCCCTGTGGTTCCTCAATCATTTAAAACTCTCTTCACATGAGATGAGTGCTCGTATCAAGTTAACTGAATGTAGGAATGGAGAACATCATGGAGAATGGGTGGGCACCAAATAATTTTGAGCCTTAAATCTTTTTTTCTAAAACCGTGAACCAGGCCACGTTATAACCCTTAAAAGTCCTAACTGAAGCATAGGTTAATTCAAAAGCAATACCGTAGCGAGAATACGGTAACCTGACTCCTCAGAGATGTGCTAAAATTTGAGTTGGTAACACGCCACCTTTTCATAAAAACAAAAAAATTGATGCTTCGACATCTTTTAAATTTTTTTTTTCAAACTTCAAGACAAGCATTAAATTTGCATTAGAATCATCATTCTTAGAAAAAAATTCATTGCATATAAATAAGTGCTTGAACATCAAGTAAGCTTGCGTGATAAGCATTAAATGAAAACTTGGTTATCTCGAAGGACGAGTTTCTGCAGAAACTTGTCAAAAAACAAAGTATGATCTTATTCTGGGGCATTCCCTCAAGCTGCTAGACAGAGGCTATCATGTTGATAAATCTATTATAGCTTTTTCCATTCAATCAGAGGCAATCATGTCGTCAAGTCTCTTTAAACTTCAAACTGGGGAAATCAGGCTGAGTAACCTATTCATAATTTGTGCAACCTGGGGAAGTTATGTCGAGATTCTACAAATCTCTACGAGAATCCATGATCAGAGGCAGATATTGGGGCATGCAATTTGTGTCTTATTATGACATGAATCTTCCTGCCTACCACATGAAGATATCCTTGCAGAAAGGGGCATTCCTTCTCCCCTCTTATGAAGCTGCTCAAGCAAATTCCTGTCAACAGTACGAATGCAATCAGGCTAAAAGCTTCATGATAATTCCCTGTAGATGTTTAAACATGCAATTCCCTGATGATGAAGTGAACTTGGGGCATCTGAAGATACCCATGTCCATTCCCATATCCCTAAGTAGTTTGTGGTGTGGGAAAAGTCAGACCGAGCCATTTCCTCCCCGACAATAGAGAAAACATGGGGAATTTGATGAGATCCACGTCTCTACTCAGTCATTCACAAGAAGTTAAGCAGGTGAAGAAAGTTAGATCAAGCTACTTCTCCTCAGCAAGACTTAATCCTCAGTGAACTCGACAAGGCTAACTCTTTTGTCTCAGTTTTCAAGCACTAATCCATATTGGTATCTCAAGACGACGAGCAATGAATCCCAATGAGCTTAGCATTGGGCACTTTGCATAAAATAATCATCATTGCATATTGCATTGCATCCTCAAATGCATAGCATATCCATGTATCATCATGCCACACTTCAAATGCATATGAAGCATGAGCCAGATTTGGTACCTTGCCTGAGAGCCCCAAATCAATCCCAAATTAACAAAACACGGCCACAAAGAATATCATCCTCATAATTCCCATTCAACATTTGTCATTACACTACCAATACTCACGTTATCTTTCATATGGTCGTAGGTTACTCGTAGGTCTTACCCTCACGTTATCTTTCATAGGGTCGTAGGTCACTCATAGGTCTTACCCTCATGTTATCTTTTCTAGGGTCGTAGGTCGCTCTATGTCTTACCCTCACGTTATCTTTTCTAGGGTCGTAGGTTGTTAGTAGGTCTTACCCTCATGTTATCTTTTCTAGGGTCGTAGGTCGCTCTTAGGTCTTACCCTCACGTTATCTTTTTCTTGGGTCTTAGGCCGCTCGTATGTCTTACCCTCATGTTATGTTTGCTAGGGTCGTAGGTCGCTCGTAGGTATTACCCTCATGTTATCTTTTAGAGGGTTGTAGATCTCTCATAGGTATTATCCTCATGTTATCCTTTGCTAGAGTCGTAGGTCGCCCGTAGGTCTTACCCTCACGTTATCTTTATCTTAGGGCCGTAGGTCGCTTGTAGTTCTTACCCTCACGTTATCTTTTCTAGGGTCGTAGGTCGCTCGTAGGTCTTACCCTCACATTATCTTTCCTAGGGTCGTAGGTTACCCGTAGGTCTTACCCTCACGTTATCTTTTCTAGGGTCGTAGGTCGCCCGTAGGTCTTACCCTCACGTTATCTCTTTCTAGGGTCGTAGGTCGCTCGTAAGTCTTACCCTCATGTCATCTCTTTCTAGGGTCGTAGGTCGCTCGTAGGTCTTACCCTCGTGTTATCTTTTCTAGGGTCATAGGTTACCCGTAGGTCTCACCCTCGCGTTATCTTTTCTAGGGTCGTAGGTCGCTCATAGGTCTCACCCTCACATTTTCTTTTCTGGGGTTATGGGTCTCTCGTAGGTATTACCCGCGCTTTATCTTTTCTAGGGTTGTAGGTCGCTCGCAAGTCTTACCCTCATGTTATCTTTCTTGGGTCATAGATTATACGCCGATCTTTACCCATTGTTTTTACCTTTCTTTTTATGTTGTAAATCTCGCACGATAGATTCTCTGCCTTCGTCGAGTTCTACCCATCGTCTTTAAGTTATCATTTTGTTAGTAATTCTACCTTCAATCATCACGACATCGTCAACCATATCCTTTTGGTCACTTTACCACCCACTTCCACGAAAAACTTGTATTGGCATCGTTACCCCAGAACGACCTAACATTATTCAACCATGTTTATCCATCATGACCAGTCTACCAGAAGACCAATTTTTCTTTCCCCAGCAGACACTCACACCTATAAATAACACTCACACCATCTCTCCAGGACAAATTTCGGGTCCTGGTATTTAATAATATTCCACCTTGAACTTTCGAAAGGCTGATGCCAATCTCACCTTCAGGTTTAAGACGATTAAATAGGGGCAGCTGTCATACCCTAAATTCTCCCTACCTCTTTTTACTTTTGTCTTGCTTTGAACTTTGCATCCCATTTGCACCATGTTCACTAAGTCATTTGCATATCCCGCATCTCATGGAATCATGTGCCTTGGTTTGAGGTATTAGGGTTGTGCCATATTTATGTCTAGTTTTGTTTTGAAGTTCTCTTATCAGGTAAAAGGGAAATTCATCTGGTGCTCGATTTGTGGATCGTGGAATGAATTTTTGTAATGGATCTCTTTCTTATCAAGTTACAAGGTTGTTTCTCGCTCGAATTCATCAGAGCCTAGATTAGGGTTTATTTCCCTATTTGTTGGTCAAGATACTAGGGTTTTGGATCCCTGGTTTTTGTGAAGATGTTTCTTTCGCCAACCTCAAGGATAATTCAAAGTCAAGTACATTTGGTTAGGGATTTCATCTCCTTGCACTTCAAGCTTTCTTCTTAAGATATCTAAGTTACCGAATCAAGGGTTTGAAGTTTAAGGTGGCGAATATGGAATCCGGGCACAAGAAATAAGGTTGGAGATTCATGATAATCAAGGCATGTTTTGGTTGCTTCAGTTACAAATTACTTGCGATTTGGATATCAGAGTCAAGTTTCTCATTGAGAGTGCAAGTTTGATTTGTACATGATGTGAAGATTATGTTTTAAATGACCATTGTTTTGGGTTCTAGTTAACCAAGTGGAATTAAATTCTTAAGCATTTATTTTGTTCAAGTGTTTGATTGGAGTTTGGAAGACAAGGCATGTGGTTTGCTTGAAATACAAGTTACAAAGGAAAGATGTATCATTCAAATCATTCAAGGAGGGAATTTCCATGTTCAAACAAGATTCAAGATATGTCTAATTTTTGTACAACGAATTCATCCTTCATAAAATTCAAATAAATATCATTCATTACATTTTGTGGGCCATTTAAAAAGCATGTTACAAATGTTGAAATACATGATACAAATATTTTGTTTACAAAGAAAATGTTTGTTTCTTCAAATATCTTTACTTCATATTCAAGAAACTCATCCACTCCTCGCCGTGGCCTTTTCATTTTGCAACCCCGCTTGCCATCCAATCCTCATGCTCATGAAACAAGGAAAAGAGAAAGTTAGCAATAATCAACATGTGAAAAGATTCCAAACAAGAATTATTTGTTAAAAGGGAATGTTCATTAGTAGGGTTTGTATTTAGAATAAGATTAAAAGGGTTTGTTTTCAATCAAGGGACGTCTTCTCCTATTTTTGTAAAACACAATGTTTGGGCTTTGGTTCACAAAAAGGGGAAAAGAAATTTGCAAACACTTTCTACTGCAAAAACAAGGTCAAACTGCAAACAATGCAAACATTCATAACACCCAAGACAAAACCAACAAGCAGCAGAACAAGGCAGTAGGCTTCCTAAGCAACACTGGAAAACAGAAAAACAAGGCAGCCCAAAGTTGCAAACCAGGCTGCAAACAAAACAAGATAACTGCAGCAAAATAGAAAACAACAAGCTACAAACAGCAACTATAACAGCTGCCAAGCAAGTGTAACAAGACATATAAGGACTGCAACAACTAGAAATAGCAAACAACAAGCAGCAACTGTCAAGCAAAGCGAATAGCAAAACAAGTGCAGCAAATAAAAAAAACAAGGAAGCAACATCCAGTAAAAACAAATAATATAGAAGTTATCACTAGTTCATATAGCCCTATATCTTCACTTTCCTAAATATACAAACCCTTCAGAATTGCTTTACATCATAAAAAGATATAGATAAAAAGATATCACCTGCAACATACAAAACCTAACCATAATAGTCCCAAACCAGCAAAAGTTAGCCCTGCACTTTACTGTCCAAAACTCTATCCACCCTGCATACAAACACCAAACAAAATACGCCAAAATTTGCACCAAATAGACATAACCAGAACCTATACTTAAAAGGCCACAAAGTCAGCTTGCCAATAATGGTCAAAAACTCACCCAATTTCCCCCCCACTTTTCACCCTTATTCATTATAAGTAGACCATTGTTTCATTGAGAGGAAAAAGGGACGTTTTGAGAAAGTGAGATTATAACATAGATAGACAACCAACAAAACTAAAGGGGGGAGAAAAACACAAATCTGATAAAAAACTAACACATCAAAGCCTCTGATAAAAACTAGTCCAACAAATTTTATTCAAAGACACCGTTCAACGGTACCTGCAAGGTACGAAGAAGAACAACAACAAAATTTTCACAGTGGCATTAGATATATTTTTCTCACAATAAAACATAGAAAAAGTTCCACCCAAAAAAAACGCTCGTATTGCAACTCCTCAGCGACAACAATAAACGCCCGCATTGCATCATCATCACATTACATCATCCTTTTTCAATATGTTTCGAACTCCATCAATGACACCAATTCGCGGCAATCTCAACCTTCAAACTGCACTTGT
The DNA here is from genome assembly GCA_948472305.1 of Vicia faba. NCBI lineage: Eukaryota > Viridiplantae > Streptophyta > Magnoliopsida > Fabales > Fabaceae > Vicia > Vicia faba. Next base: position 159,658 of record CATIWC010000567.1, read on the forward strand.
TTCTTCATCTTCACAGCTAACTATAAGAAAATCATCATTGACTAGTCTTTGCAATACAGGCCCAACACTACAGTGAATCACAACAGTACATGATAAATCAAAAGCAAATTCATAGAAAGGAGAATAAGTAGAGAGGACGAGAAAAGTGAAGTACCTGGATTACGTTCTATATGGATGGTTTTCTGTTCATTTTTACAGCCATTGAAGATGCGAATTCCGACAGGTAAACCTTATTTTCTTTCTTTTTTGTTCGGTGTGTTTTTATTCCCGTTCAACAGTTGAAGATGAAGAATAGAAAAGCAGACAAGTGATGTTTCAGTGAGAGGAGTGTTTGAGAGTTTTTTTTTCTGGCATGAACAGAGGAAAGCACATTTTAGAAGGAGCATTTTTTTGTGAGGAGGCCGATTGGGGCATTTAGGGTTCTAAGGGAACCATTTGTTTAGCTTTAGACAGGGACGGACTTGGGTCTGACCCAACCCGCTCTGCTTGGGCACAGTTTTTTTTACTTTACTTTGTTATATTTCTTTAAATTTGGACTTTGCTGTTTTCTTTTTGTCTGAAAATATCTTAGCCCAATTCGAATTCTTGGATCCACATCGTGAGTTTCTGACAAGCACCCCTTGTCTCCTCTATTTTGTTTTTCTTATTTTTATCTTTTTTTAAACTTTTGTTCATTATCTTTTAATCAAAATTCTTGCATGATTTTATTAGTATAATAAAATTGCAAAACGTTAGAATTAGGATTCTAATTCTTTTTTTAATATCTGCTAATATAATAATATAAGTTATGTTAATAGAAATAATAACAAAACATATTTAGAATTTAATTTCAATTTTCTTTTAATTTTTCCTTACTTACAAAAAACCACCAAAATATATTTAGAATTAGTTTATTAATTTTTTTAATATAATCTTTAATACAAAAATATAAAAAACTTGATTACCTTTTTAATAACTTATTAAACTAAAATTTTCTTTTATTTTTCATGATTAATCATTTATAATAGTTAACTTTTTTAGATGAATTTAAGTAATTTATTTGTTAATTTTCGATGTGGTTGTATTGTTTGTTTAACTGGATTCTTAATCGAACTTTCAATCTGATTCATCCCAATTCATAAATTTTTACCCCCATCCCCATATGGTCTGTAATAATTTAGAACTTTGTTCTTTTGCTATTTCTTTCCCTGTATGTTAAAAATTGCTAATCATTCATATCTATTCCAAAGTAGAACACTTGGCTTCCTCTTGGGCTCATCATCAATGAACATGTATCCACCGACAAAATGCACACTCGCACACATTTCATAGTTTGGTCTTGGGCTATTCTACAGTGATAACTATTCGATTGATTATTTCAATTGGTCGTTTAGAATACTAGCACCACGCTAGTCCAACTTTTCAGGATCATGCATATAACCACCTCGCATGGGCTTTTTATCTTATCCATTGAAGCAATTTATTTTCCCTGGGTCTACCTACCAAGCATTTTCTTAAAGGGTCTCATAGTTGAGTTTGGGCATGGCCATTCTCATGAGGTTAATCAAGTTTTTCCCTTGGTTAACCATAACCTGAATCAATCACTTTGGTCCATATACCAAGTGTTTCCATGCACAAAGGGTCTCATGGTTTAGGGTAGGAGCACCTACTCTCACGAGATTAATCAAGTACACCCCGTGGTTAATCATAACCCGATTTATTCTTTTACACCAAGCATTCCATTCACACATATCCTAATACTCCATATTTTGTCACTCTTTCCATGATCACCATACACGACCACTCTTCACAAACACTGCCTCCTCTTACCTATAACATGCTCCCTTAGGATGTTGGTTTCTTCTTCTTCAAGATGTGAACTAATTAGACCTTAGGATGAAACCCATGCATGACAACATTAAGGATCTTCTAGTCTCACTCTTGACCTTTTCTTCTTTTGTAATTAAAACTTAACTGTCACAAATCAAAATTCCCAAAACACTTAATCATTACTTGAATTTATTTTAAAACCGCAAAACACTCATCCAACCAAAACTCCCCCAAAGGGCATGTTATCTCCGTTCTACCGCGATATCGGTCGTGCCTATTGCTAGAATGTGTGCATTAACGTCGCCCATTAAAAAACACAAACAAACAAACCATTTTCTAGAAGAACTACGGTGTTCTGATTCCTTCACTGGATACATAGGCAAAGGGTCGCGAAACCCTCACGAACACAATAATAAAAACCATTCATTTCCCCTTAAGCAAGTATAGTTGTAGATAAATACACCCTTAAAAACAAACAAACAAAATGGATCCCGTTGAGTACAACGGATGTAAGGTTTCGAATACCTTCCCCTTGCATAACAAACTCCCATACCATTTCTCTTAGTCGCAAGACCATCTTATCCATTACCTTGTGGTTTTATCGATATTTCCCCTTCCTTCGGGATAAATAAAGTTCAGTGGAGGCTCTGTGTTTTCTGCCGGTAGCTTCATGTGGCAAGGGTTTTTTATGTCCTGTTTGTGTGAAAAGAATGAGATATATAATGGAAATTAGAGCAAAGATATGAGCTTTGGATGTCCAATTGGGCCTCCAATAACCACAAGCAATAGTGCAGATTTTTAATCACTTGAGTCTGACACGTTCTAGGGTAAATCGTAGGGACTTAAGTGCAATTTTTGAAGTTGAAATGTGAAAACAAAATGTATCTGACATCGAGAAGAAACTCCTTTCTGAAAATGGGCTCAATTAGATAAATAATGAATTAGTTATGAATTTTGAAGGTTTGCCTTAAACAAATTTATTTTGGGCTCTAGTGTCAACTCTGGCACGTTCTTCAATAAAAAACTGGTATTGATCGGAGCAGAACCCGGTATCGACTTTGGAAACAAAGTTATAGATCTCTAAGTCAGTGACCTTGTGTAAACATATGGGCCCGATCCGATAAAAATTGACCGAGTTATAAATTTTCAAAGTTTTAACCCAGATGAAATTATATTCAGCATTCAGGATTTTCGGCGTGTCATGCGCACTCTTGGCGAAAAAAGAAGGCCTTTTGGATACCTTTCAAACTCGATACCTCCTATGAAAACATATTCAACTCAATTTTTGAAATTTTTGCACCAGAACCAGCTCGATACGATAAAAATCTACCAAGTTATGATTTTATAAACATGACGCAGATAAACTTTTGTCACAAATTTTCTGTACGAAAATACTTGATAAATCCGCATTTTTGAAGATATTCTGATAGAAATTGGCTTCCATCCATGAAAGATGAAATCGTAGATGATTTCAAGACATAATTCCATCATAGAAAATCCTGACACGTAGTCTTCAAGTTATGAATTTTTTAGTGCGTAAAAACTACACTTTCAGCACACTTTTTCACCATATTTCTTCGAGAAAACTCGCACATTCGGAGACCTTCTTTAAAGAATTGGCTCTCAAGCTGAAGTTGAATTTGAGAATACATTATCAAGGATATCTTTGCGAAAGAACACCTGAATATGATGCACCGGGTTGGACTTGTGAATCTTTGAACCCCGAATCGTTGCGAAACGGCGAACTGATCTTCAGCGCGGAAAATACTTTGAGAACATCCACTGGCAAAATAAACGTCACTTGTAACCTGACGAAGCTTGCTAAATATACCTTGATCCCATAACCATATAACCAATGATATGTGTGTATGTAATAATGAAATTTAAGCCAAAAAGGTCAAAATAAAGAGGGTAAATTTTGGGGTACAACTGTTGCCCATGTTCAATCTTCTTAAACCTGAAGAGTTAAATTGGCATGTCCGCCATTTGTGACTTGAAGGTAGAAGATGATTGAACACTTAAGTGCCCAAAAATTTGCACTCGCATGTGCAAGAGGTAACAATGATGGTAGACTGTATCAGGAATGGGCTTATAGATGCCATTTGGAGTGGTGATGGAGATTCGAAGGAGATGGGCTTGTAGATGCCATCCAAAGTAACTTTTGATAGGAGTATCAGAATGAACCCGTATGTAGTTTTATCTGAATGAAATGTTGGGAATGAGCTCGTGTCAAGCCACGTCCAGAACTATATTAGAAGGCAACCATGTAAGGCTGCTTTAGGATGAGCCTGTGTTAGATTACACCTGCAAATGTCTTAGTAGGAACTTGTATAAGATTTCTTCAGTATGAGCTCGTGTTAGACTACATCTTGAAATTTCATAGTAGGAACTTGTGTAAGACTGCTTCAGGATGAGCCCGTGTGAAGGTGCATTAGGATGAGTCTGTGTGAAGCTTCATCTAGAAATATATTAGAAGGAACCCGTGTAAGATTGTTTCAGGATGATCCTGTGTTAAACTTCATCTGGAAATATCTTAGAAGGAGTCTGGGTAGGGTTGCTTCAGGATGAGCCCTTGTTAAACTTCATCTGGAAATATATTAGAAGGAGCTTGGGTAGGGTTGGTTCAGGATGAGCCCGTGTTAAACTTCATCGGGAAATATATTAGAAGGAGCCTGGGTAGGGCTGCTTCAGGATGAGCCCGTGTCAAACTTCATCTGGAAATATATTAGAAGGAGCCTGGGTAGGGTTGCTTCAGGATGAGCCATGTGAAGATTCATTTGGAAATATTAGAAGGAACCCGTGTAAGATTGCTTCAGGATGAGCCCATGTGAAGTTGCATCTAGAAATATTAGAAGGAACCCGTGTAAGATTGCTCAGGATGAGCCCATGTGAAGTTGCATCTAGAAATATTAGAAGGAACCCGTGTAAGGCTGCTTCGTCTGGTCGTGTAGATAGTCACCCCGTCCTGTTTCAAGAATTCACGCCGTCTGGTCATATAAATAGTTTCCTTGTCCTGTTTCGGGAATTAATCTGTGACTTGATTAGAAGTTGTTGATGATATCCATCTGTTTGCAAACTTTACGTGAAAAGACAAAATTATCTTTATGCAATGTCATGATGTATGTAATGCATTGCATGATGATGCTCTCAAAATAAATGAGAATGTTATATGCGTTTATATGCATGTGTTATGATATTTTGTAAATTTTTTTATGGATGCAATATGTCGTTAGAGCGTATGGGTAGCTTTTTGCAGCAATGTCTAGCTGGGGAAAATAAATCTCGGACTGTTGCTGGAGATGAAGAAAGTATTCTTCAATTTCTGTTGGGAATAATTTTGTTGGGGATTCCCTCTTTCTATTTGAGGATATTCCGCTAAGGATGTTCGACTTTTGCTTGAGGATAGAAATATTCAAGGAGAGTCGGTCGTTTGTCATTCTTTTTCTTGTAGGAATTAATTTTTATATACCCTGACTGGGGATAAAGAGATGGATAATTCTTCTGATGTGCTATCTGACCAGGTTTCAGATATGGGTAGCATTTTTCTTAGGATGATAACTTTTAATGAACGCTGTTTGAGATAGAGAATTCCATTGGGTAATTTGCAGTATTGGAGAAATGAACTCCGTTGGGGAATTTGATTTTGTAGACTATGTTGAGGAAATAAATTCTGATTAGAAATTCATAGGCCGTGCTAATGAAATTTCCGCTATTTGCTGGGGAAATAATTAGACTTCCTCATTTGTCGGGGGACCTCTTGGGGAAGATGCTCCTGTTAAGCTTTCCATCAGAGGTATGGAGATAAATTGCTGGAAGTTGCCCTAGTTTCTGTTTGACTTGCATATTAGACTTGTTGGGGAATATATCTTTGTTGAGGTTGAGCTTATGAAGATAGATCTGTAGAGATAGTTCCATGGAGATTACTCTGTGGGGATTTTTAGATAATTTGAACATTATCTCCACTCCTAGAGTCTTTAATAAATGCTTATCAAAATGATAACTCTTCTACTAACATGCAAGCGATGAGGTAACGAGACATAGTCGTACGCTTTAATCCCTAACTTTTGCCTGGACTGTCTTTTCAGATTTTCAGTCCACCGGGATAACCTTTTTTGCCCAAGCCGTCTTTTTAGGTTTTTCAATTGTCAGGTGTATCATTTTATTTATATATCCCTAATTTTGGCTGAACTCTTTTAGTCCGCCGGGATACCCTTATTTTTTCCTAGGCGGGTCTATTTTCCATGCGTAGTATTTTCTAACTATGTCCGTGTTCACATGGTGAAGAGAATTGTCACTGTCCATAGTGTTGTAACACTGCCATAAATTATTTGCTTGATCGTACGTGACCCTTTGCTGGAATTCATATTCAATGCCTAAAGTGATTCAAATGGAGATCTGCCCCTGGCTATTCGACACTTTTGAGAGATTCCTTTAATCTTGACTTGACAACCCCATATCAGTTAGACACCATGTTATGCCCCTTGATTATAGAAGATTTGTTATTGGAAGTGTCATTCCATTTGAAGTAATTATATTCATTGAGAGGATTTCCATTCATTGAATATTCTTCGTGCAAATTTATATGTTGTTGAAAAATTAGTTATATGCAAACAGTGGTATTAAAAATACAAAGCTTATGTCTATCTTGAAGTTTTGAAAATGCATTTTTAGCAAAAACAGACTTTTGTAAGAATATGAATTCAAATCAGGATTTATATTAAGCCTTACAGGACTCAGGATACCTTTTTCATAACAGTATGCTTTTGAACTAACCCATGCTTCAGATAGGAATTTTAAGGGTTGTAGGGTGTCTTGGTTCACGTTTTAAGAAACAAAGAATAAAGGCTCAAAATTTATTTTTACCCAACCCGTTCTTCGTGATGTTCTTCAGTCCTATACTTAGTTAATTGTATGTTTAATTCCGAATTGAGTCAAGAATATTTGCCCTGATATTCTGGTGATGGTTCAGAAACTGGAAGTTTATTTGAGAAGACATTCATTTTTTGTAACATTTTTCTGTTATCGAGGATTTGTAGTGACCTCTTTTTGATTTTATTATCCCTACCTTTTGCCTGAACTGTTTCTTCTGTGATTATAGTCAGTGGGATGCCCCAGTTTTTTCCTAAGTCTCCTTTATAAGTTTTGACTTAGGGGGCTTTTCTTTTGAGAGATAATGATTGCCTGTTTTATGGGGAACCATCACTGTCTTTTCATTTAGAAGGACGTATTCGATACTATTCATTTTGTACAAAGTGAAAGGCTGCGACTGAATGCGCATTTGAATTAACTGAGAAACTACCCTGCCCCAGGTTATGATTAAAGTTTCAATTTGTGTGAAAAAGAAAACTCATATTTCTTAGGCTCAAAGGGGTTGGCTAGGGATTATCTTCCTTATAACTCCACTATTTAGGATTTGAAACAACGCATGTACATCATCAGCAAGGTCTATTCAAAAGCATATTGTAGAGATTATGGTATCTTTTTCTTCATCCTCCCTCTAAAGGCTTACAACTTTTAATCAAGAGTCGAATATCACAAAAAGGAAGTCAGAAAGTGGTTTAAATATAATGAAAACAAATTAATTCAAGACAAACATATGAAATGCATTAATGGGAAAACCAAAGTTTTACACGACAATAACTGTTTGAACAAGCAAAGAAATTACAAATAAAAATTCAAATGAAGAAGCTTCCGTCATTGGCAGTATGGGAAATTCAGTTATTCAGGTCGTTGCTGTTGTCGACATCTTACACAACATTAATTTGATCCTAATTATGATTCAGCATGGGAGAGGTGATCACGTTGGAAGTCTCAGGAGGGTCGAATTCAATCTCCTTGGAGTCAATCATATTTTTAATCTTGTATTTCAGCGCCCAACAATTGTTAGTATCATGCCCAGGACTGCCAGAATGATAGGCGCACCTTGCATCGGGATTATAGTTTGAAGAAGAAGTTTTGTGGTTTGGATAAGGATCTATCAACATAATCAGATCCATCCTCAACATGTGTTGCAATACTTGAGACAACGGCATGTTGATTTTGGTAAACTGTCTCTTGGGCTCGCCTTTCCTTCGATGATTACCCCGTTGTTGTTGTCGCACTAGTGTAGGATTAGAAATCATAACTGCCCCCACAAATCGATGACGATCTCCTTTACCATGACCCTTCTGGCCGTACATAGCATTAGCCTCTTTCTCCCCATTGAAAGGCTTCTTCACAACATTTGAAGATGCAGCCACCTGAATTTTCCCACTTCTGATTCAACTTTCTAATCGTTCACCAGTTCATATCAGCTCGATGAATCCGGCTGAATACCTTCCAATCGGATGATTAAAGAAAGACCCTGTTAGAGTTCTCATGAATATATCAACAAGCTCCCTATCAGACAAAGGAGGTTGCACTCTTCCAGCAAAATCTCTCCACTTTTGGGCATACTCCTTAAAGCCTTCTGTGATCGGTGGATCTGGAACTGACTGTTTAACGCTGGTTCGCGAAATGTCGCGGAAGCAAGAGTCGCCACCGTCTTTTATTTTCTCCAAATGGAAAGGACAAAAGCACAGAAAAATTCCTTAAAGAGATTGCTCTCGGTTCGGGAGGTAGGTTATAGAAAGGGAAGGTGTTAGCACCCTTTCTATCCATGGTTATCCATGGGCTCTTAGATACTTGCTCACTTGTGTTTTCAAAATGGTTTGTTTGCTTTTCAACTGTGGGTTTTAAAAAAGTTTCTTTGAAAATTCCAGTTCGACTCGTACGTCAGAGTGTTTGAAAAGTTTGCTTTGAAAGCTTTTGAAAATGTGTTGGTGTGAAAAGATTTTGATTTGTTTGAAATTAGAGCAAGTATCCTTGAGAACCTACCTACCCTAAGGAATTCGTCTGTGTAAATGTCCTTTAAAGTAGTGCCATCCCACCATTGAGAGGTAGGTAGCACCACCGTTGGAGGTGTTCGGGTCAATTCGAGTTTAGGGACGTGGTGATCACCAGAGCAATGGGAAGACACCTTAGAAGCTACCCTCATGCCAGGTTCCCGGATCATGAGGACTTACTAAGACATCCTCTACTCGACGATCACCTTTCGAAAGGCAACAGTGAGGCGTACCCTAGGGGTGGTGTGTGCGAATTGTGTGTCATGTTTCAGTTATTTGTCTTGTCATGTTTATTTGTGTTCTACGCTTGATTTTAATTAGGACATTCATTCTTGCATGCTTTTTAACAGTTATAAAGTTTGCGGGAAAATAAATCTACAGCTATTACAAAGGCGCGGGTCCACATCGCCAAAATTAAACCGGACCCGATTTAGCGGAAAATAAATAAAGCAATAAATAAAAGTGCGAGAAATTTAAATTACAATGCTTTGGGAGAGATACAAAACTATAATAAATGACATAAAATAAATGCGTGAATTAAATAATTAAAAACAATGGGCGTTGGACCCTTTTGCAAAAAGTTAAAGTTGATGAGAATTAAAGTTAAAAATTAAATGTTTTTGGTATTTTTTGTATTTTTTAAGATTTAAAAGAAAAAGAATCTATTGAAATTAAAATGAAATGCTAAACCCTAATTCTAATATTTTTTTAAGTTTATTATGAAAATATTGAATTTTTGACCTAATTTAACTCTAAGCAATTTATATACATTTAATTATAAAAATAAATAAACAAATAATATTATGATAAAAAAGGAAATAATAAAAAAGGAATTAACAATTAAACCTAAATTCTATATTTTTTATATTTTTTGTGAAAAGAATTAAAATTGCAAAAAAACCTAATTATACTAAATTCATTATGTATTAATTTATTTACAAGAAAATAATTATAATAAAAACATTTATTCTTTTTTGGTCTTTTTTTGATTTTTAATTAAGTTTTTATATTTTGTAAAAATAAACAATTAATTAATTTAAACAACAATTAAAATGAAAATAATAATTGAAACAAGAATAAAATATAAAATAAAATAAAAAAAAAGAAGGCAAACCAGGGTGGGGTGTAGCCCCAAATGTGAGGTTCAGGCCTAGCAATTCAGGCCCAGTAAGCTGGAGATTTGTTGACCTTCCTGGATCCTATGTGATGCGCTTGACCAGGTGCAGCGTGTCCCTTGAATCTATGCCTTTGGTTTGAGTTGGTGGGACGCGTGTACGCTTGAGATGGTGAGCGTATGGTATGCTGGAACGCTTAGGCTGCATGGGAACACAATTTGCAAAATAATATAGGAATAAACGTAGACCTGGGACTTGAACCCAGGTCTTGGAGGTTGAAACAATGGGAGTTTTCCAGCTGAGCTAAGCGCATATTCGATTATTATATGAACAAACAAATAATATAAAAGTAACCAGCGCATTAATAGATGGAAACGCGCGAATATTTAAATCAGCAAATCACAGACGGACAACACATCGTCTTCTTCACTTTTCTGAAAACAAGAACCTTCAGCCACGGTTTTGGATGCGTGGCTTTAAGCAACCTACAAGAAAATAGAGATTAGCATTCTATTGGTCATAAATTCATCGCGAGGGTCAAGCTCTCTTCGTCTTGGTGAGCTGAGTTTGATAGTGGTGATTTTGAGTCCTAATTTCACTTGGTTATGAAAGCCCCAATCTGGAAAACCTGTAACCCTAATATTTAACAATGGCAAAAACGCATATATGGCACAAAAACACAATTGAATATGTTGGTTAGCTTAGAAACCTCATTATGAGCAAGAATCCATAAAGAAAAATGCAAAAGGATGCTTGAATTATGCTATGCGATTTCAAGAATTTTGCTTCACAGTTTGACTTATGGGTACCAATTCAGGGCGTTTTGGTTGATGTTAGTGATTGAGAATCGTTCAATGATGTCTCAGGATGATGATAGAACAAGAATTGGGGCTTGAATCGAACTAGAAACTGGTTTTCAGTATTGACCTTTTTTGAGAATTTTTCAACTTTGTATATGGTTTCTGAGCGCAGCTGAGTGTCTAAGGCCATTAGGTTTTGATTCCTGAATATGTATAGAGCATATTAGGTTAAGAAAATTGTACAAAATCTTTTGAATTCATTGTTTTGCATATTTGATTTTGTAAAAATCTTTTCATATCTTTTTTCATGTTACTTTTGTTCAATCAGCTCAAATCAAACCAAAACTTGCCTAATTAGAATGTGCATGAGATCTTGAGGCTAGAATGTGCATAAAAAGATTTTTTTAGGTCAAGTTTATATTTTCTACATATTTAAATAATTTAAATGAATTAATATTAATATAAATTCAAATAAATAATTAAAAAATGAGAAAATACTTCCCCTTGGGCTTAATGGTCGTGCATAGGCTTGGCATGAAGAAACTTGGAAGAAAAATGGGCCCATTTGCATTTTTTGATCATTTGAACCATTGTTGACTTTTCAAAATTCCCAAAAATTTCCCAACTTCCACAAGGCATAACTTGCTCAATTTTTAAGATTTTCACATGTTCTTGGACATTTTGGAAAGGTCTTTGAGTCCTTTAACCAATGCCTTTGGTCCCATGTCATTTTGATTTACCAATCTCAAGTTATGGCCTTTGACTTAAAGTCCCTTTTTGTTGACTTTTGAAAATGACCTATAATGTTGAAATTGATAACTTTTTGTGAGAGCATCTCTTGGACTTGGAATATGAAGATTAGTTGTAGGAAATGTCTTTCTCTTCAAAATGATCTTTGGATGGAATTTTTCTGATAATCCATGTGAAAGTTATGCCCTGGTCAATTTCAGTTGACTTTTTCAGCTGTCCAAATATAGCAACTTTTGCATCTTTGATGATTTCTGAGCCAAATTTTGAGAATCATGATCAAGCATTGATCAAATGATGTTTGTGGCTTCAAAATGATATGTTGACCAAAAATTTGACTGTAGTGCAATTTAGGGTTTTGATTGTGCAATTTTGAGCTGAATGCCTTGAAACTTGATATGAGGATACTTGACCATCTTTGTAGGCATATGAGACTTGATTGGGTCCTTGAAAACTTTCAATTCTTGATCAGAATACAAACCCTAGTTTTGACTGTATGGGAGACTGTTGTACTGCACAACCCTTGGGGAATTTTGTGACCTTGACTTGGCAAATTCTTTGAAGAATATGGGAGGGCAAATTTTGGGGTACAACAGTTGCCCCTGTTCAATCTTCTTAGACCTGAGGATGCAGATTGGCTGACGTGCCTTTCGTAATCCGATGGTAAAAGATGATTGGACACTAGAGTGCCCAGAAATTTGCGCTCACATAGTGACAGTGATGGGGGAATGGGCTTATAGATGCCATTTAGAGGTTGTTGGATAGGATGATGGGCTTATAGATGCCATCTGGATGTTGATCGCGTAGGAGATTCCTTAGCGAGAACCTGCATACCTGCAAAAGAGAAAATGAGCACCTGACACGTTGCAGGAGCTGATTTTAGATGCTTGGTATAGATGTGTCCTGACTGGTTACAGGAGCTGAATCTGGAGCTTCAAACGCTGATGAATGAACCAGGGATGGTTACTGCCTTAGCATGGATGGTAAGAGAACCTTGGGCGATTTTTAACTTCAACAACGCTCGTTGAGAAAAATCTTGGGTGTCTTCTACTGGGATAAGAATCAGGGAGATCTTAGGGTCGATCTGACTGAACCAGAGAAGGCCTTTGATTGGATAAGAATCAGGAAAATCTTAGGGTCGATTTAACTGAACCGGACAAGGTCTTGAAATCTTCAACTGGATAAGAATCAGGGAGATCTTAGGGTCGATCCGACTGAACCAGAGAAGGCCTTTGACTGGATAAGAATCAGGAAAATCTTAGGGTCGATTTAACTGAACCGGACAAGGTCTTGGAATATCTTCAACTGGATAAGCATCAGGGAGATCTTAGGGTCGATCTGACTGAACCAGAGAAGGCCTTCGACTGGATAAGCATCAGGAAAATCTTAGGGTCGATTTAACTGAACCGGACAAGGTCTTGAAATATCTTCAACTGGATAAGCATCAGGGAGATCTTAGGGTCGATCTGACTGAACCAGAGAAGGCCTTCGACTGGATAAGCATCAGGAAAATCTTAGGGTCGATTTAACTGAACCGGACAAGGTCTTTGAATATCTTCAACTGGATAAGCATCAGGGAGATCTTAGGGTCGATCTGACTGAACCAGAGAAGGCCTTCGACTGGATAAGCATCAGGAAAATCTTAGGGTCGATTTAACTGAACCGGTCTAGGTCTTGGAATGTGATTGAGAATTTAAACTGCATCTTTCCTGAAAGGTAAAAGTCAGTCATATGCAATGCATGATATGGATCAAGCAATGATGTTCTCAACATAAATGAAATTTGTATGATATAATGCGTCTATGCATGCTGTAATGATGCATGTGATGTTTTATGTATGTTTTTGTCTAGGAAAGTGAATCCTTGACGGGTGCCGGGAAGTTGTATCCTGGGCTGATGTTGAGGAGTAGATTTTGCTTCCGCTGGGGATGATAACTGCAAGAATACCGGTAGGAGAAGATGACTCCGTTGCGAAATAAACTTGGCACATGGGAGATTCTGCGGGGAGAAAAGATACTCTAGCGACCATGCTGGGAAGCAATACTCTGTGGGAAGAGGGATGCCTTGCTGAGTGTTGATAGTAGTAATTTGCTGGCGATATCCTTGTTGTACTGAAAGTGTTGATAGACTTCGCTGGGGTAAGAAGACTTTGTCGATGACGATCTTTCCATGGCTTTTGGCTGAGGATAACCCAGTTATATCCTGTTAAGGAAATAACTCTTTAAATAAAGCCGTACGACGCGTTCGTGCTCTGCGAGGGGCTAAGCTTCCAGAATCTACTGGGGGTAAGCTTACTGCTTGGGGAGATAGCTTCCAACTTTCCTGGGGAGTTGGATTGGACTCTCTGGGGAAGTTTTTGATATGCTGGGGAAGTGATTCCTTTGAATGTTGGTATGCTGCCGGGGAACAATCTTTAGACCAAGACTGCCGGGGATGCTTGTTAAGAATATATGTATGCTGCTGGGGAATGTTTGAGATCGGCTGGAGGATACTCCATTTCCTTGATATTTGATGATTTTGCTTGGAGAGAAATGCACTGGCTGCTGGCTCACTTTCTGGGGAATTAAGATGTCTGGTTAAGTTCTTTAGCTGAACTTACCTTGGTACCTTGGAGGATAGAACAATTGGATTGTTTAGACAACTCTTTATTGCCCCTGTTTCTAGTGTCACCTGTAATTAATTCCTTTGTTTCGTATGCAAATATTTATGAGTTAGCAAATTATTGTCAATGCATATATCACAAATTGAACCTTGGACGTTCTTCGCAAAACAAAACAGAAAAAGAAAAACACTTGGCACGTTTAACTGAAAAATATATTTGTATTGATTTTTGAATGGCCTGAATAGGCGTTTTGTGTACAAGAGGCTGACGTCCTAGTAAGAGGTACGCTGCCGATCAAAAGAGTTTATACAAGTTTTGTACAAGAGAAAATAAAACAGCTGTGTGAAAGATGAATGATCCACTGGGTTTCAACTCTGCTATTGCCTTTATAACTCCGAGCGTCTCATCACTTGATGACCTTGGTTGAGGGTGAAGCTGACTGATCGATGCCGTTTGAGCTTGATGCAGATACCGGATTCTGGATGCAAAGTAATCAATGAGACATAGTATTACGCTTTTATCCCTAATTTTTGCCTGGACCGCCCTTTCGGGTTTTCAGTCCACCGGGATACCCATTTTTGCCCAAGCCGCCTTTTCAGGTTTTCGACTTGCCGGGTGTACAGATTTTTTTATTTTCATCCCTTCATTTTGCCCGAACCCTTTTGGTTCGACGGGAAGCCCTAATTTTTGCCTAGGCATGTCAGCCTAGCGGGTCTTTTTCATGCGTAGTATTTTTTAACTATGTCTGCATTGGCGGGGTGAGGAAGGTCGTCACCATCCATGTTGGTTAAGATCATTGCTCCTCCTGAGAACACATGCTTAACCACAAATGGCCCTTCGTATGTAGGGGTCCATTTGCCCCTTGGATCACTCTGAGGAAGGATGATTCGCTTGATCACCAGATCCCCGACTTGATATTCCTGTGGTCTGACCTTTTTGTTAAATGCCCTGATCATCTGTTTCTGATACGTCTGACCATGACAGATAGCAGCAAGTCTCTTTTCGTCAATGAGGTTGAGTTGATCAAGTCGTGTCTGGATCCAATCATCTTCGTTTAGATTTGCATCCTTCATTATCCGGAGAGAGGGAATTTGTACTTCAATCGGCAAGACTGCCTCCATGCCATAAACCAGAGAAAATGGTGTTGCCCCGGTTGACGTCCTAGCTGAGGTACGGTACCCATGTAGAGCGAACGGTAACATCTCGTGCCAATCTTTGTAAGTTACCGTCATTTTTTGCACGATTTTCTTGATGTTTTTGTTAGCTGCTTCTACAGCCCCATTCATCTTCGGTCTGTAAGGAGAAGAATTGTGGTGCTGTATCTTGAACTGTTCGCAAAGCTCAGCGGTCATCTTATTGTTTAGGTTGGTACCGTTGTCCGTAATAATCCGCTCAGGGACGCCGTATCGACATATTAGGTTGTGTCGAATGAACCGTGCCACAACAGTCTTGGTTACCGTAGCATAGGATGCTGCCTCAACCCACTTTGTGAAATAATCAATCGCCACCAGGATGAAGCGATGTCCATTGGATGCCGTAGGTTTGACCTCGCCGATCATGTCTATGCCCCACATTGCAAACGGCCAAGGTGCAGTCAGAACATTCAGGGGAACCGGAGGAACATGCACCTTGTCTGCATAGATCTGGCACTTGTGGCATGTCCTGGAGTGTTGGTAGCAATCAGCTTCCATTGTGGACCAATAATATCCTGCCCGTAGGATCTTTTTAGCCATAGTATGCCCACTGGAATGCGTACCAAAGGTCCCTTCATGTAGCTCTTCCATGATTCGTTCTGCTTCAGTCTTATCCACACAACGCAGTAAGGTTGAATCATGGTTTCGCTTGTACAAAATGCCGTTGCTTAGGAAGAACTTGGCTGCGAACCTCCTCAGGAATTTCTTATCATTGACAGAGGCACCTTCAGGGTATTCCTGAGCTTCCAGATATCTCTTCACTTCGTGGTACCAAGGCTTCTCAGTTACCAATTCAGTTTCGAGATCACAACAGTATGCCGGTTCGTCCAGTTTCCAGATGATGATCCGGGGAGCTTCATTATCCCATTTAACCTTGAACATTGAAGACATTGTAGCTAACGCGTCCGCTAACTGATTCTCTTCTCTTGGAAAGTGCTCAAAGGTTATCTCTGTGAAGTGGGGAATCAGGGTCAACACACATTCTCTGTAAGGAATCAAGTTTGGATGTTTCGTATCCCACTCTCCTTTGATCTGATTGATCACAAGAGCGGAATCTCCGAAGACACTTAGAAATTTGATCCTTAGGTCAATCGCAGCTTGAAGACCCATGATACACGCCTCATACTCCGCCATGTTGTTGGTACAGTTGAAACACAGCCGGGCGGTGAGTGGAGTATGAATACCTTGTGGAGATATGATGATGGCGCCGATACCATTTCCCAAAGCATTGGAAGCTCCGTCAAAGTGCATAGACCATCGGGATCCTGGTTCAGGTCCTTCATCCGGTCCAGGTACTTCACAATCAGTTACAATCATGATGCTTTCATCCGGAAACTCGAAGTTCATTGATTGGTAGTCATCTACAGCTTGATGAGCTAAGTGGTCTGCCAATACACTCCCCTTGATGGCTTTCTGGGTTGTGTACTGAATGTCGTATTCTGTCAAGATCATCTGCCATCTTGCAATTCTCCCAGACAGAGCAGGCTTTTCGAATATGTACTTTATAGGATCCATCTTTGAGATCAACAAGGTAGTGTGAGTCAGCATATACTGTCTTAGCCGGCGAGCAGCCCATACCAAAGCGCAACAAGTTTTCTCAAGCAGTGAGTATCGGGTCTCACAGTCGGTAAACTTTTTGCTAAGGTAATAAATGGCATGCTCTTTTCGGCCAGACTCGTCATGCTGCCCCAGCACACACCCCATTGAATTGTCAAGCACTGTCAGGTATAGTATCAGAGGTCTCCCTTCAATCGGTGGCATAAGGATAGGTGGTTCTTGGAGATACTCTTTGATTTTGTCGAAAGCGACCTGACATTCATCGTTCCAACGCACTACCTGATCTTTCTTCAGTAGCTTGAAGATTGGCTCACAGGTAGCAGTCAGATGAGAGATGAATCGAGCAATGTAATTCAGGCGTCCTAAAAAGCCTCTGACTTCCTTCTCTGTCTTGGGAACTGGCATCTCTTGAATAGCTTTGACCTTAGCAGGGTCCACTTGAATACCTTTATCACTGACCACGAAGCCTAGCAACTTCCCAGATCTTACCCCGAAGGTGCACTTGTTCGGGTTCAATCTCAGCTTGTATAGTTTCAACCGGTCAAACAGTTTCTGTAGATGATCTAGATGCTCTTCCTCAGTCTGGGACCTAGCGATCATGTCGTCCACATACACTTCGATCTCATGATGGATCATATCATGAAATAAGGCAACCATGGCACGTTGGTAGGTTGCCCCAGCATTCTTTAATCCAAACGGCATGACCTTGTAACAGAAGGTGCCCCACTGAGTAACAAATGTAGTCTTTTCCATGTCTTCAGGTGCCATCTTTATCTGATTGTAACCTGAAAAGCCATCCATGAAAGAGAATACCTTGTGCTGAGCTGTATTATCAACAAGGACATCAATGTGCGGTAAAGGGAAGTCATCCTTGGGGCTGGCCCTGTTCAGATCCCTGTAGTCGACACACATTCTGACCTTGCCGTCCTTTTTAGGTACCGGCACCACGTTAGCAACCCACTGAGGATAAGAAGTCACTGCAAGGAACCCGGCATCAAACTGTTTCATGACCTCGGCTTTAATCTTTTCGGACATTTCTGGACGCATCCGACAGACCTTTTGTTTCACTGGAGGGCAGTCTTCCTTAGTCGGCAAGTGATGGACAACAATATCGGTATCCAACCCTGGCATGTCTTCGTAGGACCAGGCAAAGATCTCCATATAGTCATGTAACATCTTGGTTAACCGTTGATTCACGCTGAGCTCTAGGTTAGCACCAATCTTTACCTCCCTCCTGTCTGCTTCAGTACCCAGGTTTATAGTTTCCACTGGCTCTTTATGGGGTTGAATTGCCCGCTCTTCCTGAAGCAACAGTCTTGCAAGCTCGCCAGGCACTTCACAATCATCTTCACCTTCGTCTTCGGCTAAGTTGATCGGATTTTCGAAGTTATAATTGGCAGTAGCAGAGCTGTTATCAGTAAGATCCAGAGTGGATTGGAACCTGTATGAGTGAGTGTGTGTGTAAATACAGCTGTTTTGAAAATTATGTAAAGGAAAAGAAAGACAGAAAAGGAACACAATATTTGCAATGCGAAAAACGTCCAAGATTTTCATTCATGATGTATAAAATGACAGTTCGTATGCCCTCACAAATAGAACCACGGTGCCTCGGGTAAGACACCGGGCCATAGAGTTTATCATTGTTTATTACAAAATAGAAAAACAAAGAAATTTATTACTTAGTAACAAAAGAAACAGGGAGATTGCCCTTTGCGCTCCAATTGGTAAGTCCACCGTCAGTTGCTGGGTAGATCCAGCTATCGAACTCAACTTCATCCACTTCCTCTTCATCACCAATAGCATTAACTCCATGAGCAGGCAGGGGAGCTGTCACCACATTAGGCTTGTCAGACGCCTCAAACTGTACCTCCTTAGCGTCAATGAGGTCCTGCAGCTTATTCTTTAGTGCCCAACAGTCATCAGTAGAGTGCCCCGGGCTTTCTGAATGGTAAGCACAACGAGCATTCGGGTTGTACTTGGGGGATGCAGTATTTGGGAACTTTGGAGCCTCCCTGACAGTCACCAAATTGGTTGCGAGCAACTGTGGCAGGATCTGCGACAAGGTCATGTTTAACCGGGTAAATTCTCTCCGGGGTCTTTCCACCTTCTGAGTATTGTTTGGCCGGGGCGCGGCAGCAGGCTTAGCAATCATGACCGCACTGACAGATTGGCGGTGTTCATTTCTCTCTGATCTCCTGGAACCATATACGGCACTAGACTCCTTTTTGAAGGGTTTCTTTTCCGAACTGGATGATGATGCACCCTTTGCAATCTTCCCAGACTTTAATCCAGCTTCAATCCTCTCTCCGGTCAAGATCAAATCAGTGAAACCAGCAGAAGAATTCCCAATGAGATGGTTGAAGAATGGCCCAGATAGGGTCCCCAAGAACATGTCAACCAACTCCCGATCAGTCAATGGTGGATGCACCCTGCCAGCCAGGTCTCTCCATTTCTGAGCGTACTCCTTAAAACCTTCGCTTGCGCCTAACGCCATACCCTGGAGTTGGGTACGTGTGGGGGCAAGGTCGGCATTATACTGATACTGCTTGTAGAAAGCAGTAGCCAGCTCCTCCCAGTTACGAACTTTGGTCCCATCCAGCTGATAGAACCATTCGAGATGAGTCCCTGAAAGACTCTCCTGGAAGAAGTGGATCCATAGATTCTTGTCCGCAGAGTACGGCTGAATTTTCCGAACATAGGACCTCAAATGCAGCTTGGGACAAGACGCCCCGTCATATTTGGAGAAGGATGGTGCTTTGAATTTATGCGGGTTAATCACACCAGTCGACAAACCCAGATCTCCGAAATCCAGCCCAGGTGCCTGTTGCACCTCCATAGCTTTCAACCTGTCCTCCAGTTGCTTGTACCTGTCATCTGAAGGAGGGTACTGCTCTTCATCAAAATCTGTCTCGTTGTCGGAGACCACTGGAGTAGGAACCTTGACTTCTGCCTGAGAAGGACTCTTGCCAACAGAAGAACCAGCCTCTTCATGTTGCAGAGTATTACCGAACCTTCGGCCCGAGTTGAATAGAACAGTTCTTCTCTTCTTCTTCTTCTCCTTCTTCAGGAGCATAGTCTTCAGTTCTTCTTGGCCTTTAGCTAGACCCATGATTAGTTCTTGAAACTGCGCATTCTGCGCCTGGAGAGCCTTGATCGATGTCTCAGTTGATTCAGATCCGGGATTCATGATGCTGAAATAAACAGCGAAGAACTGTAAGCAACCTGAAAAGAGGAGAAACCTGCTATGCACATGATGTATGAAATGCGTATGCAATGCATTCAAGGGTTCGAAAGTTCAAATTTGTTGTAGACAAAAAGGAACACACGTTATTATTAAAGAAATCATTGTTTAATACATCAAGGCCTCATGGGCAAAAGTACAAAAATCAAGTCAATCCCAAAATACACTGCGCATCCTCTTCGGAGCTATGTAGGTGTTGAGATTCCTCTCCTCATGCAACAGGCGGGTGAGCTCCAGGACTTTCTTTTCACTGGCATGCAGACTAGTCTCAAGAGAATTCCTTTCCTCCTTAAGCTGGATCCAGCTCTTCTGCATCTCTTCCCAGGATGTGGGCATATCAGGGTACTGAATAACATGAGACACTTCCCCTTCCAAGACAGGCTCTTTGATTACTGGAAGCATGTGAGGATAAGGCATCACTAATTTCTGGGAGCGGGCGCGTACCCACTTGAGATAAGGCTCCAAAGGGATGGAGTTCCGGTGCCCCAGAGTCTTGCTATCTATCCTACTGGGCATCCTCCAAGCTCTGATAAATCTCTGGCGAAGTCCTTGAGTATCGTTGTCGAAGTCAAAAACTATGTCAGGAATTAGCATGTCATGAGGACCATCCCTCCGAGCATAACCAAACTGTCTCCAAGCCAGGCATGGGCTATAAGTAATACCTCCTCTGATTCCAAGTAAAGGAACATTAGGGTACTCCCCACAACGATCAATGATAGTGACATCTCCTCTGGACCTAGGACACCAATGTATATCTGCATGCGTAAGAGTCATCAACCGTTGTGACCATCTCAAACCCCGCTCATTCTTCAGGACTGATTGGGGAAGGTGCGAAATAAACCACCTTCCCAGGAGAGGAGTGCAACACATAAGGACACCTCTTTTTCTCATGGTTCGAGTGTAACATGAGTGAAGGATGTCCCCCAGCAACGTAGGTATAGGATTCCTGGACATAAAGATCTGAACGGCACTGATATCAATGAGCTGATCTGGGTTAGGGAACAACACCAAACCATAAACAAGGAGGGCCACAACTTCTTCAAAAGCTTGCAAGTCAAGGGAGTTCCAACATTCAAGGGCTTTTTCAAACAGAAACCTGGCTAAGAACCCTTTGATACCACTTCTGACTTCCCAATGTCCCTTGAGGTCAGATGACTGTAGGTGCAAGGCTTTAGCAATCTCTTCAAGCTTAGGTTCCTTTTCTGTACCGTTGAAGGGTAGCTGATCAAGGATAGGGATCTTCAGGAGCCGGGAGAACTCCTCCAATGTAGGTACCAACTGATAGTCCAAGAAGGTAAAATAGTGATGCAGGGCATCAAAGAACTGGAACAGGACCTTTATCATATCTTCCTCAATGTTGGTGTTGACCAAGCTGATGAGGCTTCCATGCCTTTCACTGAATGAAGAGTTCTCGGGAATCCTGGATATAAGCTCCTTAAGCTGAGGAGGGATCCTTACAAGACTGACTTGAATGGTCTTTCTACGAACAGTTTCCATGTCCTACAAAACAAGAACAAAGATGAAAATTCGAACCCCTGAAATGGTTAGTCAATGCATATGATGCTGGATGATGTCATGATGCTATGATTAAACACACCACAGATATTTACAAAGACAAACATGTAGGGCACACAAGGCACACAAGACAAGCCCTTAAGGTTTAAGGCCAGCATGGGGTCTGGGTAGTACCCTCTTGAAGTTGGTGGGTTCAACCTGTCCTAATCAAAGTAACCGGGTTCTAAGGTTCCCAATATCACGGGATTGCTTTCATTGTTCATCGTTTCGATTTAGCCACTGAACTGGCGACCGAAATATTCCAGGAAAGCAACCCTCAATTGAGCGTAGTATCGAGTATCAACCAACCTCGGACTGCACCAAAGTCAGTTATCTCACTACCCTAAAGAGGCCAAGATAGTTCAATTAAGGTTCCTAAGGTCTGTTGATGCTTCATGACACCACGCGGAGGCCCCGTACTCTCCTTGACTGAACTCAAGGGTTACGGGTACACACCAAAGTGCCACATCAACGTAGCAGACTGTTTCAACCATGTCGGTATACCTTGCACAGTTCCCTCACAGCCTTGTTGCTACTTTCTAAGAAAGGTATCCCCCAGATCCGGGTTTAGGATCTATAGAACTCCCAAGCAACCCACAATAATAAAGCACACAAGGAAAACAATTGAAAACATAGTTATAAGCTAGCCCTAAGGTGCACCTCACTTTAAGTATCCCCATCAGAGTCGCCAGTTCTGTGATCGGTGGATCTGGAACTGACTGTTTAACGCTGGTTCGCGAAATGTCGCGGAAGCAAGAGTCGCCACCGTCTTTTATTTTCTCCAAATGGAAAGGACAAAAGCACAGAAAAATTCCTTAAAGAGATTGCTCTCGGTTCGGGAGGTAGGTTATAGAAAGGGAAGGTGTTAGCACCCTTTCTATCCATGGTTATCCATGGGCTCTTAGATACTTGCTCACTTGTGTTTTCAAAATGGTTTGTTTGCTTTTCAACTGTGGGTTTTAAAAAAGTTTCTTTGAAAATTCCAGTTCGACTCGTACGTCAGAGTGTTTGAAAAGTTTGCTTTGAAAGCTTTTGAAAATGTGTTGGTGTGAAAAGATTTTGATTTGTTTGAAATTAGAGCAAGTATCCTTGAGAACCTACCTACCCTAAGGAATTCGTCTGTGTAAATGTCCTTTAAAGTAGTGCCATCCCACCATTGAGAGGTAGGTAGCACCACCGTTGGAGGTGTTCGGGTCAATTCGAGTTTAGGGACGTGGTGATCACCAGAGCAATGGGAAGACACCTTAGAAGCTACCCTCATGCCAGGTTCCCGGATCATGAGGACTTACTAAGACATCCTCTACTCGACGATCACCTTTCGAAAGGCAACAGTGAGGCGTACCCTAGGGGTGGTGTGTGCGAATTGTGTGTCATGTTTCAGTTATTTGTCTTGTCATGTTTATTTGTGTTCTACGCTTGATTTTAATTAGGACATTCATTCTTGCATGCTTTTTAACAGTTATAAAGTTTGCGGGAAAATAAATCTACAGCTATTACAAAGGCGCGGGTCCACATCGCCAAAATTAAACCGGACCCGATTTAGCGGAAAATAAATAAAGCAATAAATAAAAGTGCGAGAAATTTAAATTACAATGCTTTGGGAGAGATACAAAACTATAATAAATGACATAAAATAAATGCGTGAATTAAATAATTAAAAACAATGGGCGTTGGACCCTTTTGCAAAAAGTTAAAGTTGATGAGAATTAAAGTTAAAAATTAAATGTTTTTGGTATTTTTTGTATTTTTTAAGATTTAAAAGAAAAAGAATCTATTGAAATTAAAATGAAATGCTAAACCCTAATTCTAATATTTTTTTAAGTTTATTATGAAAATATTGAATTTTTGACCTAATTTAACTCTAAGCAATTTATATACATTTAATTATAAAAATAAATAAACAAATAATATTATGATAAAAAAGGAAATAATAAAAAAGGAATTAACAATTAAACCTAAATTCTATATTTTTTATATTTTTTGTGAAAAGAATTAAAATTGCAAAAAAACCTAATTATACTAAATTCATTATGTATTAATTTATTTACAAGAAAATAATTATAATAAAAACATTTATTCTTTTTTGGTCTTTTTTTGATTTTTAATTAAGTTTTTATATTTTGTAAAAACAAACAATTAATTAATTTAAACAACAATTAAAATGAAAATAATAATTGAAACAAGAATAAAATATAAAATAAAATAAAAAAAAAGAAGGCAAACCAGGGTGGGGTGTAGCCCCAAATGTGAGGTTCAGGCCTAGCAATTCAGGCCCAGTAAGCTGGAGATTTGTTGACCTTCCTGGATCCTATGTGATGCGCTTGACCAGGTGCAGCGTGTCCCTTGAATCTATGCCTTTGGTTTGAGTTGGTGGGACGCGTGTACGCTTGAGATGGTGAGCGTATGGTATGCTGGAACGCTTAGGCTGCATGGGAACACAATTTGCAAAATAATATAGGAATAAACGTAGACCTGGGACTTGAACCCAGGTCTTGGAGGTTGAAACAATGGGAGTTTGCCAGCTGAGCTAAGCGCATATTCGATTATTATATGAACAAACAAATAATATAAAAGTAACCAGCGCATTAATAGATGGAAACGCGCGAATATTTAAATCAGCAAATCACAGACGGACAACACATCGTCTTCTTCACTTTTCTGAAAACAAGAACCTTCAGCCACGGTTTTGGATGCGTGGCTTTAAGCAACCTACAAGAAAATAGCGATTAGCATTCTATTGGTCATAAATTCATCGCGAGGGTCAAGCTCTCTTCGTCTTGGTGAGCTGAGTTTGATAGTGGTGATTTTGAGTCCTAATTTCACTTGGTTATGAAAGCCCCAATCTGGAAAACCTGTAACCCTAATATTTAACAATGGCAAAAACGCATATATGGCACAAAAACACAATTGAATATGTTGGTTAGCTTAGAAACCTCATTATGAGCAAGAATCCATAAAGAAAAATGCAAAAGGATGCTTGAATTATGCTATGCGATTTCAAGAATTTTGCTTCACAGTTTGACTTATGGGTACCAATTCAGGGCGTTTTGGTTGATGTTAGTGATTGAGAATCGTTCAATGATGTCTCAGGATGATGATAGAACAAGAATTGGGGCTTGAATCGAACTAGAAACTGGTTTTCAGTATTGACCTTTTTTGAGAATTTTTCAACTTTGTATATGGTTTCTGAGCGCAGCTGAGTGTCTAAGGCCATTAGGTTTTGATTCCTGAATATGTATAGAGCATATTAGGTTAAGAAAATTGTACAAAATCTTTTGAATTCATTGTTTTACATATTTGATTTTGTAAAAATCTTTTCATATCTTTTTTTATGTTACTTTTGTTCAATCAGCTCAAATCAAACCAAAACTTGCCTAATTAGAATGTGCATGAGATCTTGAGGCTAGAATGTGCATAAAAAGATTTTTTTAGGTCAAGTTTATATTTTCTACATATTTAAATAATTTAAATGAATTAATATTAATATAAATTCAAATAAATAATTAAAAAATGAGAAAATACTTCCCCTTGGGCTTAATGGTCGTGCATAGGCTTGGCATGAAGAAACTTGGAAGAAAAATGGGCCCATTTGCATTTTTTGATCATTTGAACCATTGTTGACTTTTCAAAATTCCCAAACATTTCCCAACTTCCACAAGGCATAACGTGCTCAATTTTTAAGCTTTTCATATGTTCTTGGACATTTTGGAAAGGTCTTTGAGTCCTTTAACCAATTCCTTTGGTCCCATGTCATTTTGATTTACCAATCTCAAGTTATGGCCTTTGACTTAAAGTCCCTTTTTGTTGACTTTTGAAAATGACCTATAATGTTGAAATTGATAACTTTTTGTGAGAGCATCTCTTGGACTTGGAATATGAAGATGAGTTGTAGGAAATGTCTTTCTCTTCAAAATGAGCTTTGGATGGAATTTTTCTGATAATCCATGTGAAAGTTATGCCCTGGTCAATTTCAGTTGACTTTTTCAGCTGTCCAAATATAGCAACTTTTGCATCTTTGATGATTTCTGAGCCAAATTTTGAGAATCATGATCAAGCATTGATCAAATGATGTTTGTGGCTTCAAAATGATATGTTGACCAAAAATTTGAACTTTTGACTGTCAAATGACCATTTTGCCCCTACAGTTGACTGTAGTGCAATTTAGGGTTTTGATTGTGCAATTTTGAGCTGAATGCCTTGAAACTTGATATGAGGATACTTGACCATCTTTGTAGGCATATGAGACTTGATTGGGTCCTTGAAAACTTTCAATTCTTGATCAGAATACAAACCCTAGTTTTGACTGTATGGGAGACTGTTGTACTGCACAACCCTTGGGGAATTTTGTGACCTTGACTTGTCAAATTCTTTGAAGAATATGGGAGGGCAAATTTTGGGGTACAACACCTTCGTTCGAGCCCATAACCATACTCTATAATTGCACGCGAGTTGGTGCAAGGTCAGCATTGTATTGATATTATTTGTAGAAGGCAGCAACCAAGTCTTCCCAAGTGTGAATGATGGTTCCTTCCAGATGATAAAACCACTCGTGTTGTGTACCAGACAAACGTTCCTAAAAGAAGTGATCCCATAACTTTCTGTCAGTGGTATGGGGTTAGATCTTCCAAACATAGGATCTCAGATGAAGTTTGGGACAAGAAACACCATCATATTTCTCCAAAATGGGAACTTTGAATTTTTGTGGGATAATCACTCCTGAGACCAACCCTAACTCTTCAAAGTCTATGCCAGGTACCCTCTGAATCTCCATAGCATTGAGACGATCCTCCAGCTGTTTATACTTCTCATCAGCAGGAGTATATTATTCTTCAGTATAGTCTACTTCCTCTTCATCATTCCCTGGGTTGTTGTCTTCTTCTTTTGTCTTCTTGTCATCCACTTCCTTATTATCCCCCTCATTTGATGGAGTTGCAAATTCTAGAGCTCGCTTGGCGGGTCCTCTAAATATTCTTCCCATATTCAAGACGCCAACTGGTTTCTTTGCCTTCTTTTTCTTCTCTTTAGTGATGAGAGCTTTCAGATCTTCTTGTCCCTTAGCCAGAGCCAGGAACATTTGTTGGAATTGAGCGTTGTGCTTGAAGATCCTTAATGTTTTGTTCAAGAGCCATTTCTTTTTTCTAAAATAAATAGTGAAAAGATAAGAAACTTGTCTTGAAATACCTGCTTATGTAATGATATGCATGACATGTTTATGCGATGATTTCAAGGACTTCAGGAAACTTAAATTTGTGAACCAAAATGAAACAATGATTTTATTAGTAGAATTCAAATTACAACTACCTTTTAGGCTTACAATTAAAAACTAAAAACTCTTAAAAACTAGGAATCAAGTCTCCCATGGGCGCTTCCTCTTCGTGCCGAGATAGATATTAAGACTTTTTTCTTCGTGAAGTTGCTTCGTGAGCTCCAACACTTTCTTCTAACTGGTGTAGAATTGAGATCTAAAGGTATCTCGTTCTTCTTTCATTTGAATCCAGGACCTCAGCAACTCTTCAAGATCAGTGGGCATGTCAGGATGGAGAACTGTATACGGAACATCTTCTTCAGTGATAGGCTCCATAATCACTAGCAAGATGACTGTATATGGCATCATAAGGTTTTGGATATGAGCTCGTACCCATTTGAGATAAGGCTCCATACGAATGGAATTCTTATGCGCCAAAGTCTTGCTATCAACCTTGTTTACCATTCCCCAAGCTCGTACGAACCTTTGACAATAACCTTGAACATCATCCTCGTTGTTGAACATAATGCCTTGGATAAGCATATCATGGGGACCATCCCTTCGAGAATAACAAAATTTTCATAGAGACATAGAAGCACTACAAGTGATACCTCCCCTAATGTTGAGGAGTGGGACATTAGGGAATTCCCCATAGCGGTCGATGATAGAGACATATCCCATTGACCAAGAGTACCAAAGAATATCCGAGTGAGAAAGTGAAATTATCCTTTGTGACCCACCAAAACCTTGTTCGTTATTCAATACTGATTGAGGAAGGTGAGAAGTAAACCACCTAGATAGAAACGGTACACAACACATCAGAACCCCTCTTCTCTTCATGGTACAAGTTTGAAGGGAATACAAGATATCTCAGAGCAAAGTAGGAACAGGGTTACGAGAGAGGACAATATTGACAACATTCACATCTATGAGTAAGTACGGATTAGGGAATAGTACTAACCCATAGATTAGAAGGACCGAGAGTTCTTAGAAAGCTTGGAAACCCAAATCATCCCAAAAAAATTAATCCTTTTCTTATAGGAACTTAACTAGGAAACCATTGACCCTGCTTCTTGTTTCCTGGTTGAATATAATGTTGGACCGTTTCGGATGCAAGGCTGCTGCAATGACCTCTAGCTTTGGATCCTCCTCTAAATCGGTGAAAGGTATCTGATCAAGAATAGGTACAACCAATAATTGAGAGAACTCTTCGATGGTGGGTGCCAACTGATAATCGGGAAGTATGAAGCAATGGTGTTTGGGGTCAAAGAATTGAAAGAGTACACCCATCATCTTCTCATCAAAGCTTGAGGTAACCAGGTTAAGAAATCAACCATATTTCTTGGTGAACGAGGAAGTCTCAGGAACCCTTGATACTAGCTCTTTGAGTTGAGGAGGTACTTTCACAAAGCTGATTCGGACGGTATTTCTATGAACGGAAGCTATGATCTACAAAACAGAACAAAGGTAAATTCCCTTGATCCTTGAAATGGTTAGTGAAATGAATATGGATATTTATGATGAATGATGTTATGTTTGAAAAATACATCACACACAAGAAAAACACATAATACCTTAGGTTTAGGCATGCATAGGATTTATAGGTAAGTACCGTCTTGAAGTTTAGTTGGCCTAACCTGTCCTGGAAAAGTAACCGGGTTCTAAGGAGTTTCAATATCACTGATCTTTCTTTATCAGGCACTGTTTCTGCTCAGACAATCTTTTCTCGCAGCCAAAATATCCCGAAAGTCTGATCTTAATGAGTGTAGTATCGAATATCAACCAATCTTCAGCTTTATACCGAAGCCGACTATCTCATTACTTTTCTAATAGCCAAGTTTGTTCAACTAAGGTTCTAAGGTCAATTAGTGCTTTATGACACCATACAGCGGCCCCATATTCTCCTCGATTTAACATAAGGGATATTGGTACCAACAAATGTGTCACAGTAATCCAGCCATCACTTCAATCATATTGGTCTATGTTGTACAGTCTCCACGATCTTTTGCTGCTTACCTAAAACTGCCCCAGATCCGGGTATATGATCTTTAAGAATAACCCCAAACATAAACCCCAAATGTAAAGCAACCAAGTCAAACAAATTAAGCATTTTAAATATGATCTAGCTCTAAGGTAACCCCACTTTTAGTATCTCCCCAGCAGAGTCGCCAGTTCCGTAATACGGTAGGAGAATTGACTTTACTGGTTTTGCATTTTTATTCGCAAATGTTGCTGATAGCAAGAGTCGCCACCAACTTTTCTTTTATCCAATAAAGGAAAGGTAGAAAAGAACAGGAAAAACATTTGAGAATTTTCTGAGTACGGGGGGTAGGTTATGAAAAGGGAAGGTGTTAGCATCCTTTTCATCCATAGTTATCTACGGGCTCTTAATTGCTTGCTCACTTTTGAAATGCTTTGTGTGTGTTTGAAAAAGTTTTGAAATGCCAAATAGTAAGGTAGATTTCTTTATGATAGCTCTTGTATCAGTCCTCAAGAGTGTTGATAAAGAATTTTAAAATGTTTTTGAAAGTGTGGGTTGTGAAAAAGTGTTTTAAATTGTGAGTAACCAATTAACAGTAAATACACACTCAAGTTCTTTCTTGTATTTTTCCTTCTCCTTTAGATAGTGCTATCCATACCATTAGTTAGCAGGAAGCCCTATCTTTGGATGTTTGAGGGACATGCCTAGGGTCGTTGTTATGGTTATTGAAGGCAGTATTTAGGGATATCTTTAGCAATTTTGAAGGGACTGTCATCATATATTCGTAGGCAACATCGAGGGACAAGATCATATAGCGTAGGCAACTTCGAGGGACAGCGAGGGACCATGATCTTTATGATGATTTATAACATAGGGCCTTTGCTAATTGTATCCATACGTTCGAGGGACATGACCATGCTTTTCCGAAGGCAACAAGTGAGGTTATCCTAATGGTACGAGTGTGCAAATGATTCAGTTCGGTTATTTATCTTGCATTTAGGATTTTGTTATCGATCCATTTTATCTTTCCATACAATCCTATTAGCATACATCTAACAATTATATTCAAAGTATAAAATAAAAATACGGAAAAGTAAAGGTGCGGAAAGTAAACCTAAACTATTACAAGGCTTTGGGGAAGTTACATAATAGTGAAGAGTGCGGAAAAGAAATCCTAAAACTATTACATCCTGGAAGCAATTACATGATATATGAACGCGCCCTATACACTTTACCTAGGAAAATAAAAATAAGATGACAATAGAAAAGAAAATGTTTTGGAGATTTTTTATGATAATTAATTAAATAAACCTAAAAAATCAAATTACTTTTAATTAATAAAAAATGTTAATTTTGAAAAAAGTTAATTAAAATACCTAAAACCTAATTAATTTTAACAAAAAAAAAGGTTAATTTTGAAAAAAAGGTTAATTAAAAAAAACCTAAAACCTAATTAATTTTAATTAATAAAATTTTCTTTTAAAAAAAATTATGTTTAATGATTAACAAAAAAGAATTAAGTTTGCCAAAAAATAGATATGGGAAGAAGCATTAATGGAAAATAGGGTTAGAAAATAAAAATAATGCAAATGTTAGGGGTGGGTGTTGAACCAAAAATTAATTTAAAACCTAAAGTTAAATTAAAAGCCTAAAATTAATTATTGGAGTTTATTATGAAAAATCAAAGGTTTGTGAAAAATGTTAGATTTTATGAAAATTGTTTTAAACAGAAAGAAGGAAAATAGGTAAAAGGATAAATAGAATGGAAGAAAACCAAAATCAATAGGGGTGGTTGTTTAACCCACGCCCTTCACCTCCTCAGGATGCATGCCTTTCCAATGAGCCATGCATTGGTTGTTATTATGATTCGGCCTCAGCATTTTATAATAAACCTTCATGGAACCATTAGATGGTCCAAATCTACAGTGTTGAGTCTCATGAACACATTAAATAAATTAGTATACCATGAAATACAAAAAAAAAGAAAATATATGAAATTTTGTAATGTTAAAATCGATATGACATGTATCAATGCTTCTACACCCTTTTGATCATGAAGATCAAATCAGCCTTACCCTTACTAGAGAATGAGATGACTTGTTTGTAGTGAGATGGGGGGGAGGGGGGGGGGGGGGGTTAACAAGGATTTCAAGATTTTCTAGGTTTCTTGAAAGAATTTGAAATTTTGACAAGGTTATGGCAAGGTTTTTTTTCGTGTCCTGTTTGTGTGAAAAGAATGAGATTATATAATGGAAATTAGAGAAAATATATGAGTTTTAGATGTGCAATTGGGCCTTCAATAACCATAAGCAATAGTGCAGATTTTTGTTCACTTTAATCTGACACGTTCTAGGCTAAATCGCATGGACTTAAGTGCAATTTTTGAAGTTGAAATGTGAAAATAAAATGTATCCGATATAGAGAACAAATTCTTGTCCGAATGAGCTCAATCAGATAAGTGGTGAATTAGTTATGAATTTTTAAAGTTTCACCCAGACAAACTTATTTTGGGCTCCAGTGTCAATGTTGACACGTTCTTCAATAAAAAATTGGTACTGATCGGAGCAGAATTCAGTCACGACTTTGGAAGAAAAGTTATAGAGATTTGAGTCAGTGACCTTGTTTAAAAAGATGGGCCCGATCCGATAAAAATTGACGGAGTTATAAATTTTCGAAGTTTCGACCCAGATGAAATAATATTTAGCATTCAGGATTTTCGGCGAATCACATGCCCTCTGGGAAAAAAACGAAGGCCTTTTGTAAACCGTCCGAACTTGATACCTCATGTGAAAACGTAGCCAACTTAATTTGTGAAATTTTGACGCTGGAACCAACTTGATACAATGAAAATCGACCAATTTATGATTTTTTGAACATGACGCAGATAAACTTTTGTCACAAATTTTCTGTAATAAAATACTTAATAAATCCACATTTTTGAAGATGTTCTTATCGAAATTGGCTTCCATCTGCGAGAGATGAAAACGTAGATGACGTCAAGACAAAATTTTTGCCACCAGAATGGATTCAAAATGAGGCATGATCTTCAAGTTATGAATTTTTTAGTGCGTAAAAACTGCACTTTCAGCACACTTTTTTACCATATTTCTTCGAGAAAACTCGCACATTCGGAGACCTTCTTTAAAGAATTGGATATCGATCCAACCCTGAATTTGAGAATATGTTATCAGGGATATCTTGGCGAAAGAACACCTGAATATGACGCGCTGGGTTGAACTTTGAAATCTTTGAACCCCGAATCGTTGCGAAATGGCAAAGTAATATTCAGCACAGAAAATACACTGAGAACATCCATTGGCAAAATAAACGTCACTTGTAACCCGACGAAGCTTACTAAATATACCTTGATCCCATAACCATAAAACTAATGATATGCGTGTATGTAATAATTAAATGTAAGCCAAAAGGTCGAAATAAAGAGGGTAAATTTTGGGTACAACAAATCCATACAGAGCTTTCTTCAGTTTATAAACATGTTTAGGAAAACTTAGATCAACAAATCCTTTTTGTTGTTAAACAAAAATTTCTTCATTCAGGTACCCATTCAAGAAGGCACTCTTTACATCCATTTGAAACAATTTACATTTCAAAATGCATGCAACTCCCAATAGTAGTCTGATTGATTCAAGTCTAGCCACATGAGCAAAGGTTTCATCAAAGTTTACTCCTTCAATTTGAGAGTATCCTTGTGCAACTAACCTTGCCTTATTTCTAGTGACCACCCCTTTTCATAAGATTTATTATTGTAAACCCATTTAGTGTCAATCACATTTGTCCCCTCAGGTCTTGGAACCAGACCCCAAACTTCATTCCTATTGAATTGTTCTAGCTCCTCTTGCATGGAATTAATCCAGAACTCATCATTTAGGGCCTCTTTGACATTCTTAGGCTCAATTTTTGATATATAGCAAGAGTTTATAATCCCTTCTCTTGATCTGGTAGTAACTCCTTTGTTTGGATCTCCTATGATAAGCTCCTTAGGATGATCTTTCTGAGTTCTAATTGAAGGTCCTTTATTGAGGTGACTAGGCTGGGGATCTTCTTGACGAGGATTATAATCAATACTTGTGTCATTTGACTCCGTTGGACTATCAGGAAAAAATGTTCCAACATCTTCTGAGAGATATTCTTCAACATTACATCCTCTATAATCAATAGTAACATTTATTGACTCCATCATAACTTTGGTTCTGAAGTTAAAAACTATGTATGCTTTGCTGTTTGTAAAGTATCCCAGGAATATTCCTTCATCACTCTTGGGATCCATCTTCCTCCTTTGTTCATGATCATCTAAGATGTAACATTTACTTCCAAAAACATGAAAGTATTTAACAGTTGGTTTTCTTCTCCTCCACATTTCATACAATGTAGTTGATGTGTCTTTCCTTAGAGTGACTCTGTTATGGATATAGCACACAGTAATCATTGCTTCAGCCCAAAAATGGTAGGGTAGCTTCTTACCTTGAATCATGGTTATGGAATATTCTAGGAGAGTTTTATTCTTGCGTTATACAATCCCATTCTGTTGAGGAGTAATGGGAGAAGAGAATTCATGGCTGATTCCTTCAGAGGAGCAAAACTCAGCAAATTTTTTATTCTCAAATTCCTTTCCATGATCACTTCTTATTCTTATGACATGGCTTTCCTTTTTCCTTTGAAGTCTTCGACAAATATCTTTAAACACATCAAAAAAAATTGTTTTTCTCTAATAAAGCTTATCCATGTGTATTTAGAAAAGTCATCTACAACAACATAGGCATACTTCTTACCACCAAGACTTTCAACCTGCATAGGTCCCATCAAGTCCATGTGAAGAAGTTCCAAAACTTTTGATGTATTAAGATGTTCAATCTTCTGATGTGACATCTTAGTCTGCTTTCCAATTTGACAGTTACCACATACCCTTCCTTCTTCTATCTTGAGCTTAGGAATCCCTCTTACTGCTTCTTCAGATATAATTCTCTTCATACCTTTCAGATGCAAGTGCCCAATTTTTGATTCCATAGTTTAACTTCATTCCCTCTGGCTAAAACACATGTTGAGGATAGGTTTAACTCTTGAGGAACCCATAGATAACAGTTGTCTTTAGATTTGATTCCTTTCATGATAAATTCATTCTTTTCATTGCACACAAGGAATTCTTCCCTGGAGAAGTTAACTTGGGATCCTTGATCACATATTTGGCTTATACTTAGCAGGTTAGCTGTTAACCCTTTTACAAATAACACATTATCAAATTTAGGAACTCCTGAACAGTTAATCTTGCCAACACCTTTGATTTATCCTTTTGCTCCATCACCAAAAGTCACATAACTGGTGGAATGAGATTTGACATCCACCAACAGATTCTTGACACCTGTCATGTGTCTAGAACAACAAATGTCAAAGTACCAGTCATCTTTGGTTGATACTCTGAGAGAGGTGTGAGCAATGAAACTGCCAACTTTGGACTTGGGAACCCACTGTTTCTCCTTTTTGCTATTTTTGGGAATCTTATCAGTTTTGGGAAGAGGAGTATTTTTAGGATATCCATACAACTTGAAACAAAAGGGACTTATATGTCCAAGAATTCCATAGTGATGAAATCTCCAGGGCTGGGGCTTCTATCTGGTGTGATTAAGCTTTTTCTTCCCATGATTTTTGCCATGATGTCCTTTCTTCACACGAGATTTCCCAAGATGTCCTTTCTTATCATGATGTTAAGACATTTGATTCGACATCTTTGGTTTAGGCTTGGCATGTGTGGAAACAAATGAAGGTTGTTTTCCATGATGTTCATTCTTCACGTGATGTTTGCCAATATATTCTTTCTTACTATGATGTTTTCCCACATGTTAAGACATTTGATTCAACATATTTGGTTTAGGCTTGACATGAGTGGAAACAGATGAAGGCTCTTCTGAGTTAGGTTCCTTTTTATCATTGAAACCTAAACCACTCTTGTCTCCTGTCATTCTTCCTGCTTGGAGAATTTCATCTAGTGTGTCAGACCCATTATTCAGCATCTTGAAAGATTTGACCATTCTATCAAGATTTGAATTTAGAGAGGATACTTCACTTTCCAGATTAGAAATAGTTTTAAGATGCTCTTCCCTTTCCTCCTTCAGCTAAGTTATAAGGGATTTCTATTTATCCCCTTCAATGAATACTTATGCACTTCTGAGACATAATTCTTTTTATGAAGTAGATAACTCATCAAAGGTTAGTTCCCCATCACTAGACTCTTCATCAGATACATATTTCTCTGTCAATCTTTAACATATTTGGCAGATTCTTCAAGATCACTCTCTGAGTCCTCTTCAGACCAAGTAACAGATAGATTCTTCTTCTGTTTCTTTAGATATGTAGGACATTCAGTTCTAATGTGACCAAAGCCTTCACATTCATGACATTGTATTCCCTTCCCTTGAGAAGATTTTTCTTCATCCCTTTTTCTTCCCACCTCATTTAACTTATAGATGTTAGATGGGATGTTCTTGACATTTAATCTTTGGTTCCTATCTATTCTTTTTATCACTTTATTAAATTGTATTCGAAGCATAGCTAAGGAATTTAATATTCCTCCATCTATATCTAGACCATTTTCCTCTTCTTCACCCTCAGTATTAGATACAAAGGCTATGCTTTTGTTTTTCTTCTAAGATCTTTCATTTATGCTTAATTCAAATGTTAGAAAGGATCCAACAAGTTCATCCACTTTCATTTTGTCAATGTCTTGGGCTTCTTCAATAGTAGTTACTTTCATATCAAATCTCTTGGAAAGAGATATGAGCATCTTTCTCACCAATTTGTATTCAGGTATTTTCTCTCCTAAAGCACTAAAGGCATTAGCAATTTCAAGGATGTTCATATGGAAGTCATTTATACTTTCATCATCTTTCATCCTCAAATTCTCAAATTTTTTGGTGAGTAACTGAAGTCTTGACATCTTAACTTTGGATGAGCCCTCATGAGTAGATTGAAGAATCCCCCATGCATCCTGTTGTACCCCAAAATTTTCCCTCTCAATTTCTCAAGAATTCTCTCACAAGATCTCTATTCATTCAAGACTGCACAAGATTTGATCAGCTCAAGACACCTCCTTAAGCACTAATGACTCAAAATTAGGGTTTGAGTTTGTACAAGGACAATTGGACTTTTAATGCTTCATATTACTTTCATGGATCATTTTGGACTCCCAAGATTACTCATGTCAAGTTTCAAGCTTTGGATCACATTTTTGCTCAGTCAATTGATCAGTTGACCTAAAATCAACTATATTGGGAAAAAAGTAAATTATGGTCAATTTACAGTCAAACTTCATAATTTTTTATCCATATCAACATTTTGAACTCATATATGGAAATTTATAAAGTTTGGATCACAATTCCTCAAGAAATTTAATCAGATCATCAAAAGGGAAAAATGGTCAAAACTAGGGTTTTGATTGAGAAGGTTCAATTTTTGAGTTTTGACCTAACACATGACTTGTTGGTTTGATAAATTATATCAAGTATTCAAATGCATCATTTGGACCTAATGGCATGGCTTAAAATATTTCCCAAAGAACGATTGATTGATAGTTGAAATTTAGTCAACTCATACACTAAAAAGTTAAACTTTAACTTTTTGATCAAAATCATATTTCACCAAGACATGTCAAAATATGAAATTTGTTCATCAAGAAATCAAAAAGTCAAAATTCATTTTGAAAACTCAAAATTTCCATGTCTTATAATTTTTTCTAAGTGTTAGAAAATTTACTTTTTTCATGACTTTGTGTAAAATTTTCATCATGATGCAAGATGATTCAAGGAAAACTTCCAACATGAAAGTTGTAGATCTTAATGAGATCTAAAACATTGTAGGAAAAAACTTTTTCTATAAATGCTTGGATTTGAAGTTATAAATACATAAATACATGTCCATGAAACAAAAACACTTAGTGAAATTTTTCCCTAGTTAGACATATTTTTGACCTAACTTCTTGGCCAAGTTTCACAAAGTTCCAAATTGAATTTTCAAAAATGTACAACATGAAAGTTTTATAGCATTTTACAAGCTTTCTAAAAAGTCAAGGAACTCATTGAGATCATGCTTGATCTAGAATATTCGAAGAGATGACGATGGTCTCATAAACTTGAATTATAGGTCATTTTCTTGATAACACTTGAGCAAATCTCAAACCATGCTGCATAAATCTTGCTTTGCAGGCTTCAAACTTGTTAATCACTAAATAATTAAATGTTTACACAACTGATATAGCCATTGTCCAAGCATTTGATCCATTATCCAAGTTGCATTTCCATTTATGGCACAAAGTTACCATTACATTCTTGAAAAGTTACTTTAATCACAAAGTCAACTTGTCTTGAGCTTCTAACTTGTTTGTTCAGCACACACTCAACGTACAAAGTCAGATAAACATGTTTAAAGCTTGTATCCACTCTATATAGCCTTGTACTATGCATTGGGACAATGTGTATCAAGCTTGCTTAAAAAAAAAAGCGAAAGAGCCATAACATGTGAACTTGTACTTCTGATCACCCCAAGCTCTCAAAACCTTTTCCTATAAATTGAGACACTATTATAAAACTTATGACACGATTTTGCAAGCTTGAAAACTCTCCCAAACTCCCTATAGCCAGAAATTGCACACAAACTCCATTTTTGTGTAGGTTCTGACCTTCATCTTGTATCTTCTATTTCCCTAAAAATCATTTTCAAATCTTTCTTACATCAAATACAACTCATCCATATCCTTGTATCCCAACTTTAACACCATCTTCTTCATCTTCCATAACCAAAAACAGAGCATTGCAAGTGGACTTCTCCAGACCATTTCAGCCATTCTCCAATCAAGCTAATCATTGCATTAGCTTTCTAGGGACTCAAGGAAGCTAACCTAAGCATTGCAGCACCTTGAAACAAGCTCTAACTCAAAACACAAATTCCATTTTCAAGGTGAGTTTTCTGACTTTTGAACTTTTCATATAGGCATCATTTGAGTTCCATTTGTGAAGATAAAATATAGATATCATAGCCCTGAAACTAACCATGTCCTTAGATTTCATTTATATTGATTGAGTAGTTAGAATTTTGAATCTGAATATCCTGGAAAAGTTAGGTCAAAATTTGGTACCATTAGAAATTCTCATTCATCTTTGATCTATAGCTTTAGTTATTTACATCTCTGGATTCGTGATGAAATTTTACACAATTTTCATGTTTACATTTTCCATTTTGGATGAGAAATTAATGAGTTACAGGGATTTTGGCTCAAGGTTGAAGATGAAGTGAATATTCAGAACTTAGTTTATATTAAGTTTAATTGAAGTTAATCTATGAACGGATGAAACAGACCACTCTAGTGATACAAACAACACGCGATATAGCCTTGCCATGTAGAAGGTCCTGGGTCCGAGCCCCAGCGAGACCTATTGCATTTTTTTCACATTTTGTTGTATGGAAAAACAGTGGACTTCTTGGTGTTGGGCCTGGCTTCATTTTTATAACCATCACCCCCTGATTGCTGAGTAACATGCAGCCCATTTGTTTTCTTTTATTTGTGTCATTTTTTCTGATTTCAAAAATCAAATACGGGCAAGGCTTTGAATGCAAAAACTATTTTCTAGAAAACACCCCAAATCTAACTTTCACCCCCTAACTATTTTATTTGTTTTCTTTTTCTTTTTATTGTTAATATTAATATAACATTTTATTTTTATTAACAAAAAGACAAAAAATTATTTTTTATTTATTTATACTATATACTTGTGTTATTTTTATTTAAGATAAAAAAACATCAAAAATATTTTTCTTACAAACTTTGTTTATTAATTATTAGACTTAGGTTTATTTATTTTTATTTAATTAAAATTAACTTATAATTTAGGTCTTCGTAATATAATTTATACTACTTAGCTAGGATAAATTTTCTTTTCTTAAAAAACCCTATATTTAATTTTTCTTGTTATTTAACTTAGGTTTAAATTTCTTTAATGTAATTAAATATTTCTTTTAATATTTAACTAGAACCAAAACCCTTTAATACAAAGAAACACAAACAAAATCCATCTTTTTTTCATTTATATCCTTGTGCATTATATTTCAATTCTTGTACATTATATATTCTTTACATCTCTTATATATTCATTCAAATTCAATATGGTTGTAATAGATGATTAGGATTTTATTTCTTGCAATCCCCATTTGTAAATTGTGTCCCCATCCTCCAAATGATGTAATAGCATAGAATTTTTCATTTTTTCAATTTATCGCTTTCAATATAAATGCTAGTAATTAGGGTTTGTATGGTAAGACTAAAATCAACAAGTAGCAAACCCTAATTCAAGATAAACAATACATGAAAAACAAAACATTTTCACACTTTGCACCTCTAGGGTTCACTCCACTTTGTTGCCTTAAAAATGGTCATGTTACGCATGTGAGACATCTTAGCAAAAACAAACAAAATACAAGATTAAAGTCCCTCGATGACGCTACGAAAGTTGCCTTACAAATTATCTTAGACACTTAAAGAAAATGCTAAGATATCTCACAACATTGCTATCCATTACTATACGATGACCCACGTTTGTCCCTTTACATCCAAAGATAAGGCTACTTACCAATCAATAGTGAGATAACAATATCAAAGGAAGAGAGAAATGAACAAAAGACTTTTGAGTAGGTAGAACGTTCTTAGTTGTTTGCTCACAATCCATCTTCAAAAAAAAATTCTTTTCAAACACACCAAACACTTTCAAAACATGAAATATTTTCAAAAAGCCCAACACTTTGTATGCATTCTTATAGAAACGAAAATCATTACAAAGTTTGCCTAAACGAAAGTGCTTTTCAAAAATACTTTCAAAAACCACCACAAACACATTTCAAACAATGCAATTTCAAAAGTGATCTAGAAAGCAACTAAGAGCCCATAGATAACTATGGACAAAAAGGGTGCTAACACCTTCCCTTTTCATAACCTAACCCCCAAACTCAAGAAAATATCTCAAAGATCTTTCCTGTTCTTTTCACCTTTTCTTATTGGATAAAATAAAATTCGGTTGCGACTCTTTCTATCCGCAACAATTGCAAACAAACGCAAAACAACCAAGTCAGTTCTCCCACCGTATTACAGAACTGGCAACTCTGCTAGGGAGATGTATTCTTAAAAAGTGAGGTTATCTTAGAGTTAGATCATATTTACTTGCTTTCATTGTTTGATTTGTTTGCTTTACATTTTATGGGTCCTTGTTTGGGTTTGTATTGATCCTCTACCTGGATCTGGGAACACCATTAGGTAAATAGCCAAGATTGTGGAGACTGTACAGCATAGGCCGATATGGTTGAGACAATAGCTATGTTAGTTTGACATATTTGTGTGTATCGGTATCCCTTATGGCGAATTAAGGAGAATACAGGGTCACTGAGTGATGTCATGAAGCACTAACAAACCTTAGAACCTTTAATTGACAACTTGGCCATTAGCAAGCCTAAACATAAGATTTTTGTGTGCTTTGTTTGTGATTATTATCCATGTCATCATAAACATCACAACATCATAAATAATTTCTCACTAACCATTTCAAAGATTTAGGAATTTATCTTTATTCTGTTTTGTAGGTCATGACTTCTACTCGTAGGAATGCCATCCGAGTCAACTTCGTGAAAGTGCATCCTCAACTTCAAGAGTTAGCATCAAGAGTGCCTGGAGATTCTCCTTTCAACAAGAAATATGGTCGACTTCTCAACTTAGCTACCTCAAACTTCCAAGAAGAAATGATGTGTGTGCTTTTCCAATTCTTTGATCCTATGCATCATTGCTTCACCTTCCCCGACTACCAATTGGTGCCTACAATAGAAGAATTCTCTCAATTTTTAGGAGTGCCTAAGCTTGATCACATACCATTCACCGGTTTAGAAGAGACTCCAAAACCTGAAGTTATTTCCAAAGCATTGCATTTGAAGAGATCTGACATTATAGAAAATTGGGAGACAAGAAGTGGAGTTAAGGGTTTCTTAGCCAAGTTTCTGTTGGAGAAGGCTCGTTTTTTCTGGGAAGATTTGGATTTTTAAGATTTTGAAGATGTCTTGGCCCTTCTAATCTAAGGTTTGGTTCTATTTCCAAATCCGGACCAACTAATAGATGTGAATGCCATCAAGGTTTTTCTCTCTCGTAATCCCATACCTACTTTGCTTGGAGACATTCTGCATTGTTTCCACACTCACACCATGAAGAAAAGGGGTACTCTATTATGTTGCATTCCATTACTCTCTAGATGGTTTATTTCACACCTACCTTGATCAGCGTTGAAGAATGTGCAAGGCTTGACATGGTCTCAAAGATTAATGTCACCTACACATTCTGATATTTATTGGTGTGTTCGATCAATGAAGGATATTACTATTATTGACCATTGTGGGGAATTCCCTA
This sequence comes from Vicia faba, assembly GCA_948472305.1. Lineage (NCBI taxonomy): Eukaryota > Viridiplantae > Streptophyta > Magnoliopsida > Fabales > Fabaceae > Vicia > Vicia faba. The sequence goes on from CATIWC010000567.1 coordinate 200,807, forward strand.
ATGTCCCTATACTTGGCATTAGGGGAGGTATCACCTACAATCCTTGTTTGGCTTTGCGGCAGTTTGGGTATGCTAGGAGGGGTGTCCCTCATGATTCACTTGTCCAAGGAATTGTATTTTACTATGAGAGAAATGTCCAAGGTTATCGTTAAAGATTCACACGAGCTTGGGGCATGGTTAACAAGGTTGATAGCAAGACATTTGGGCATAATAATTCCATTCCTTTGGATCCTTATCTCAAGTGGGTGCGAACTCGCGCCCAAAACCTCATGATGCCTTATGAAGCCATCTTACCTATTATCGTGGAGCCTGTTACCGAATGAGATGTTTCGTATACTATCCTTTATCCTAACATGCATACTTCTCTCGAAGATTTGCAAAGATCTTGGATTCAGTTAAAGGATGAGCGAGACACCTTTGAAACCTAGTTCTACGTGAGTGAAAATAAGTATTTAGAGATTATGAGACAACTTCATGAAGAGTGAAGTTTGAACGCCTACATTGCGCCAAAAAGGATGTGCTCGACCTTTTTGTCTTAGGACTTTATTTTGTGTTTATTTCCTCCATTGTAGGCCCTAAGAGGCATGTTTGTAATCAAGATGAGGAGGCAAGGAGCACCCGTGCTGGGGGTGCCAATGATCAAGCTTCTGAAGACGAAAACTACTTTGATAAGCAATATCCTCTGGATGAGCATAAATACAAGCGGTTAGAGGATAAACTGAAAGCTGTTGAAATTCAAGTCGTACCCGGTTTGGATTTTGGTGATCTGGGCGTAGTACCTGGGGTCGTCATTCCCCATAAGTTCAAAATACCAGTCTTTGACAAGTATGACGAGATTTCCTGCCCAAAACTTCACCTAAGGTCTTACGTGCGCAAGATACATTCGCACACTATCGACAAAATGCTCTGGGTCCATTTCTTCCAAGAGATTCTAGCTGGGACTCAACTAGAACGGTTCTATCAATTGGAGAGTTCCCACATCCACACATGGGAAGATCTAGCCATTTCTTTTTATCATCAATATCAATACAATGCCGATCTGACACCAACCAGAGTCCAACTTCAAGTTATGACAATGGATACCAATGAGGGGTTTAAGGAGTACGCACAAAAATGTAGGGTTCTTGCCGGTAGGGCCCAACCACCACTAACTGACAGAGAACTAGTTGACATGTTCATGGGTACATTAACTGGCCCATTTTTAACCTATTGATTGGAAGTTCTTCATATGGTTTCACCGAGTTGATCCTAACTGGTGAAAGGGTCGAAAGTTGCATTAAGAGCGGAAAAATTCCCATGACATCTGCTTCCACATAAAACACTGTGAATAAGCCTTTCACTGGAAAGAAGGAAACAAATGTTGTGTATGGGGCAAGGGACCATACCAAGAGGATTACCGACCCTCTGTTAATGATGTTTTAATCTCAAATCCTCCATCTGCTCAAAGGCAATCATCCAACAATCAATGATCCGAAGTTCCTCGAAGACAGTTCTCAAGGATAAGCATGTCACTGTCCCAAGCCTTACAACATTTGTTGAAGGCCAACTTAGTGACATTGCACGATCCACCATTCAATCCAAATATTTCATCACCTAAGTATAATCCAAATAACAAATGTGCGTATCATTCCAATATCCCCGGGCACGAAACTGATCAATATTGGGCTATGAAGAATAAGATTCAAGATCTGATAGACAACAAAACAATTGAATTTGATCCACCTGCTACTCCAAATGTGATAACCGCACCAATGTCGAATAATGGCAAAGGTGTTAATGCAACTGACGATACTACTTTTATCTCTTCCATTAAAGATTTAACAACCCCATTAACTATTGTGAAGGATCATTTTCTGAGTTATGGAGTGTTCCCTGGTTGTTCTAAAGATTGTATTTGGTGTGGTCAACAAGTAAATGGGTCCAAGTGGCTGAAGGAAGTTGTGCAATGCCTGATAAATAGCCGCAAGATTATGTTTGAGAAGATTCCCACCATCAAAAGTCTAACCAACAAAGCTGAAGACCTGTCCATAATAACCATTTTCAATAAGCCTCTTAGGATCCCCTCAAAGGGTCCTATTAGAATTTCAAATGAACCAACCATTGCTCCTTAATAATCACTACCGCTGGGCCTGTTCCCTACTCCTCTGATAAAGCGGTTCCATGGAACTATGGTGTCGAGGTTTATTATCATGGGATAAAACTAAATCCATGGATCAACAAAAACGAAGCTGATGTCACTAATATTGCAGGTTCTAGTAAAGTGACAAGAACAGGGAGAATCTTTTCCCCTGATATTTCACCACCCACTACTACTCTTGTCTGCATAACCAATGATAAGTCTAGTGCCAACACCAAAGGCAAAGAGAAAGAAGGTGAGCCTGATGGGATAGAGGAACCTACCAAAGATACTTATGCTAAAGAACCCTTCACTCAAGATATGGAGGAAATCCTGAAAATCATAAAGAAGAGTGATTTCAAAATAGTTGAGAAGCTGGGGCAAACCCCCTCTAAAATTTCCATGCTGTCATTATTACTCCACTCAGACATTCATGCCCAAGCCTTAATCAAGTTCCTAAAGAAAGCACATGTGCCCCAAGAAATCACAATTGACCAGTTCGAGAACTATGTAGCAAGTTTAACGGCTGATAATGGATTAGAGTTCTCTGATGCTGATTTTACTCCTATGGAAGGAACCACAACAAAGCTTTGCATATCTCTATTGAATGTAAGGGGACCACCCTGGCCCATGTCCTAATTGATACTGGATCATCTTTAAATGTTTTATCCAAAGGTGCTTTGGACCGGCTAGATTGTGAAGGACTGGTATTAAAGCCAAGAGATATTGTCGTAAGGGCTTTCGATGGGTCTAAAAGGATGGTTCATGGAGAGGTAGATCTCCTCATTAATATGGGCTCACATATTTTCAACTCTACCATTTATATAATGGAAATACGTCCTGCCTACTCTTGTTTGATTGGTCGCCCTTGGATCCATTTGGCGGGGGCTGTAACATCCACCCTTCATCAAAAATTAAAGTATCCAGTCAAAGGGTAGATCGTTACTATTTGTGGAGAAGAAGAATTTATGGTGAGTCATCTCAATTCCTTCAAATATGTGGAAATGGATGATGAATACATAGAAACTCCGTGCCAGGATTTCGAAGTTGTTCCTCCTATGGTTTCCGCCACCAAAATCTTCTCCAACATATCAAAAGCTGATGAAGTTGTACCAAGAATGGTTTCATTTAAGGATGCCCGTACCGTGGTCGAAGATGGAAATTGTACTATCTGGGGCCAACTTCCCGACATTCCGTTTAAATCAGATAAATTCAGATTAGGTTTCACCATCAAAGCTGAGAAAGAAGTCATGTACGCCCACATGGGAAAGTCACCTCTTTGCATCGGGAATCAGGAAGTAAACACTGTGGAAGACTCTGATGATGAAAATACTTTTGAAGATTGGATCTATCCTACGGTCCAAGGAAAGCTCAACAATTGGCATGCGAAGGATTTCACTCTCATCTCCTTCATTTAGGAGTAATTACATTTAGTATTATTTGTTAATTCAAGAACTTTTGTCTGTAATCTTAATTCCAAACAATGACTTTTAAGCCATGTGCCTTGCTTGGGGAACTTTGGTCCATTTGTTAAGGGTTTTGTTCATGTACATCCATCATATGATCATTTAATATAAACTATTAGACCTTTTTGCATTCAAATTTTTGTGTTTGTTGTCTTTCTTTTCATTTATTACATTTTTTCAATAGCCATGTATCTTATATGCACAGAGACACACACTTTCAAATCTTCATCCACTCCAGATCTCATTGCCAATGAGTATACTATTGCCAGTTATGACTTCGAACATCCAGTCAACCAAGCCGAAGACAGAGGCGAGGAAGATTTTGAAATACCAGGAGAATTAGTCAGACTTCTAATACAAGAAGAGAAAGCTATTCAACCTCATATCACTCTCCATTCCAGGACACCAAAACAAATTCTTCAAATCTTGATACATTTTTGTAGCTCTCGGATGAATGCTTAACTTGCTTCTATGACTTTCCTCAAGAATCACTTTCTTCATATAAGCATGATCAGGAATACAAATCCGATTACGGAATATAAATACCCCTTGTGCATCTAACTTAAAATCACTATTCTCAGATTGATCGATTCCAACCATCGAATCTACCAGTTTCACATCTAACTTCTGAGCTTCTTTGATATTATCTAGAAAGTCATTATTAATTTTCAACATTCCAAACATAACACTCTGCGGTGTCACTTCACAAACTAAGCTCTTATCTCTGAACTGCTCAATTAATTCCAACTCTTTAGCCATCATTGCTGACATATGTAAAGTCTTTCTACTTAACGCATCAACCACAACATTTGCTTTTCCTAGATGATAATTCAAACCGAAATCATAATCTTTTAACAACTCCAACCACCTTCATTGTCTCGTGTTCAATTCTTTCTGATCAAACAAATACTTTAAACTCTTATGGTATCTAAATACTTCAAATAGAACCATAAAGATAATGCCTATAAATCTTCAACAAGAAAAGAACTTCAGCAAGCTCTAAATCATGCGTAGGATAGTTCTTTTCATGAGTCCTTAACTGCCTTAACGCATAAGCAACTACCTTATCATTCTGCATAATCGAACCTTCTAAACCCATCTTGGAAGCATCACAATATACTACAAAAGGTTCTCCTGGATTAGGTAATTTCAAAATCGGAGTTGACGTCAACCTTTTCTTCAATTCGATAAAACTTTCTTCACACTAAACATCTCATACAAAAGTTGTACCTTTACAAGTCAAATTAGTTAACAGAAGTGCCAACTTAGAAAAAGCTTCAATAAACCTTCTATAATAAGAATAATTTATTTATTTCCTACCATGCATGCGTTGTTGAATTTACGTTTTAATTTTATGTTGTTCTATGATAAAATATTGTCTGGCTAGATTCTCTGATACCGATATGTAAAACTTAACTAAAAGGATTCAGAAATTAACTGGCATTATTATTTTTACAAAAACACTTTTCTGGTTTTGATTTCCAATTGAATATTTATTTGTTTTTCTACGGAAGTAAGAGATAGTCTAATGTTAAAATCAACAGAGCAGAAGTTTGTGGTTTTAACTAGATAATGGTTATTAAAAAATTAATTTTAAAAACAACGGAAGCGGTTTAAAGTTAACTGGACCTTATTTGTTTTCAAAAAGTACTTTTGATTTTTATATGAAACAGCGAAAGCGCTCATTTGGAGCTTAACTGATATGATCTGATTCAATAGAATGGAAGTTTGAGACGAGGGTTTTTAAAAGAATAGTTTTCACTGAAACTGTATTTTAATACTAAAAACAAATGCCAATGACTTACTGAATCCCTTAAGTTGACGAAATACATATCGGTGTCCCATTATTAATTATTAGATTTTAGTTAATACATGATCTTCCTTATAACTCCACTGTTTAGGATTTGAAACAACGCCTGTACATCGTCAGCCAAGTCTGTTCAAAGGCATATTGTAGAGATTGTGGTATCTTTTTCGTCATCCTCCCTCTAAAGATTTATGCTTTTAATCGAGAGTTAAATATCACGAAAAGGAAGTAAAATCATAGTTTAAGTATAGTGATAACGAATGGATTAATTCAAGACAAACATATGCAATGCATTAATAGAATAACAAAGTTTGACATGAAATAAGTGTTCAAACAATCAAAAGAAATTACAATTTGAAAATTCTAATGAACAAAAAGCCTCTCTGTCTGAACTTGTCACTTCATATGGTGTGCCTTTGAGGGATTAAAACCTCAAATCCAGTATTCAATTGATGAACCATAAACAATTTTAAGCAAATAACCTAAGCCCTAATTCCACCAACTATGCTGAAAGAGGGAACTGATGAACAAAGATCAATTGTTGCATAAACCTTCAAACCACATAGAAGCCTTAGCTTCCAACCATGATTTCCGAAAAAACCAGTCCATTCAACCTTGAATAAAGATGAGAGCCTTCCTCGAAACCCCATCCCATGCTAAGCCTTGTGGTTAATGAATGCATGATGTTGTTAATGACCTAATGGAAGGTATGCAGAGGAAATTAGAAAATGCAAAAATGCACAAGCCATATAAAAGTGAAAGGGTAGGACAAAATTGGGGCATGATAGTTGCCACTATTTAATCGTCTTAAACTATGAAGGTTAGATTGACGCTAGTCTTTCGAGCATTCAATGTGGAAGATGATTAAATATCAATGCTAAACATTTTTTCTGAGAGAAAGTGTGAATGTTATTTATTTTTGTGGTACGTTTAATGGGGAAAAGGTTTGTGATGTAAAAGCGCAGTTGAATAGTGATAATCTATATCGGGGGAATGACGCCAATACAAAGTTTTCAGAGAGGAACAATTGCTACGGTGAAAGAGGTAGGAGGATAGGATATTGGGACAATCCACAACTCGAAAGGACGTCAAGAGTGGAGGTATCAGGATAACCCGCGACACGAGACAAGATGACAAGATGGTGGGATATCAATACAATCCACAAACCGAGAAAGAACATCAAGAGGGGAGGTATCGGGATAACCTGTGACCCGAGACAAGATGGTAGGATATCAAGACAATTTGCGACCCATGGAAGGACATCAAAAGGGGAGGTATCAGGACAACCCTCAACCCGAGACAAGACGTTGAAAGGGGTAGGATCTAAGGACGATCCCTGATCCCAAAAAAGTCAATAGCTATAATTATGATAGTGTCATATTCTAAACAAATACTTAACCGAGAAAGGAGGATAGGAACGATAAATCAGAACTAACTACCAGACGAGAATCAATATTCGAATTAATTATCAGATGAACACTGACTACCAGACGAGAATTGGAATTTGAATCAATTATCATACTGGAACTGACTACTAGACCAGAAATAGAATTTGAATCAATTGTCAGAAGGGAACTGACTACCAGACGAGAATTGGAATTGGAATTGATTGTCTGACGGGAACTGACTAACAGACAAAAACTGGGTTTATAATTGATTGTCATAGGGGAACTGACTACTAGACGAGAATTGGGATTTGAATCAATTGTTAGATGGGAACTAACTACCAGACAAGAACTGGAGTTTGTATAATAAGTTGTTGATATTTCTGGAATTTCAGGAGGAAAATAGACACTGACGAGTGTTTGGAAAAGCTTACACGAACACATGTTTAGAAAACTGATACATTCGAGTGTTTGGGAAACTAACACGAACATGTGTTTTGAAAATTGACACGAAGAGTGTTTAGAAGTAGACACAAATAGTGTTTATAAATTTACACGAAGAGTGTTTGAAGATAACACGACAGGTGTTTGGAAACCGACACGAAGAATGTTGGAGAACTGACACGGACGAGTGTTTAGAAAACTTACATAGACGAGTGTTTGGGAAGCTGACATGGATGATGTTTGGAAGTACAAGGTACTGACACCATTGGCTAGGTATTATGATGTAACGAAAGATATCAACTGAAGGTTTGGGAGCGATATCCTTTTGTGGGTACGTATTATTATCTTTATGTGATTCAGATCTTTCGTGTAAGGTACCCGATCTGGCTTATGCTTTATATGCATGTTTGAATTTCCTTTATATGCGCTTTGAGGATGCAATGTTATGCAGTGATAACTATATACAATGCAAAGAAATAGAATTCATGGGGATAAGTGAAGGCTCATTGGTAACTGTTTCTCATCACCGAGGATGTCAATACATATTGGCGCTGGAAACATGCGACCCCAAGGGAATAGATAAGTATATGCGAGCAAAGTAGGAATTGAATTCTGAATCAGAAATATACAGATAACATTGATACCCATAAAGTTATCAATGTTAGGGAATAGAACTATTCCATAGATAAGCAAAACGGGAACAACTTCAAAAGCAACCATACTCCCCACACTAGCAAGAATAATAACCTTCTCTATCAAGAATTTCGCAGGTAGAACAAGAATACCTCCTTTGGTCACGAGATTAGCATCCATCTCTCTTTTCCTTAAGTACACAACCCGTCCAATGATATGAGACTTAGGAATCTCCTCTAAACAACTGAACGGTGTCTGATCTAATACAGGCAATCTCAAATGATAAGAATAATCCTAAAAAGTAGGTTCAAGATGATAATCAGGGAAATTGAAACACTTATACACTGAATCATAGAACTGGACCAAGGTGTTCAAAACTCCGCCTTCTACATCAGTATTTAACATAGTCAGAAGTCTTCTATAGAGGTCTTTGAAATCAGAGGGACAAGCCACCAAAGATCCTAGCTTCCTTAACTCTTTTAACTCAAAACGTTTGAAACAAAATTAATGAACGTGTCTCCTTCTATAATCCCTGCTCTAATTACCTGCGCATTTTCAAATGATGCTCCTAAGTTGCTTGAAAACTAGGTGAAAAATATGTTTATGAAGGCATGATTATGCCACAATCACAAACATGGTGGGTTCAAAGGTTTATCATCACAAACATGGGGTCTTATGGATAGGGTAACAACCATCCCACAGGGTATGTTCTATAACTTTGGATGTCTAGAACAGTAATAATATTTTCAAGAGAACCTCATTCGAATGCAATATTGTGTATCAACCATACTAAGCCTACACTTGAAAGGTCACCACACCACACCCTAAAAGGCCAAGACGGGTTAAGAATGTTATAAAGGTCTCTCAGAATCACGGGCTCCTAGATCGAAAGCAACAATGCCATTACGACTTACTCGCATGACATAATACCATCAAATGGGTATCAAATGAGGGGGTTCTTATGTTTTCCAAATGAAGCCTACGCCTAGAAGGTCTACATGATTATACAAACATCCTAATATTAAGTGCACCCAAGTCTAGGTAGAGGACTTTTTCCTTACCAAATAGAGATCACCAAGCACCCACAAAAAACCAAAACAGCAAACAACAAGCAGTAACATAAACACAAATAAACAAGTTAGGCTTAGCCCACTTAGGATGGAAATTATCCCCAACAGAATCGTCAGTCTTTCACGGCAGAAAAAATTGGGATTAACCTATTGATTAACTTAACTCGAAAAAACAAGAGTCGCCATCAAACTTTATTGTTTCCAATGGAAAGGGTAAATTTTGAAAATACTAAATGCGAAAATAAAACAAAAGAAGATAGATCTAGATACAAGGGTTGATTATGAAAGGGGAATGTATTAATACCCCTCACGTCTATCAGACTCCATAGGAATCTCTTGAAAATATGTGTTATGATAAAACCGGGTAGTTTTCAAAAAAGAGATGGGGATGAGAAAAGAAGTATTTTACTATGTTTTTGCTCACCAAGACTTCAAGAGTCTTGTGCCTACGTATCCTCATAGTGCAACACATTGTAGAAGTATAGTGGTTTGAATCACTACTATAATAGACTAATATCTAATCTTTTGAAAAGGTTTTTAAAGAAAAGTTCATAAATACACAAAAAGATATTTAATGAGGTTTGTCTTTTTAGAAGTTTTGAAAAGAGTTTGAATAGGCTTAAGTGTTTTGGCATTTAATAAGAAAATGTTTTTCGGGGTCACTTGATGAAGTCAAGGTTTATTAAGAAAATATTTGAAGTTTGAAAAAAAATAAGTTTTGTAAATAGGGAGAAGTTTTGAAAATTGAAGAAGTGGGTAGGAGATCAAGAGACTATCCTAAAGCATAAAGTAAATGACATGAAATAAAATGTCTCATTGTAAGGTAGCCCAAGAGAAAGCCTGCATGAAATTAGTCAAAATAAACATTCATTTCCCTTTGGATTAGGACACAAGATAAGAAAATCACATAAGCAAGTATATAAGCAAATGAATCATCAGGAGATCCAGAGGAAGGCCAAGGTCACAAATCCATAAGGATAATTTCAAGTCTTCAAGTAAAGATGAAAGTTATCTCAAAATAAGGCCATGTCTTAAATTTGAGTTCAAAAGTCTAGATGAATAATAAGGTCTCAGATACAACCACTCAAAGCAAAGGAAAGCACTAAGTCCTAAAGTCTAAGGTATGAAATACTCCTCAAACAAAGGATTGTAACAGAGTCCACGAGATCAAATGAAAGTTTATTAGGGTCTTTAGCCATATTAATTATTTTTTTGTTCTTTTTGAAGCAACAAGGCAAGAGAAAGAAAAATAAAAGGCACTACAAGAAATTTGAAATTTACCAACGGCAAACAACCGTTGGTAAAGGTCCAAAAACCATTGGTAAATATAAGAAAACCTATACCAACGGACGTTAACTTCCACCAAATATAATTCCCTATACCAACGGTATGTTTCCATCAGAATATCTTATACCAACGAAAATTTTCAAGCGTTTGTCAAAATTTTGGGACTATAGCAACTACTAATTACACTATTTAATAACTATATATACAGTGTATTTCCGTTGGTATAGGATGAATTTAGCCGTTGGTATATGTTTTTTTTGTAAATAAATATTTCTTTCCCATAATTAATATTTTTTTATAATCAAATTTTGACAATACTTTCTATATGCATCACAAAAAATTTAAAGCAATATCAAATAAAGTTTCAATTATATTGTTAAAATAGCACGTCTTACAAACATATCAAATTAACTAAATAATTTCTTCAATATGATCTTTACATTCTTCACTAGCAAGCTGATCTTTTACCGTGCTTCAAGAAGTTGCTTAAAAGCAATGTCAATATCTTTAAGCGATCTTGCTTCAAGAACTGGTATGTCATTCACCTGCTCAACTTTTGCTGTCTTTACATATTCCAGCTGTGAACTAAGTTGAGCATACGATGCAATACACCAGAAATAATCAACAAGTCTATCCACTTGTGCAATGGAAGTGAAGTTGTCATATTGTATGGAACTAAAAGTGGACTTGTTTTTTCGAAAGTACAACAGTTAACGAAAGAGACACAATTTAATGGCAAGTATTGATAAATAGCATGCTACATCCCATTTAGCTTTGGGTCAGTTTTAAGAATTGTTGCAAAAAATAAAGTAAAAAAAGGCATAAAGTAAAAATGGCAAAAAAATAAAGTTGCAAGAATGTAAATGACATAAAATTAAATTGTAATAAATGTAAGAGTGCATAAAAATAAAAGTTAGCATAATCAATAAATAAATGTTAGTGTTAATGAGAAATCAATCGAGTTGGGACAATTTAATGATATGTTAAGTAATCGTAAGTGGACTTATATAGATGTCACATCTATCTGAGACTGTTCACTAACAATTTATGTGTTAAAAATGTTAGAGGAATGATACAAAATCCTTCTCCTAAAGTAATATCACATAATGGTCAAAACAAAAGTAAAAAGGAGAGGGAGAAGAGAATGATGATCAAGCACAATTGAAATGTGACAAAGGATCATCTATCATCAATTTCAATCATTCAAACTCATAATACAATAGGATAAACTTATCATTAATTTAAAGTACCAAAAAAGATCAAATGATCATTTAAATAATAAGTTTGAAACGATGAAAATTCATACAACCAAAAAATCATCTAAAGACCAATTGAAATTGATGAAGCATTAATCAACCAAGTCATGATCCAATAGTTAACAAAAATAGTTCAAAATAAAAATGATTTAAAAATGATTTTAAAATTGAAATTAAGAGAAAAATTCTAAAGAGGCCCCAAATCAACAAATAAAATGCCCAAAAAATTTGAGAAAGTCATAAATAATCCAAATAATTGGATCTCAAAAGTTGGAGTTGAAAAATATTTTAAAATGTATCGAAATTAAATGTTAAATGAAATAGAAAGAAAATGGAAAAGTATGCTAAAAATGATTTTAAAAATCTGGAGAAAAAATATATGAGGTAGAAAATATTTTTAGTGATTTATAAAAAAAAATTAGAGTAAAAAATATTAAAGGAACTATTTAAAATAAATCAGAAAAAAAGGAATTAAAAATGAATTAAAACAAAAAAGAAATAAAACGATCCAATGGCTAGCATACATGGTGTGTGGTGATTGGACAGATTTGAAATCTCCCACCAAAGCGCGTGAAGCCTGCATTCTCTTCAACCTTGAAAGCAATTTTCCAGATCCATGAACTCAAATTTTTAAGTTCAAACAACACATGGTTAAGCTTCTACTCGCATCATTGTTCATGTCCCTCTGTATTAGAGCCATTGACTGGCTCTAAGCAGAGAGAATTTGCTCAGAAACACAAAACCTTAAGTGCTTCAAAGTAATATTAAATGACTAATACGAAGGATAAATTCAAGTTAAGTGAGGGCTTTGAATCAGTGAATCAAGACGGAGAGCGTAGTAACATGTTTTTTCAGAAATGTAACTCATATCTACCGTTCCAATTGAAGCTTCGAAGGTCAATAATGGTGAAATCTGGTTGAAGGTTTCAGGTGGTTTTGAACTTCTGTAATGGTTCAGTTAGCTTCAGATGATGTCGATGAGTGATTTCGGGCATAGATTTAAGGTTAAAACGAACATAATTTGGAAAATGAGTTTATGGTTTTTGAAGCTTTTCGGGATTGAAAATGACAGAGGTTTTGTGGTTGTTCAATCTTGCCAATGAAGGCAAAATGGTCATCTATTTATAGCAAACACCATGAGGTCATGATACATGCGAAATTATATCTAAAATGTTTGAACCCAATTGGAATTTTTTTTTGCAATCCGTGTGAGAAGAGAGGTGAAATGATTTGCACATGTGCTTGCTGGTCCTAAGTGAAGATTTAGTTATTTCTAATCAGAGTTTGGGTCATCATGTTCAAGTTTAGGCCAAATTTTCTACTCATCATGAAGAATTAAATGCAAAAAGAATCACATCAAAAGGATGCTTGAATTGAAAATGGCATGGATGACAAGTTCAAGTCATGACCTGAATTCTAGGTCAGGCATTAGGTCGAACCAAGTTTTGGACCAACTAATATGCACACACGTGGATTGAAAAATTGAGGTCCTTAGAGGAAAACTTGATTTTTGACCCTTGAAACAAAGTTGTAGATGTGGCTTTTTGCTCAAATTAGATTCCAAAAATGTTGTAAATGAGAGAGTTATGGTGTTCGGACCAAGTGAAATGCCATAGTTGATTTTAAGTCAACCAAACATGTACCAACTTAATATTTTTGACATTTTCTTGCACCCAAAGCCCCAATGGTGAACATTTGAACACAAATGAAGGAATATTTATTGTCCCTTAAATAGTCTTGATGATTTCTTGAGAATTGAATGAAGATGGCATGGAAATAAACGCATGAACCAATCTTGAATCAACTTTGAAAACATACACCAAAATTGAATTTCTTTTGATCAAATGATGTTGAATGAAGATTGATATGAATATGACCTAAGATTATAGGTCATTCCTTGAAGTAAAATCTCTTGTGGACCACTTGTGACTAAACTTTGACCTTGAGAACCAAAACCCTAATTTGGAAACCAAGCTTGATCCATTGATTTCAAATCCCTACCTTGTACAATAAGAAAAGAAAACAACACATATTTTTGTATTTTGAATAAGGTTAATAAAGTTAATATATATAAATGAAAAAATAAACACAAAAGGTTATTGGTGATCTCCCACAAAGATTGAACTGAAGAGATGGAAGTTAGGAGGATACCATGCTTGTGATCTTTGATTAGATGCAAATGATATGATAGATGGAATCTCAGGGTAAAAATTAGGGTATGGAAATGTGTAACCGAATTGTATGACTCTGTAAGAAGTGTTAGAAACTCACATTTGCATACTTGATGGGTTAATGTCTTGTGGAAGCGTTGTTTGGTTGATGACTCGAAGTTCCTTAATGGTATTATTTTGTTAGTTTGTTAAAATCTGGTGTTTGCAGATTCAAATGAATGGGTTAAAGTTTCATCAGGACTTCTAAAATAATATGCCTAACCATTAGGGTCAAGCTCATGAGTACAACCTTATACGATATAGAAAATGAAATTCGTGTATTGTCAAACCCATATGGATTAATTGCAACCAGCACATGATAATCATGAATGTTTTACACTATTATGGTCAAATTCGTCTGACTCTTGCATATCTATCTTTTGCCAGGTGTTGGTCCTATTCATAACATTTTTGTGTCGGTGAGAAATTTATTCTACTGATGGATGGTTCTAGTATTGTTTTGGACAATTGGTGCTCAGGAGGGCTAATGTAGATTTTCTATAAACACCCATGAGTTAATCGGTTGTACATATGAATCCCATGTGTTCCACGCTCTTTCAGTCAGAATAACACATTAAAGAGTGATGGATGGAAGAGCTTAGTAAAGTTCATAGAGACAGAGAGAGAAGATTTCTCATAGGATTGAAAGTAAAACACTTCTACACCAAGTGGGTGATATCTTAATAGAATTGTGCGAAGGAAGTGAGCCATCATATGTTTGCGTGCTAACTACGTAGTATCAGTCCAAGTGAAGTCTATCAAGAATTTTAGTAGTTGGATTGTAACATCTCTTGAAATTGTTTAAGAATTTATAAGAGAAGATTCATCAGTATTGCTTGCAGCTAAGGAATAAGCGGCTGACTCCATGAAGTTTTAAGATTTTTGGCTATCCAAACAGAATAGGGTGGGGGTATCCGAAGGAGCAAGTTGTAGAAGAATGTTAGAAATAATCAAGGATTAGAAATAAGAGTATGCTTAGATCAAGAAGTTTTGAGAAGTCACATAATAATGAAGTTGGCTAGTGAGGAGAAGTTAGTAGATTGCTTATGCCATATAATAAAACCTAAGGTAAGTCAAATGTTGACCTAAGTCGGTGATGCAAGTGTCTCATCTATCCAATTAGAAGAAATTCTTGGACGCATTTCAATTTAATGGGGATAATGTAATATCTAACATCCTCTTAAGTGATGTGTTCCTTGTCAGTTGGGACATATTGAGTTCCTAAATTCTTTATTATTTGTCATTTGATACAAATAGAGTAATTAGTGAACTCATAAGAGAATAATTCTTACACAATTTGATAGATCTATACTAATTGATAAAAATAAAGGACATTTTAGTAACAATGTTAAATGCTAAATTGTTGCCAGGGGACAAGAACCATCCAAGATATTTTCTCTTCACTATCTTTTATCATTATATATATATATAATGTTACTTTATGTAGAGAGAAGGATTGAGTTTTAAGTAATGGGTGCACTAATTTTAGACGATTGTCTGCAACGTTAAATCTTTTTAATCTTTAAGAAAAGAGTAGGTGGATAGTGAAACAACTGGAAAAATCATTAAAGATAAAACTCAATGAAGTCGCCATTGAATGTTTTTATCCCGTCGAAAGGGAAAGTTAAACATCGAGTAAACCTGAAGGGTGAAATCACGGTCTTGCGAACATAGAGATCGGGTAAGGAAGTCGATTACACGAGGGGAAGGTATTAGCACCCCACACGTTTGTGGTACTCCATAAGATCCAATTATATTTGTTCTGATTTAAGGGTGTATAAAATCTATGTCTAAAGTTTAAGAGCTAAAAAGCAAAGGTGCAAAGAGGGAATGAATGCAAAAGAGAAAAAACGGGGAAAAGAAGGAAACATTTTAAAGGTTGCTCGACTGAGACCCGTGACCACATACCTACGTATCCCTTTTAAGGAATCAGAGCACCGTAGTTCGGGTCAAAAGTTTCCATTTGTTTTTTTAGTGAACAATATTAATTACGCCTTCTGCGGAAACTCGACCTTTGGAGAATTATGCGTCAACACATAAGTGAATTAACATGTTCTTTTGAAAAGTTTGAAAGAAAAGCCCGAAGGTAAAAAGAGTTTGCATTGGTTGGTGTTTTGGTTACGGATAGTAGCTAGTTGATCTCAAGAGAGAGATATTAGCCACTTCTCCACTTATCCCTGAAAGGAGTCTTTGAGACTTGAACCACACCAAGGCCTAGAATAGAAGAACAATAAGATCGAGAAGAAACCTGCTTATCATCTTCCATACTCAACAGAGGTATGATTCTCATCAGTAATTTTTAAGTGTTTTAAAGTTTGAAAGAAAAAGAAGTTTTTGTTTTAATGAGATGCAAAATAAGAAAGAAAAGTCTAAAGGAAGACTAGCAAAATAGCCCTAAAGTTGTCATGCATTATTGATCCTATAGTTGAGGATAGGAGAGGTGAACATCTACCTAATATTGGCATACATGGATACAAGCCTAAGGTCTATTCAATTCAAACTTTGAAAAGAGAGAATTGGAGATCCTATGGGGAGCATACGAGAGGAGAACCTAATAAAGAAGGGATAAGGGATGACAAAACATCACACAAAGAGATGCCAAGACATAAAGAAGCATGTATCAATATACGAGAGTGGGAGATAAAGAGAGGTATAATGATACCTAACAAAGAAGGTCTGTTGCCTCTTTAATGCGCATAACATAAGAAAGCTCTACTGAATGCCTCCTTTATTTTCCTCCATCAACCAAAAAGTAGGCACTCGGGTTGCGTCAACAATCGATCACAAAATCACAGCACCAGCGTCCATAAGATAAATGGAGTGCTAGGTGTAGGGGAGTTAAATCGAGTTATGATTAACCAAGGGCTATACTTGATTAATCTTGTGAGAGTAGGTGCTCCTACCCTCAACCATGAGACCCTTTGTGCATGGAACACTCTACATGTGGACCAAAGTGATTGATTCAGGTTATGACTAACCAAGGGAAAAACTTGATTAATCTCGTGAAAATGGCCATGCCTAAACTCAACTGTGAAACCCTTTATGAAAAGCTTGATATGTAGAACAAGAGGAGGACATGTGTTTTAGTTGGATGATACATGCTGTTGTACCCCAAAATTTGC
Source organism: Vicia faba (assembly GCA_948472305.1). NCBI lineage: Eukaryota > Viridiplantae > Streptophyta > Magnoliopsida > Fabales > Fabaceae > Vicia > Vicia faba. The sequence continues at coordinate 217,603 of CATIWC010000567.1, forward strand.
CCTCCCATATTCTTCAAGATTTGCCAAGTCAAAGCTTCAAAATCTCCCCAAGGGTTGCACAGTTCAAGGGCCTCCTAACAATCAAGAACTAGGGTTTTGGTTCTAACAAAGAAAATGAAGTTTCCAAGGGTCCAATCAAGTCCCACATGCCTATAAACATGGTCAAGCATCCTCATACCAAGTTTCAAGACTTACAGCACAAAATTGCACAGTCAAAAACCCTAATTGCACTACAGTCAACTGTAGGGGCAAAATGGTCATTTGACAGTCAAAAGTTCAAATTTTTGGTCAAACATCTCATTTTGAAGCCACAAACATCATTTTATCAATGCTTGATCATGATTCTCAAAGCTTGGCTCAAAAAGTCTCAAAATGCAAAAGTTTCCATATTTGGACAGTTGAAAAAGTCAACTGTAACTTGACCAAGGCATAACTTCCACATGGTTTATCAGAAAAATTCCCTCCAAAGCTCATTTTGAAGAGAAAGACATTTCCTACAACTCCTCTTCACACTTCAAGTCCAAGAAATGCTCTCACAAAAAGTTATCAATTTCAACATTATAGGTCATTTTCAAAAGTCAACAAAAAGGGACTTTAAGTCAAAGGCCATAACTTGAGATTGGTAAATCAAAATTACATGGGACCAAAGACATTGGTTAGAGGGCTTCAAGACCTTTCCAAAATGTCAAGGAAAACATGATCAACGCTTGAAAATTGAGCAAGATATGCCTTGTGGAAGTTGGGAAATATTTGGGTATTTTGAAAAGTCAACTTTGCTTCAAATGTCTTAAAAATGCTAATGGGCCACATTTTCTTCCAAAATCCATCATCCAAGGCATGTGCACGACCATTTGGCCCAAAGGGAAGTTTTTCATCATTTTTATTTATTTATTTGAATTTTTAATTGCTAATAATTCATTTAATTAAAATAAATATGTGGAAAATACCAAGGCAAGTTTTTTAAATCTTTTTATGCATGAAATACACTCAAGATTCGTGCATGATCAGATATAGAAAGAATCAATGTGATTAGGACATAATTGGTAGCAAATATGCATGAAAAGATTGGAAAATATATGCCATGAAAATCAAATATCCTCCCATCAATGCAAAGGTTTTTTGGATCCAATTTTCAACCCTAATCATTCCATACATAAGCCTAATGCCAACCCTAATGAAAAGGATCTCCAAGCTGCGCAGAAACACCATAACCAAGTTTGCATTTTTTCAAGAAAATTCAAAAACTGAAGTCACCATTCCAAGGCGTTTCAAGGCCATATAACCATTCCACTAGCTTGCCAAGGCCACGAGGAGACTATTCCAATCAAGAACATTGTCCCATACTCAAAGAATTGGTATATCAAAGTCATACTTTTCACGAAAATATTCATAATCGTATCATGAATTCTATGCATTTTTCATATGTTTTTGATGTTGATTTATGCTAATTGGATCATTCTAAAGCTAACCATATACATCAATTGAGTTTTCGTGCACTATAGGAGATTTCACCACGGACGATTATTAGGGTTACGATACTGTGAAATTGGGGGTTTACTCCTATGGAAAAATTAAGACCTGAGACCCATACAATCAGATTCAGAAGCTTCATGCCAATCAATTCCACACCTCGCGCCTAATTTATGAAGCAGGAGGGCCTATTCGCTATTTTTCTGTTCATCATCTAGTGGGGGTTTAAAACCCCCGCTATTTAATCTATTTTTGTTTCAGGTACAGCGCATAGATGGAGAAGACGATGATGTGTAAGGCAATGATTGGAGTATTTGAATTGCGCGCGGAAAAATGCCACTAACGCGTGTTTTATCTTATAATAATTTATTGTCATATAATAAACAAAGCGTTTCGTTGGTTCAAGTGGCAGGCATGTGTATTGGTAACCTCTGGGACCTGGGTTCGAATCCCAGGTCCCCCTCCCTTTCAATAATATTTTTCCTAACATCATCCTGTGCAGTTTCTTCCCTGAAGACCATCATACGCCCCTAATCCAGGTGTGCCACATGGTCATTGGAGGCAATCTAAAGGTGGAGATTTGAAGAACATCCTAGGCATCAGTCAACATGTGCACACGCTTCCATGAAAGTCAACAATGGCCAAAGGCTATTGGGCCAAAAATGCTGAATTTAACCTCCAATTTGGGGACAGAACCCCCCATGGTTTGCTTCTTTTATTCCCTTTTATAGTTTTCTATTTTATTTGTTTTAATTAATTTCTCTTTAATTCTTTAAACTAATTTATTTTCATAAAAATATAAAAATAACAAAAAATCAGAAAGTCATAAAAATTTAAATATATTTTATTTTAGTATTTTTGTAAATAAAAATAATTAATTAACTTAGTTTTCAATTCTAGGATTAATTTTGACTTTTTTTCTTAATAAGCTTAAAATTTGTAGAATTAGGGTTTTAATCAATTTTTATCTTTTTTCTTTTCTTTTCTCATTATTAATTATTAAATATTATTTTCTTGTAAATACTTGTATTAATTAATTAGGTTTAAATTTAGGTTAAATTTTAATATTTTTTTTCTTAATAAATAAAAAAAACTAGAATTAGGGTTAATTAATATTTTAATTTCATTTAATTCTCATTAAAAATTCATAAATACAAAAAACTCAAAAATCTTTTCTCTTTTTATTTTAATTTAATTAATTTGTTAACTTAATTTCATTAAAAAGGGTCCAACGCCCTCGCTTTCAATTTTAATTCAATTCGCGCATTTATATTCTTTCTTATAATTTTTTATGTAATTCTCCCAAAGCCGTGTAAATTAAACATTTATCTTTCTCGCACTTTATTTCTTTACTTTATGTCAAATCGGGTCCTGGATTTAATTTGGCGATGTGGACCCGCGCCTTTGTAATAGTTTAGGAACTTTTAATTTCCGCAACTTTTTAACTGTTAATAAATGCATGCAAGAATGAATGTTAAAATAAAAATAACGCGTAGATCATCCATGACATGAACAAGATAAATGCAAATGAACATGACACACAAATCACACACCACCCCTAGGGTACGCCTCACTGTTGCCTTGCCTCGAAAGGTGATCGTCGAGTAGAGGATGTCTTAGTAAGTCCTCATGATCCGGGAACCTGGCATGAGGGTAGCTTCTAAGGTATCTTCCCATTGCTCTAGTGATCACCATGTCCCGAACCTTCGAATTGACCCGAACACCTCCAACGGTGGTGCTACCTACCTCTCAATGGTGGGATGGCACTACTTTAAAGGACATTTACACAGACGAATTCCTTAGGGTAGGTAGACGACTCTAGATACTTGCTCTAATTTCAAAACAAATTCAAAAATACTTTTCACACCGACACCTTTTCAAAAAGCTTTCGAAAGCAACTTTTCAAACACTCTTGAGGACCGATACAAGAGTCGAAATGGAATTTTCAAAGAAACTTTTTAAAACCCACAGTTGAAAAGCAAACAAACCATTTTTGAAAACACAAATGAGCAAGTATCTAAGAGCCCATGGATAACCATGGATAGAAAGGGTGCTAACACCTTCCCTTTCTATAATCTACCTCCCGAACCGAAAGTAATCTCTTTAAGGAATTTTTCTGTGCTTTTGTCCTTCCCATATGGAGAAAATAAAAGACGGTGGTGACTCTTGCTTACCGCGACATTTCGCGAACCAGCGTTAAACAGTCAGTTCCAGATCCACCGATCACAGAACTGGCGACTCTGCTGGGGATATCTTTATAAAGTGAGGTGTACCTTAGGGATAGTTCATAACTGTGTTTTCAATTGTATTGATTTGCTTGCTTTAAATTGTGGGACTGTCTTGGGAGTTCTATAGATCCTAACCCGGATCTGGGGGATACCTTCTTAGAAAGTAGCAACAAGGCTGTGAGGGAACTGTGCGGGGTATACCGACATGGTTGAAACAGTCTGCTACGTTGATGTGGCACTTTGGTGTGTACCTGTAACCCTTGAGTTCAGGCAAGGAGAGTACAGGGCCTCCGCGTGGTGTCATGAAGCATCAACAGACCTTAGGAACCTTAATTGAACTATCTTGGCCTCTTTAGGGTAGTGAGATAACTGACCTTGGTGCAGTCCGAGGTTGGTTGATACTCGATACTACACTCAATTGAGGGTTGCTTTCCTGGAATATTTCGGTCGCCAGTTCAGTGGCTAAATCGAAACGATGAACAATGAAAGCAATCCGGTGACATTGGGACCCTTAGAACCCGGTTACTTCTAATAGGACAGGTTGAGCCCACCAACTTCAAGAGGGTAATACCCAGACCCCATGCTGGCCTAAACTCTAAGGGTTTCTCTTGTGTGACTTGTGTGCCTTCGTACTTGACTACTTGCATGCTCGTTATCTGACACATGAACTACTTGCAGGTTTTGTTTATAGTCCTTAATTGGGACTCATAACAGGGTTTACTAAGTCTCTTGCAGGTTTTGTTTATAGTCCTTAATTGGGACTCCTAACAGAGTGTACTGAGTTTCTTGCAGGTTTTGGTTTGCAGTCCTTAATTGGGACTCGTAACAAGGTTTACCTACATTACCCCATGCATAGCATGACATCATACCATTGCATACATCCTGCACAAAAAACTAATCCATTTTCAAGGATCTCAAGGGCTTGTGATGCAGGTCATGGTGAATCAACTATCCCAGCAAGGGGCAAAAAGGATTTATTTTCCTCTAGACAAAGTTGTCAGGGGCTATGACCCACTTGATATGGTGAGCTCTGACGCTTGAAGAAGGTTCCCCTAACCGAGGTTGTTTGGAAATCAAAACCAGACATGATGACTAAAGTCAGGGGCTATGACCCACTGGATATGGTGAGCCTTTGACCCTTGAAGAAGGACTCTCAGCAAACATGAAGTTCCCTCAATCAAGCTACCAAGTTCTAACAATTTTTGTTTACCCCGCGAGATCCTTGAAAACATTGCATATATATCATACATATCATTGCATTACAGGTACCCTTGTTGCAGGTCACTTACCCTTGTTCGCTGTTTATTTCAGCAATGGCTCCCCAACCAGATAACTAGGACCTTCACACTCAAGAGACTCAGTTCAAGGAGATCTTCCTAAGCCTATCCAAGGGGCAGGAAGAGTTGAGGACACTCCTCATGGGGAATCTGATCAGAAAGAGTCCTGAAGATGACACGGACGAGCAACTGAAACGTCTACAAGCTGAGGTAGACACATTGAAAACCCAGATGCTGGGGCAAAGGGCCCTCATTCAAGGTTTAGCTCAGGAGCAAGGAGAGCTGAGGGCCATGATCAGTCAGCTTCCTCAAGGCATGAAGCAACCAGCCCAAATCAGGGACCAGGTCATGGAACAGCTTCCAAGAGGGCAAAGGTCGGGTCCAATGAATAGACTTCTCCGAGTTGCTACTACTTTACAGGTCCAACAACAACCTCGCCAAGAACAGCGGGTTGATCAGAACAGGTCGGGCGAGCCTAAGAGACAATTCACCAACATCAACATGCCATGGTCACGAGCTTTGCAGCACATGTTAAGGATGAACCTGATTGCGGTGATCAACCCTCCTGCAAATCCAAAGACTTCCTCTCCAAATTACAACCCAGAAGCAAGGTGCGATTACCATTCTGGTAGCCCGGGGCACGATACTGAGGATTGTTGGGCACTGAAGTACAAGATTCAGAACATGATCGATGCTAAAGAGATCGAGTTCGAGCCCGCCGAGACTCCCAACGTGATCACTGCTCCCTTGCCAAAACATGGCTAGGATTGAGAAATTTTTGTTCATTAGAATCTTTCAAGTTGTAATTTTCTTTTGATTGTTCAAACATTCCATTCATATCAAACGTTGTTATTCCATTAATGCATTACATAGGTCTGTTTTGAAGCAATATATTCGTATTCACTATATGCAAATTATTTTCATATTTTTTCTGATGATCAACTCTCATTAATTCTAAGCCTCTTGAGGGAGGATGACGAAAACGATACCATAATCTACAGTATGCTTTTGAACAGACCTTGCTGATGAGGTACAGGCATTGTTTCAATCCCTAAACACTGGAGTTATAAGGATGATAATCCCTCGTCAACCCATCTGAGCCAAAGAAGTAGGAGTTTTTCTTTTCGAAAATTAAAACCCTTTATCATAACCCGGGGCAGGGTAGTTCTCTCAGTTGATCCAAGTGCATAAAAAATGGCACCAAAGAGGTCCTTACAAAAAAAGAGAAGACAGTGATGGTTCTGAATAATCATAAAGACGGGCAGTCATTATCTCTTAAAAATAAAAGCCCAATAAGTCAAAACCTATGAAGGGGACTTACGAAACTGGGGCATCCCGCTGGCTGTAATCACAAAAGAACAGTTCAGGCAAAAAAAATAGGGATAAAATCAAGGAAAAAAAGAGGTTCTACAAACCCTCAACAAAAAGGAATGACTGCCTATTCAGAATAAATCATCAATATCTGGACCATCATTGGAACATCAGGACAAAGACTCAAACAAGGTCTAATGCATGATCAACTGAGTTTAGGTTTGAAGAACATCACGAAGAGCGGGTGGGTACAAATACATTTTGAGCCTTATCCTTTGTTTCTTAAACCGTGAACCAGGCCACGTTATAACCCTTAAAAGTCCTAGCTGAAGCATGGGTTAGTTCGAAAGCATACTGTTACGAAAGGTATCCTGACTCCTTTAGGCTTATGGTAAATACGGAGTTTGACATCACGTTTTACAAACATTCACTTGTTTTATGAAAAATAATGCATTTTCAAAATCTTCAAGACAGACATAAGCTTTGCATTTTTGATATAACATTGTTTGCATATGACTTTTTGTTTGAACAGCATAGAAATTCGCACGACGAATGCCTAATGAACAAAAGCACTTCCAATCAAGGGGCATGGCATGAGCATGGTCCATCATCTGGGGCAATCCAATCAAGATTCGGAGAATCTCTCAAAGGCCAAATAGCCTGGGGCAAATCTCCGCCTGAGTCGCTTGGGGCATTCCAACACTGAATCTTGCCTGATCAAACACCTTCTGGTGGCATGACAAAACACTACTGACAGGGGCACCTCCCTACATCCTGAGAGCATGGACATAGTCGAAAAAAATACTACGCAAAATCAAAGACCCGCTAGGTTGACACACCTAGGCAAAAATAAGGGCTTCCCGGCGAACCAAAAGGGTTCGGGCAAAATAAGGGATGAAATGAAAAATCTGTACACCCGGCAAGTCGAAAACCTGAAAAGGCGGCTTGGGCAAAAATGGGTATCCCGGTGGACTGAAAACCCGAAAGGGCGGTCCAGGCAAAAGTTAGGGATCAAAGCGTATGACTATGTCCCGGTATCTCGTCACTTGCCTACCAGAAGAAGATTTGTCAAACAGCAGTCATCAAGCACCTCCACAGGTCTTCCTCTCCCACCTCAGAAACAGGGGCAATAAAGAGTTGTCTGAGCGATCTAATTATTCTGTCCACCAAGGTATCAAGACAGGTTCGGCTGAAGAACAACCAGGATATACCTTAATTCCCCAGAGAGCGAGTCAGCAAGTCAGTACACTCTCCTCAAGCAAAGCTATTATCAAACCTTAAAGAAGTTGGGTATCCTCCAGCAGATCTCAACATTCCCCAGCAGTATATATGCATTTTTAACAAGCATCCCCGGCAGTCTTGGTCTAAAGATTGTTCCCCGGCAGTATATCAAACATTCAATGGAGTCACCTCCCCGGTACAGTTTAAAACTTCCCCAGGAGAGTCCAATCCAGTTTCCCCCGGAAAGTTGGAATCCATCCCCCCAAGCAGTGAGCTTATCCCCAGTAGATTCTGGAAGCTTATCCTCACAGAGCACGAACGCGTCCCCCGGTTTTATTCAAAGAGTTATTTCCCTACCAGGGTATAACTGGGTTATCCTCAGCCAAAAGCCATGAGAAGATCGTCGTCGACAAAGTCTTCTTATCCCCATCGAAGTCTATTAACACTTCCAACACAACAATGGTATCCCCGGTGAAGTTACCATCAGCACTCCAGCAAAGTACCTCTCTCCCCACAGAGTATTGCTTCCCAGCAAGATCGTTAGAGTACTTTTCTCCCCGCAGAGTAATCCATTCGCCAAGTTTGTTCCCCAACAGAGTTATCTTCTCCTACCGATATGCTTGCAACTATCATCCCCAGCGGAGGCAAAAATCTATTCTCCAACATCAGCCCAGGAGTGACTTCCCGGCACCCGTCAAGGATTTATTTTCCTAAGACGAAAACATACATTCATAGACATCTTCATACATTATAGCATGCATATATGCATCATGTCTTACAAATCTCATTTATGTTGAGAACATCATTGCTTGATCCATATCATGCATTGCATATGACTGACCTTTACCTTTCAGGAAAGATCCAGTTAAGTTCTCAGCTATTTTCAAGACCTAGACCGGTTCAGTTAAATCGACCCTAAGATTTTTCTGTTTCTTATCCAGTCAAAGGCCTTCTCTGGTTCAGTCAGATCGACCCTAAGATCTCCCTGTTTCTTATCCAGTTGAAGATTTCAAGACCTAGACCGGTTCAGTTAAATCGACCCTAAGATTTTTCTGTTTCTTATCCAGTCCAAGGCCTTCTCTGGTTCAGTCAGATCGACCCCAAGATCTCCCTGTTTCTTATCCAGTTGAAGATTTCAAGACCTAGACCGGTTCAGTTAAATCGACCCTAAGATTTTTCTGTTTCTTATCCAGTCAAAGGCCTTCTCTGGTTCAGTCAGATCGACCCTAAGATCTCCCTATTTCTTATCCAGTTGAAGATTTCAAGACCTAGACCGGTTCAGTTAAATCGACCCTAAGATTTTTCTGTTTCTTATCCAGTCAAAGGCCTTCTCTGGTTCAGTCAGATCGACCCTAAGATCTCCCTGTTTCTTATCCAGTTGAAGATTTCAAGACCTAGACCGGTTCAGTTAAATCGACCCTAAGATTTTCCTGTTTCTTATCCAGTCAAAGGCCTTCTCTAGTCCAGCTAAATCGACCACTAACAGATTTTCCTGATGAAGACTCAGTAGAAGATATCCAAGATTCTCTCAGCGTTACTGCGGAGGTAGTAATCGCCCCCAGATTCTCTCAGCGTTACTGTTGAGGTTGAAGTCGTCCAAGATTCTCTCAATGATTACTGTTGAGGTTGAAGTCGCCTATGATTCTCTCCCCGTTACTGCGGAGGTAGTAATCGTCCCCAAATTCTCTCAGCGTTACTGTTGAGGTTGAAGTCGTCCAAGATTCTCTCAATGATTACTGTTGAGGTTGAAGTCGCCTATGGTTCTCTCCCCGTTACTGCGGAGGTAGTAATCGTCCCCAGATTCTCTCAGCGTTACTGTTGAGGTTGAAGTCGTCCAAGATTATTTCAATGATTACTGTTGAGGTTGAAGTCGCCTATGGTTCTCTCCCCGTTACTGCGGAGGTAGTAATCACCCCCAGATTCTCTCAGCGTTACTGTTGAGGTAGTAATCGTCCAAGGTTCTCTCAGCGTTACTGTCGAGGTAATAACTATCCCTGGTTCATTCATCACCTTTTGAAGATCCAGATCCAGCTCCTGTAACCAGTCAGGACACATCTATACAAAGAGTTTGAAGACCAACTACTGTAACAGGTCAGGTAATCATTTTTGAAATTCTGGCTGCAGATACTCAATGTCACGTTCAATGTTATGACACCGTATCTGACTTACTATATAACAGTAAATACAAAAGCAATAAAGAACACAGTCAATTGTTTACCCAGTTCAGTGTGCAACAACACCTACTCTGGGGCTACCAAGCCAGGGAGAGAATCCACTATAAGAGATGTTAATTCAGGAATAAACCAACCAGTTTATCTCCTTCACTTAAGACCTACCCAATGCAATTCTAATCTAAGTACAACTTAAACCTGAGTTCCTACTCACTCCCCCTCAATCACAGCAGTGATACATAAACCAATTTGACTTAAGAATTGATGAAGACACTCTTCAAAAACACACACTTGATTAAGCTTCACAGCTTTTTAATCAAGCAACACAATCACTCGTGCTTCACAGCTTTGAGTGATGCACACAACTAACTTGACTCTGCTTCACAGCTTTAGTCAAGGAACATTCAAACACTCTTGCTTCAAAGCTTAGAGTGCTACACAACCCTTACAATTAGAAACCTATTCCAAGGAACTTATCACAATGATAATTGCTTGGAGTACAATAATCAAATCTATACAGATTACAAAATGATCTTCTGATCAATCAGCAGAGATACTTGAAAAACAGCAGCTCTGTTGAATATATAGCAGCTGCAACTTCAGTTAGGGTTTCCAAAAACCTAGGGTTAATTCCGTTTGACCTAAAGACCAAGTCACAGGACTTTATTAACCAGGTTAGGGTTGAGCTAGGTTACCCCTCAGAAAACGCAGGATTCTGTTCAGGAAGGACTGAGTTATTTCCTGAAAAAACTCACACTTATCCAATCCTGCAATCCTGTTAGTTCAGAACAGGATGTCATAACATCTGTTATGACATCTGAGAAAACCTGTCTACTGATTTAGCAAAATGTGATCATTTTGCAAAATGCTCAGATACACACTTATAAACATCAGTATTTGAATTACAATATTTTTCTGCAAAGGTACCTAATGAGTCAGTACAAACTGAACTAGAATGTTATGACATCAGTCATGACATTCACACATACACTTGGGATTTACCAAAAATGCAAGCCAATACCTAAACACCTACAAACTCCCCCTTTGGCAGATTTTTGGCTAAAGACCCTAAACAATCAGAGATAGATAGCAGCAGAAATAAGTGACAGCAGAAAAATAGAATGTCAAGTACTAATTAAGTAAGTACCAAAATATTCTCCCCCTCTTTAGCCACAAATGGGCCAAAGATACATGTTCAGAAAATTTTACAGTTATCCAAAACAAAATAATATGATCAGCAGCAGGCAACAACAGATATCAGCAACCAACCAGCAACACCACCAAGCAGCAATCAACCTTCAAGCACTGTCATCAGACTCAGAGGAGCTAGTTTCTTCAATGTTGAGCTGTCCTTCAGCTTCTACACCTTCTTCCCTTCTGCTTTCTTCAGCTTCCTCCTTTTCTAGCCTGGCAATTAGAATTTCTAGGGTCCTTTTTCTAGCATCCAGCTCTTTGCAAGTTTCTTTTAAAACACCTATGACATCTGATGTCTTGGACTGGGTCTTTACAGACGATGTCTCAGCTGATGTTATGACAATGTCTGGAGCATGAGATCCCTGAAACAGTTTGTAGTGCAGGCCAAGGGCAGGAGCTCTTTTGCAGACTGTATCTCTTGCCACAAGGATATCAGGGAATTGTGCAAGGATGATTCCACAAAGGAGGGAGGGAAAGGCAATTGGTCCTTTGACAGCATAACTGCCAGCATGCTTTAAAGTTTGTTCAAAGATGTACCTCCCATAGTCAAAAGCAGTCTTGGTTCCCACAGCATAGATAAATCACCCCAATCCTGTGGAGATAGTTGATTTGTGATTTGTAGGCACCCAGTTGGCTGCTCCTATTTTATGCAAGATGGCAAATTTCATGCTGAGTTTACTAGCATTCAGCTTCCCTTTCAAGGGCCAGCACTTTACTTGCCTGGCTGTGATGGTTAGACAAACTTCATTGTCAGTTGCCTCTAGATCAGGACAGTCCTTATTTGTTCTTCCAAGAAACTTGTTGATTTCTGAAGGAGAGTACTTGACCCTTCTTCCTCTAACAAAGACACTTTCAAAGTCAACTGACCTTCCATCAGCACAATCATTTGACAAGTTCACTACAAACTCCTTAACCAGATTTTCCTAACACTTGTTAAACTTTATCACTGTCTTCATTAGCCCATCATTCTTGATCAGATCCATGATGTCTTTGCACTCCAAGGCATCATTGTTGAGTTCTCTCTCCAAGGCTATTCTCTTTAAGCAAACATACTTCCATCTGTTTGCATTGTCAGGATGATGAAAAGAGATGTTGTCTGTTGGCACTTCAGGCACTCTAGCAATCTTGCTGGAGGGGAGCTTCCTTCTGATGGGAGTTTCTTCAATATCAATCTCAAATTCTGATTCATCATCAGAATCAGAAGTTTCAGGTTCTTTACTTTTCTTAGAGATTGGTTGTCTAGCAGTCTGCACCTGGGCCTTCTTCCCTTTTGTCTGAATACTTTTCTCAGCCATCCCTTCAGCCTTGGATTTCTTAGCATCAGGTTTATCATTCAGACTACTCTTTCTTTTCATCAATCTCCTAGCTATGCTAGGGTTCACATTAGCAATCAGTTCATTATCTGAGTAATCTTCATCCACATCAATGATAGGTGGATCAGCAGCCTTTTCAGAGGTGTCCTGAATGTTGTCTTTTGGTGTCACAACATCCTCAGTGACATCTACATTTTCAGAACCTTCCACATTTGGACTTTCTGATTGATTTAAAGGAATAGAAATCCCCGGTACAGATTGGTTGCCACTCAGTATGCTAGTAACCAGCCTAGCAATAGCTTGGTGTACTTGAACTGATCCTTCTCTATTAGGTACAGAAGACGAAGGATGAGAAGAATTACCAGAGGCTGTAGCTTGAGCTCTTCCTGCATGTCTGGTTCTGAGCTTTTTGACTCTGGCTGGGTCAGTTGCCATCTCCCTGAGAGGAGTGACCTCAAGAACTTCAGATTCTATGCATGTGGTGATTGCCCTAGAATCTTGGTCAGATGATGACGATGATGAGGAAGACGAGGTCGCCATGGTTGAAGAAGATGTCTGAGACATTTTGATTGACTTTGAGTAATGGTAGCAGTTTGAGAAAAATCTTTGATTTGGAGGAGGAAACAGGTTGCAAGGAACTGAGAGGTAGGGGATAAAAGGGAGTCTCTTCAACTTCTTAAGGCTTTTGAAGGAATTGTGAAAGAATATGATTAACCCACTAAATATAGACTTAATAAAATTAATCCCTTCAACCCTTGTTTTAAGCAAAATTAATTGCTATAATTTCTCATGTTGGTGAATACCCAACCTGCCCCTCAAATTTTCAAGTTTATTTCCAACAAGAGCCTTGGTAGAAGAATCAGTTAGCTGAAGCTTAGAGAAACTATGTTCCAGTTTAAATGACTTCTTCTCTTCAAAGTCAATAGGATTCAAGGAAATGTTGATTGTTTTCAGATTGTCACACCACAATGTCACAACATCTTGTGTAACATTGTACTCAGGGAGCATCTGTTTTGACCAGATGTTTTGAGAACAGAATTTATTTGACTTGTTATTTCCAACATCCTTGTCAAGATGACTTAAGGTTCTGACAACACATTCTTCTTCAAGTTTATTTTCCATATCACAGATATTATCAACCTGTAGTTTTGGAGTTCTTCTGACAGTTTCCATAGAAATAGCTCTTTTCATTCTTCTTAGATGAAGGAGACCAAGCTTATGCTGCCACAGTTTCATCTCTTTTTCTTCTTTGATGATTTGACACACAGTGGAGATAACAGTGTTCTCAGGCTGCCACACGTAACAGTTATCTTTGGATTTGATTCCTCTCATTACAACTTCTAGTTTTTTATTAATTACTAGACATTCAGATCTTGAGAAGTTGACCTTGAATCCTAGATCACATAATTGACTGATACTAATGAGATTAGCAGTCAACCCTTTTACCAGCAGTACTTTATTCAGACTTGGAACTCCAGGGCAGTCCAAATTACCAACTCCTTTGACTTCACCTTTAGCACCATCTCCAAAGGTCACAAAACTGGTGGTGTGAGGCATAACATTATTTAGAAGATTTTTGAATCCAGTCATGTGTCTGGAACATCCACTGTCAAAGTACCAATCTTCCTTTGCAGAGATCCTCAGGGAAGTGTGAGCTATCAGTGCAGTAGCCTTTTTCTTCCATTTAGGAGCATGAGGTACCTTTTTAGACTTAGGTTTGACACCTGAGTTCTGATTAGGATATCCATGTAGTCTGAAGCAGAAGGGCTTTATGTGACCATATCTCCCACAATGATGACATTTCCATCTTTGGTACCTCTTCTTCATATGTCTCTGTTCCTGATGTTGAGAGTTGTGTTGAGACATCCGTTTTGACATTTGCTTACCAGTACCAGATTTCTTTGCTTCCATAAATCCTAGTCCAGATTTATTTCCCACAGTTTGTCCAACCTGAAGGATCTCTTCCAATTTGTCTGTTCCATTGGTTAACATCTTGACAGATTTGGTCATTTGATTCAGTTGTGAGTTCAGCAATTGAACTTCTCCTTCTAGATGACTTATAGTTTCAAGATTTGCCCTTTTTTCAGCCTCCAGCTTTAAAATGAGTTTTGATTGTTTCTCATTCTGCACACAGACTTCAGCACTTCTGATACACAATTTCTTGTAAGTATCAGCCAGTTCTTCAAATGTCACTTCTTCATCACTAGTGTCACTTTCAGAAGTACAAACACTAGTTAGGGAAGTAACTAGTTTGGCAGATTCTTCTTCAGAATTACTTTCTAAATCATAGTCAGACCAAGTAACAGTCATACCTTTCTTTTGATTCTTAAGAAAGGTAGGACATTCAGCTCGAATATGTCCATATCCTTCACATCCATGGCATTGAATACCTCTGCCTTGGTTTCCCTTATCTTCTGACCTTGGTCTTCTGCGGAACTGTCAATGTCAGAGGGAATGTTATGAACATTAGACCTTGACTTTGGGTCCATTCTTTTGATGAGCCTGTTGAACTGTCTTCCAAGCATGGCAATAGCTTCTGATATGTTTTCTTCTTCATCCTCCTTGTATTCAACATCAGTGTTGGATACAAGTGCTATGCTTTTGTTCTTCTTGTCACGATTATCAGTGATTCCCATCTCAAAAGTCTGAAGAGACCCAATCAGTTCATCCACTTTCAACTTGCTAATGTCCTGGGCTTCCTCTATGGCAGTTACCTTCATTGCAAATCTTTTAGGCAAGGATCTGAGAATCTTCCTCACCAGTTTTTCTTCTGACATCTTTTCTCCCAGTGCTCCTGAGGTGTTGGCAATCTCCAAGATGTTCATGTGAGACTCATGAATGGTTTCATCTTCCGTCATTTTTAGATTCTCAAATTTGGTGGTCAACATCTGAAGCCTTGACATTTTTACTTTGGAAGTTCCCTCATGAGTAGTTTTGAGAGTGTCCCAAACTTCCTTGGCCAGTTCATATTGATGTACTAGTCTGAAAATGTTTCTATCAATTCCATTGAACAAGGCATTTAAAGCTTTTGAATTTCCCAGAGCTAACTCATCTTCTTCTTTACTCCAATCTTCCTCAGGCTTCAGACTGATTGTCCCATCTATCTCAGTTATGGTGGGATGAATCCATCCTTTGTCAGCAGCTCTCCAAGCCTTTTTGTCCAGAGATTTTAGGAAGGCAATCATACGAGGTTTCCAGTAGTCATAATTAGTTCCATCCAGAATGGGTGGTCTATTTCCAAAAACTCCTTCTTTGTCCATAGTGCCAGAAAGTGATATCCCTAGATCTCACCCAGTAATACAGGCAGGGTGCCTGCTCTGATGCCAATTGAAATTCTGGCTGCAGATACTCAATGTCACGGTCAATGTTATGACACCGTATCTGACTTACTATATGACAGTAAATACAAAAGAAATAAAGAACACAGTCAATTGTTTACCCAGTTCAGTGTGCAACAACACCTACTCTGGGGGCTACCAAGCCAGGGAGAGAATCCACTATAAGAGATGTTAATTCAGGAATAAACCAACCAGTTTATCTCCTTCACTTAAGACCTACCCAATGCAATTCTAATCTAAGTACAACTTAAACCTGAGTTCCTACTCACTCCCCCTCAATCACAGCAGTGATACATAAACCAATTTGACTTAAGAATTGATGAAGAAACTCTTCAAAAACACACACTTGATTAAGCTTCACAGCTTTTTAATCAAGCAACACAATCACTCGTGCTTCACAGCTTTGAGTGATGCACACAACTAACTTGACTCTGCTTCACAGCTTTAGTCAAGGAACATTCAAACACTCTTGCTTCAAAGCTTAGAGTGCTACACAACCCTTACAATTAGAAACCTATTCCAAGGCACTTATCACAATGATAATTGCTTGGAGTACAATAATCAAATCTATACAGATTACAAAATGATCTTCTGATCAATCAGTAGAGATACTTGAAAAACAGCAGCTCTGTTGAATATATAGCAGCTGCAACTTCAGTTAGGGTTTCCAAAAACCTAGGGTTAATTCCGTTTGACCTAAAGACCAGGTCACAGGACTTTATTAACCAGGTTAGGGTTGAGCTAGGTTACCCCTCAGAAAACGCAGGATTCTGTTCAGGAAGGACTGAGTTATTTCCTGAAAAAACTCACACTTATCCAATCCTGCAATCCTGTTAGTTCAGAACAGGATGTCATAACATCTGTTATGACATCTGAGAAAACCTGTCTACTGATTTAGCAAAATGTGATCATTTTGCAAAATGCTCAGATACACACTTATAAACATCAGTATTTGAATTACAATATTTTTCTGCAAAGGTACCTAATGAGTCAGTACAAACTGAACTAGAATGTTATGACATCAGTCATGACATTCACACATACACTTGGGATTTACCAAAAATGCAAGCCAATACCTAAACACCTACAATTTTCTTTTGGAGGTACGCAAGTTCTCGCTAAGGAATCTCTTACGCGATCAACACCCAGATGGCATCTATAAGCCCATCCACCATCCATCAACTCTTAGCATGGCATCTATAAGCCCATCATCCTATTCATCAATCTCCAAATGGAATCTATAAGCCCATTCCCATCATCACACTACTATGTGAGCGCAAATTTCTGGGCACTCTAGTGTTCAATCATCTTCCACCTTCGGATTACGAAAGGCACGTCAGCCAATCTGCATCCTCAGGTTTAAGAAGATTTAACAGGGGCAACTGTTGTACCCCAAAATTTGCCCTCCCATATTCTTCAAGATTTGCCAAGTCAAAGCTTTAAAATCTCCCCAAGGGTTGCACAATTCAAGGGCCTCCTAACAATCAAGAACTAGGGTTTTGGTTCTGACAAAGAAAATGAAGTTTCCAAGGGTCCAATCAAGTCCCACATGCCTATAAACATGGTCAAGCATCCTCATACCAAGTTTCAAGACTTACAGCACAAAATTGCACAGTCAAAAACCCTAATTGCACTACAGTCAACTGTAGGGGCAAAATGGTCATTTGACAGTCAAAAGTTCAAATTTTTGGTCAAACATCTCATTTTGAAGCCACAAACATCATTTGATCAATGCTTGATCATGATTCTCAAAGCTTGGCTCAAAAAGTCTCAAAATGCAAAAGTTTCCATATTTGGACAATTGAAAAAGTCAACTGTAACTTGACCAAGGCATAACTTCCACATGGTTTATCAGAAAAATTCCCTCCAAAGCTCATTTTGAAGAGAAAGACATTTCCTACAACTCCTCTTCACACTTCAAGTCCAAGAAATGCTCTCACAAAAAGTTATCAATTTCAACATTATAGGTCATTTTCAAAAGTCAACAAAAAGGGACTTTAAGTCAAAGGCCATAACTTGAGATTGGTAAATCAAAATTACATGGGACCAAAGACATTGGTTAGAGGGCTTCAAGACCTTTCCAAAATGTCAAGGAAAACATGATCAACGCTTGAAAATTGAGCAAGATATGCCTTGTGGAAGTTGGGAAATATTTGGGTATTTTGAAAAGTCAACTTTGCTTCAAATGTCTTAAAAATGCTAATGGGCCACATTTTCTACCAAAATCCATCATCCAAGGCATGTGCACGACCATTTGGCCCAAAGGGAAGTTTTTCATCATTTTTATTTATTTATTTGAATTTTTAATTGCTAATAATTCATTTAATTAAAATAAATATGTGGAAAATACCAAGGCAAGTTTTTTAAATCTTTTTATGCATGAAATACACTCAAGATTCGTGCATGATCAGATATAGAAAGAATCAATGTGATTAGGACATAATTGGTAGCAAATATGCATGAAAAGATTGGAAAATATATGCCATGAAAATCAAATATCCTTCCATCAATGCAAAGGTTTTTTGGATCCAATTTTCAACCCTAATCATTCCATACATAAGCCTAATGCCAACCCTAATGAAAAGGATCTCCAAGCTGCGCAGAAACACCATAACCAAGTTTGCATTTTTTCAAGAAAATTCAAAAACTGAAGTCACCATTCCAAGGCGTTTCAAGGCCATATAACCATTCCACTAGCTTGCCAAGGCCACGAGGAGACTATTCCAATCAAGAACATTGTCCCATACTCAAAGAATTGGTATATCAAAGTCATACTTTTCACGAAAATATTCATAATCGTATCATGAATTCTATGCATTTTTCATATGTTTTTGATGTTGATTTATGCTAATTGGATCATTCTAAAGCTAACCATATACATCAATTGAGTTTTCGTGCACTATAGGAGATTTCACCATGGACGATTATTAGGGTTACGATACTGTGAAATTGGGGGTTTACTCCTATGGAAAAATTAAGACCTGAGACCCATACCATCAGATTCAGAAGCTTCATGCCAATCAATTCCACACCTCGCACCTAATTTATGAAGCAGGAGGGCCTATTTGCTATTTTTCTGTTCATCATCTAGTGGGGGTTTAAAACCCCCGCTATTTAATCTATTTTTGTTTCAGGTACAACGCATAGATGGAGAAGACGGTGATGTGTAAGGCAATGATTGGAGTATTTGAATTGCACGCGGAAAAATGCCACTAACGCGTGTTTTATCTTATAATAATTTGTTGTCATATAATAAACAAAGCGTTTCGTTGGTTCAAGTGGCAGGCATGTGTATTGGTAACCTCTGGGACCTGGGTTCGAATCCCAGGTCCCCCTCCCTTTCAATAATATTTTTCCTAACATCATCCTGTGCAGTTTCTTCCCTGAAGACCATCATACGCCCCTAATCCAGGTGTGCCACATGGTCACTGGAGGCAATCTAAAGGTGGAGATTTGAAGAACATCCTAGGCATCAGTCAACATGTGCACACGCTTCCATGAAAGTCAACAATGGCCAAAGGCTATTGGGCCAAAAATGCTGAATTTAACCTCCAATTTGGGGACAGAACCCCTCATGGTTTGCTTCTTTTATTCCCTTTTTTATATTTTTCTATTTTATTTGTTTTAATTAATTTCTCTTTAATTCTTTAAACTAATTTATTTTCATAAAAATATAAAAATAACAAAAAATCAGAAAGTCATAAAAATTTAAATATATTTTATTTTAGTATTTTTGTAAATAAAAATCATTAATTAACTTAGTTTTCAATTTTAGGATTAATTTTGACTTTTTTTCTTAATAAGCTTAAAATTTGTAGAATTAGGGTTTTAATCAATTTTTATCTTTTTTCTTTTCTTTTCTCATTATTAATTATTAAATATTATTTTCTTGTAAATACTTGTATTAATTAATTAGGTTTAAATTTAGGTTAAATTTTAATATTTTTTTTCTTAATAAATAAAAAAAACTAGAATTAGGGTTAATTAATATTTTAATTTCATTTAATTCTCATTAAAAATTCATAAATACAAAAAACTCAAAAATCTTTTCTCTTTTTATTTTAATTTAATTAATTTGTTAACTTAATTTCATTAAAAAGGGTCCAACGCCCTCGCTTTCAATTTTAATTCAATTCGCGCATTTATATTCTTTCTTATAATTTTTTATGTAATTCTCCCAAAGCCGTGTAAATTAAACATTTATCTTTCTCGCACTTTATTTCTTTACTTTATGTCAAATCGGGTCCTGGATTTAATTTGGCGATGTGGACCCGCGCCTTTGTAATAGTTTAGGAACTTTTAATTTCCGCAACTTTTTAACTGTTAATAAATGCATGCAAGAATGAATGTTAAAATAAAAATAACGCGTAGATCACCCATGACATGAACAAGATAAATGCAAATGAACATGACACACAAATCACACACCACCCCTAGGGTACGCCTCACTGTTGCCTTGCCTCGAAAGGTGATCGTCGAGTAGAGGATGTCTTAGTAAGTCCTCATGATCCGGGAACCTGGCATGAGGGTAGCTTCTAAGGTATCTTCCCATTGCTCTGGTGATCACCATGTCCCTAACCTTCGAATTGACCCGAACACCTCCAACGGTGGTGCTACCTACCTCTCAATGGTGGGATGGCACTACTTTAAAGGACATTTACACAGACGAATTCCTTAGGGTAGGTAGACGACTCTAGATACTTGCTCTAATTTCAAAACAAATTCAAAAATACTTTTCACACCGACACCTTTTCAAAAAGCTTTTGAAAGCAACTTTTCAAACACTCTTGAGGACCGATACAAGAGTTGAACTGGAATTTTCAAAGAAACTTTTTAAAACCCACAGTTGAAAAGAAAACAAACCATATTTGAAAACACAAATGAGCAAGTATCTAAGAGCCCATGGATAACCATGGATAGAAAGGGTGCTAACACCTTCCCTTTCTATAATCTACCTCCCGAACCGAGAGCAATCTCTTTAAGGAATTCTTCTGTGCTTTTGTCCTTCCCATTTGGAGAAAATAAAAGACGGTGGCGACTCTTGCTTACCGCGACATTTCGCGAACCAGCGTTAAACAGTCAGTTCCAGATCCACCGATCACACATGCATACTTGAGAAAAAATTAAAACATACAAAGAAATAAAATTCTAAGCTACTACAAGCAATATGGGAATGGGGGTACAAGTTTAGGAATGGGAATGTATCATATCAACAACACAATTAAAAGTCTAAACAAACAAATAATACAAATCAATCGAAATATTAAATAACTAATTAAATTGAATTATCTTATTTAATTGAATTAATTGCCAAAATAATCAATTTTATTAAATATTATTTTCCAACCTAATTAATTATTTAAAACAAATATATTTTCTTGTATTATTATTTTTTTATTTGATAGAAATAAAAAATAAACAAAATAATGCAAACAAATATAAAAAAAAGGAAATGTGCCTGAAACTAGCAAATAGGGGGTGTTGAAAAGAGATTCTCTAGGCCCAACAATTGAACCCCAAGGTGGGGTGTCTGTTGGATCAGGTGTGCTGCAACTCCTAGGGTCACAGCGTGAGGTCGTGTGAATGAGCGTTGGATCAAATTTGGAGAGATCTGATGGCTGATGCGAAGCGAGGGTGCACAGTAGGCAAAGAATTTTGTGCATAGGATCTTAGATGATCTGTTGAGATCTTGTGTGTCTCCTTCAAGGAGGTCCACCATGGTGCCAAGCTTTTGAACCGTTGGATGATGACGATGAAGATCTAACGGTAAATAGGTGAGAGAGCACGGTTGCTCACGGTGAGGTACCTACACGAAATCAGAGAACAACCACAACGGTGGTGACAAGTGTCACCACCAGATTAGTGATGCTAATTAAAACTAAATAATCCAGAAAATAGTAACATTAACAAAAACTTATAACAAAAAAGACATTAATCTCTAATTTCTTTTTTCTCTCAATCCTGACTGTTGCACCCCAAAATTTTTCCTCTCATGTTTTCCAAAGTCTTCCCCCTGTCTGGTTGATCACAAACTCTTGCCTAAGGAAAAAGAAGATTTTTGAGTGGTATTTCAAGTACATTTCGATTGGCATTCTGAAAGACCCTTCGATTGGTGTTCTGAAGGAGCCCTTCGATTGGAATTCTGGACAAGCATTTCGATTGGCATTCTGAAGGAGTATTTCGATTGGCATTCTGAAAAACCCTTCGATTGGCATTCTGAAGGAGCATTTCGATTGGCATTCTGAAGGAGCACTTCGATTGGCATTCTGAAAGACCCTTCGATTGGCATTCTGAAGGAGCATTTCGATTGGTGTTCTGAAGGAGCCTTTCGATTGGCATTATGGACAAGTAATTCGATTGGCATTATAACAGTGTTCTTCGATTGGAATTCCAGAAGGTCCATTCGAAGAGGCATTCAAAGGGTCCATTCGAAGAAGCTTTCGAAAAGCATTCGAAGGATGCCATCAGCCCATTCGAAGGAGGTCATCCAGAGGGCGCCCAAATCAACATGTCCAGGTTCATTCAAGAGACACAAATGTTTCAAAAAAGGAAAACTTTTAATGTGTCCGTTTCTTGTCTCATGGCATTTAATGGCCTGTTTAATGGTTGTCTCTTGCCATTACTGCACCTTCACACCCCTATAAATACAAGGGCCAGTGGCACATTACAGGGACACGAAAATCAGAGGAAAATCATAGAACAAAAATATACAGAGAACTCTGCAGAAACAAAAACATTGGGGAAGTTGCTGCCCATACAATCCATCAAAGGTTGTCAGATTTTCAAAGCCAAAGTAGTCCTTCAGATCGAAGGTGCCCACGCCCAGAAGCCCTCAGAACAAAAGTGCCTACATCCAGGAAGTGCCCAGATCGAAGGTGCCTACATCCAGGAAGCGCCCAAATCGAAAGTCCAATTTTTTGGTACCACATCCCAGATCAAAGGAGAGCCCTTCTCTGGATCGAACCCATTAACGTGCTGGATCGAAAGAGGCATCTCATTCCTGGATCGAAAGTCATGACCTCCATGATCAGAAGACAATCCTCTTCCTTGGATCGAAGGCCATTCACGCCTTACTGTCTGACCCAATCGAAAGGACCAGGACCCTCTCTGGATCGAAGCAGTCCATTCCCTCCCTGGGTCTAAGCTCCTTTGTTCCTTGGATCGAAGGATCCCTCTTGCATTTTATTTTTGTTTTCCATAGACTTCTTTTTTTATCTTTTTAATTAACATTAAAATCAAAAAAACACAAAAACATTAGGATAGTTCTTTTTCTATTAAATTAACTTTGTAAATTAACCTTTAATTATCTTAACATTTTTCCAAAACTAAAATTAAATAGATTTAGATTATTTTCCCAAAATAGACTAAAACAACAAAAGATTTTATTCTTATAATTTTTTTTAGAGTTTACTTTCAGATTTGCGCACGTTTATTTTATTGTAATTGCCTATTGGTTTGTAATAGCTTAGCTGAAACCTTTTACGCTTTACTGCTTTATTCCCCCAATTTTGGACATGTAAATAATCCCCCTCCCCGAAGCCTTGTAATCGCGTAGGATTTACAATTTCCGCACTTTAAATTCCTGTATATATATTAACTGCTTAGATGTATGCTAATTAGGATTGTATGGCAAGATCTATCTTAAATTAAAATCAACCACAGCTCACCATAACATGTACAAAGATAACATAAACTGAAAATTGACACACTTGCACATGCCACTCCTAGGGTACGCCTCACTTGGTTGCCTCGAACGTGGTCATTAAGTATAGGATGTTTTAGAGGTCGTCCTTTTGTCTCAAGATCATAAGTTTCCTTGAAATGGTTGCCTCGATAAAAATGATCTAAGACATTAGGATTACCACTAAAGTGTCCTAACGTTGCTTTAGTGACCACACGTCCCTAAAATCCAATTAACCCGAAAACTCCAACGACGGTGCTACCTACTCCTTAATAGTGGGATAGCACTGTCTAAAGGACTTTCGCACAATTAAATTCCTTTTTGAGTAGGTAGAGGTTCTTAAGTACTTGCTCTCTTTTAAAAACAAAACAAAACTTTTCACACTTACACTTTTTGAACAAAGTTTTCAAAAACACTTCATACACTCTTGAGGACAGAAGCAAGAGTTAAATTGAAGTTTCAAAGAAAACTCTTTTTCAAAACCCACAAACACAAAGAAAAGCAAATCTTTTGAAAACATAGTGAGAAAGTACCTAAGAGCCCGTGGATAACCACAGATAGAAAGGGTGCTAACACCTTCCCTTTCTATAATCTACCTCCCGAACCCGAGAAACATCTCAAAAAGGAATTTTTCTGTGCTTTTGTCCTTTCCCTTGTTGGATAAAATAAAAGACAGTGGCGACTCTTGCTTAACCGCGACATTTTTTGAAAACAAATGCAAACGCGAACCAGCATCCAAAAACAGTCAGTTCTCGTTCCCACCGATCACAGAACTGGCGACTCTGCTGGGGAGTAATTAATAAGTGAGGTATACCTTGGGATTAGATCACTTGTGTTTTCAATTGTATTGATTTGTATGCTTTTAATTTTGTGGGCTTGTATCAGAGTTCTACAGATCCTAACCCGGATCTGGGGGTACCCTTTTTAGGTAAGTTGCAATAAACTGTGAGGGATCTGTCTGGCGTAGACCGACACGGATGAAGCAGTAGCTACGTTGGTGTGGCACCTTGGTCTGTACCGATATCCCTTGTGTTGAAACGAGGAGAATATGGGTCTTTTGAGGAGTCATTAAGCACCAACTGACCTTAGAACCTTAAATTGACCAACTTGGCCATAGAACAGTAGCAGTATGCTACACTCATTGAGACTAAACTCTCGCGATGGTTCCAGCCGCAAGAAAAGGTTGTTAAGCTGGAATTATGACCGATTGAGGGTAGTCAGTGATATTGAGATCCTCTAGAACCCGGTTACTATTTATAGGACATGTTTTTGAGCCAACTACACTCAAGGGGGTACTTACCTATGAAACTCCATGCCAGCCTAAACTTAAGGCTGTTATTGTGACTTGTGTGCCTTCAAACTTGAACTACTTGCACATTCTTGTTATCTGACAACATGAGTTCCTTGTAGGTTTTGCTTATAGTCCTTATCCAATAACTTGGATTTATTGCAGGGTTTACTTACACCACTTCACACTTTTGCTTAAACGCATAGCATGCACATCATAACATCATGCCTTAACATTTCTTTAACCATTTCAAGGATCTCAAGGGTCTGTGATGCAGGTTATGGTACATCAAAAGTCTAGCAAGGGGCAAAGGGGATTTATTTTCCTCTAGCCAAGGTTGTCTAGAAATCAAAACACGATAAACTTGAGTCAGGGGTTATGACCCACTCGATATGGTGAGCCTGACTCTTGAAGAAGGACTCTCAGCAACATGAAGTTCCTTCAATCAAGCTACCAGATTCAGATTCTAACAGTTTCTTGTTTATCCCGCGAGATCCTTGAAAACATTGCATACATATATCATACATATCATTGCATAACAGGTCTCCCAGTACAGGTCTCTTATCTTCTTTGATGTTTATTTCAGCAATCATCATGTCTACTGAACCTTCCACTGAGCAAACTATCAAGACCCTCCAGGCCCAGAATGCCCAATTTCAAGAGTTGGTCATGAGCCTAGCTAAGGGTCAGTAGGACCTGAAGACCCTGATTATGAAAGAGAGGAAGAAGAAGAAGAAGAGGACCATCCTAATCAACACTGGATGTAGGTTTGGAAACATGTTGCAGAATGAAATTGATCTGGCCACCCCATCTGGAGAGAAAGATAGTCCACAAGAAAGGAGGGCTCCTAGCCCTATAGTATCCGACATCAAGACGGACTATGATGAAGAACAGTATCCTCCTGCTAAGGATAAGTACAAACAGCTGGAAGACCGTTTGAACGCTATGGAGATACAAAAGGTGCCCGGTCTGGACTTCGGAGATCTAGGTTTATCCTCTTAGGTGGTGATTCCCCATAAATTCAAGGCACCTGCCTTTGCCAAGTACGAAGGAGCTTCCTGTCCAAAGCTGCACCTCCGGTCATATGTGAGGAAGATCCAACCTTACACGGCTGATAAGAACTTGTGGACCCATTTCTTTCAAGACAGTCTCTCAGGGACTCAACTGGAATGGTTTTGTCAACTGGAAGGAGCTAACATCCGCAACTGGGAGGACCTTGCTGCTTCTTTTTACAAGCAATACCAGTATAATGCCGACCTTGCTCCCACACGTACTCAGTTTCAGGGTATGTCTATGGTTACAGGCG
Organism: Vicia faba; assembly: GCA_948472305.1. Classification (NCBI taxonomy): domain Eukaryota; kingdom Viridiplantae; phylum Streptophyta; class Magnoliopsida; order Fabales; family Fabaceae; genus Vicia; species Vicia faba. Next base: position 243,401 of record CATIWC010000567.1, read on the forward strand.
AAGGCTTTAAGGACTACGCTCAGAACTGGAGAGATCTTGCTGGAAGAGTCCAACCCCCTCTGTCTGATAGGGAGTTGGTGGGTATGTTTCTTGGGACTTTGTTTGGTCCCTATTTCAAACACTTGATCGGAAGCTCTTCAGCTGGATTCACCGAGCTAATACTGACCGGCGAAAGGGTCGAAGCTGGCATCAAAAGTGGGAAGATTCAAGAAGCTACACCTTCTGATGCTCAAAAAAAGCCCTACAATGTGAAGAAAGATTCCAATGCTGTGTATGACCAAAAGAGTCGTCATGATCAACATGTAGGGGCAACCCCGATCTCCAATCTCACGCCTGTTCAACAAAGACAGAGCAATAGGCGTAGGGTAAGATATCAAGAAAGGAAGTATACTAACATCAACATGCCTTTGTCTCAAGCGTTACAACATTTTATGGAGTTGAAGCTAATCACGCTAAAGGATCCTCCTCAAAATCCTGATACTTCCTCTTCCTAGTATAACCCGAGTGTGAGATGTGCCTACCATTCTGACAGTCTTGGACATGACACCAACGACTGTTGGACCTTGAAGAACAAGATTCAAGACTTGATTGATGCCAAGGAGATCAAGTTTGATCACTGATCCTACGCCAAGTCATTGAGATTGTCTTTGTTTCATTTGAATTTTCAAGTTGTAATCTCTTTGTTATTCAAACAACTATCTATTAATGTCAAACTTTGTTTCATTAATGCATTGCACATCTTTGTCTTGATTTGATCCAATCATTTTAATTACATTTAAACTATGTTTTTTACTCACTTTATGACATTCAACTTTTGCTAAAAGTTACAAGTTTTTAGAGGGAGGATGACGAAACAATGCCATAATCTCATACAGTATGCTTTTGGACAGACCTTGCTAACGATGTACAGGCATTTCTTTCAAATCCTAAACACTGGAGTTATAAGGAAGATAATCCCTAGTAAACCCCTTAGAGCCAAAGAAGTAGGAGTTTTCTGTTTTTAAACAAATTGAAACCTTTGATTTAAACCTGGGGCAGGGTAGTCTCTTAGTTAATTCAAAAGATGTGCATTGAAGTCGCAAAACTCTCAGTTCATAATACACCGAACGACATCAAAAGCATTCCTCTGGAATCAAAAGACAGTGGTGGTTCCTTATCTCATAGGCAGTCAATCTCTCAAAAGAGAAAAGCCCACTGAGCCAAAATCTATAAAGGAGGCTTAAGAAAGCTGGGACATCCCGCTGACAGTAATATCGAAAACAAGAACAGTCAGGCAAAAATTAGGGATAACAAATCAAAAGAACGAGGTCATTACAAATCCTCGACAACATGAAAAATGTTGCAAAAATGATGACTGCCTTCAAAAATCCAATTTGTGTGAACCAACACCAAAAACGTCGTTCAGACTCATTTGGAGTTCAAATGCACAATTAACTGAGTTTAGGATTGAAGAACATCACGAAGAGCGGGTGGGTACAAATATACTTTGAGCCTTTATCCTTTGTTTCTTAAACCGTGAACCAAGCCACGTTACAACCCTTCAAAAGTCCTAACTGAATCATGGGTTAGTTCGAAAGCATACTGTTACAAAAGGTATCCTGACTCCTGTAAGGATTTGTCCTAAATCTTGTGTTGAATTTGTCTTATAAAAAAGGTTTTCTGCTAAAAAACGCATTTTTCAAAACTTCGAGACAAGCATAAACTTTGCATTATTTGAATATCACTGTTTGCATTTGGCTATTTGCTTGACAGCGGAGAAATTCACACAACGAATATCCGATGAATGAAAGCCCTCTCAGTGAACAAAATCAATTCAAGAAGGATGACACTTCCATTGACAAATCTCCTATAAACAAGGGGGCATGACATGTCACTATCCAGCACACCTGGGGAAGCCCAGTCAAGATTCCAGGAAATCTCTCAAAGAAGTGCAGAGTAACCAGGGGCAAATCTCCATCTCCGTCACTTGGGGCATTGAACATCAATCTCAGTGAAGGGTTACATACAGTCAAACCTTTCCAGGCAGTGTCAAAAACACTTGCTACTAGGGGCAATGACAAATCTCCCCAAAATCCTTCTCATAGGAAGACTCCCAGCAAGGGTTTAATCTCTGAAAACCTTTCCCCAACTAAATCCACCTCAAGAATCCTCGAGGACTTCCCCCAACGAAGATGTCACCTCTCTAGCGGACTGACGAAAGGGTTTATTTCCCCAACAACACTAGGATTCCCCAGCTTAAGTTTTCCTCTCCGACTACTACAAATCAAAGGACCACAACTCCTCTTCCCCAGTAGACTACTCTGCAATCCCCAGCAAGTTACTGTTAAACCTGGACCCGACCAGATGTCAGTTTAACTTTGACTCCCCAGTAGAGCAACGGACAACCGAGACTCCTGAACTTGTTCCCCAAGAACGAATCAATACTCTCCATAGAGTTCACAACTTTCCCCAACGGAGTTCTCCTCAACAAAACAAGGATCCTCAGTGGAAACATTCTAAGCAAAGTTTGAAGACATACCTACTCTTCAACAGCAGTCCGGGATTTAATAACTCCCCAACACTTGTCAAGAATTTATTCTCCAAGACAAAATTACATTTCAACAACATTCATAACATGTGCATACAAAATGCATATAACATAAATCTCATTTATTTTGAGAACATCATTACACAATGCATACATCATGACATTTCATACAACTAACTCTTTACCTTTTCAGGAAAGATCGATCAACAGATAAAAGTCATTACCTTTTGGAGTAGCAGTCCTCAAAGATTCCTTCACCATCCCTTTGAGGTAGTAATCGTCCAAGATTCCTTCACCATCCTACTGAGGTAGTAATCGTCCAAGATTCCTTCATCATCCCATTGAGGTAGTAATCGTCCAAGATTCCTTCATCATCCCGTTGAGGTAGTAATCTTCCAAGATTCCTTCACCATCTCGTTGAGGTAGTAATCGTCTAAGATTCCTTCACTATCCAATTGAGGTAGTAATCGTCCAAGATTCCTTCATCATCATGTTGAGGTAGTAATCGTCCAAGATTCCTTCATCATCCCGTTGAGGTAGTAATTGTCCAAGATTCCTTCACCATCCCGTTGAGGTAGTAATCGTCCAAGATTCCTTCACCATCCCGTTGAGGTAGAATCGTCCAAGATTCCTTCACCATCCCGTTGAGGTAGTAATCATCCAAGATTCCTTCATCATCCCGTTGAGGTAGTAATCGTCCAAGATTCCTTCATCATCCCGTTGAGGTAGTAATTGTCCAAGATTCCTTCACCATCCCATTGAGGTAGTAATCGTCCAAGATTTCTTCACCATCCCGTTGAGGTAGTAATCGTCCAAGATTCCTTCACCATCCTGCTGAGGTAGTAATCGTCCAAGATTCCTTCATCATCCCGTTGAGGTAGTAATCGTCCAAGATTCCTTCACCATCCTGTTGAGGTAGTAATCTTCCAAGATTCCTTCACCATCCTATTGAGGTAGTAATCGTCCAAGATTCCTTCACCATCCCGTTGAGGTAGTAATCGTCCAAGATTCCTTCATCATCCTGTTGAGGTAGAAGGCATCCAAGATTCCTTCATCATCCTGCTGAGGTAGTAATCATCCAAGATTCCTTCATCATCCTGCTGAGGTAGAAGTCGTCCAAGATTTCTTCACCATCCTGCTGAGGTATAAGTCATCCAAGATTCCTTCACCATCCTGCTGAGGTATTAATCGTCCAAGATTCCTTCACCATCCTGCTGAGGTAGAAATCGTCCAAGATTCCTTCACCATTCTCGTTGAGGTAGTAATCATCCAAGATTCCTTCATCATCCTGCTGAGGTAGAAGTCATCCAAGATTCCTTCATCATCCTGCTGAGGTAGTAATCATCCAAGATTCCTTCATCATCCTGCTGAGGTAGAAGTCATCCAAGATTCCTTCACCATCCTGCTGAGGTAGAAATCGTCCAAGATTCCTTCACCGTTCCCATTGAGGTAGTAATCGTCCAAGATTCCTTCATCATCCTGCTGAGGTAGAAGTCATCCAAGATTCCTTCATCATCCTGCTGAGGTAGTAATCATCCAAGATTCCTTCATCATCCTGCTGAGGTAGAAGTCATCCAAGATTCCTTCATCATCCTGCTGAGGTAGTAATCGTCCAAGATTCCTTCACCATCCTACTGTGGTAGAAGTCATCCAAGATTCCTTCACCATCCTGCTGAGGTAGTAATCGTCCAAGATTCCTTCACCATTCCTGCTGAGATAGTAATCGTCCAAGATTCCTTCATCATCTATTTGGAGTAGCAATCGTCTCAGATTCCTTCATCACACATCATTATCAAATACAGTGTCCTTCCACCTCCTCTAGTTAGATTTATTTCTTCCAGTTAATGACAGGCAATCGGAGACCTTCAAATAACAGTCCAGATGCGATCCAGATTCGGATGTAATTCTGTCACTCATTCAAATACAGTCCAACAATCGCCCCTGGATGACATCTTTAAGCCCATCTCCAATGACTATCCATTACCTCTCCTGCAGATGGCATCTATAAGCCCATCCTCCTACCAACCATCTCCAGATGGCATCTATAAGCCCATCCTCCCACCAACCATCTCCAAATGGAATCTGTAAGCCCATTCCCGATGTCACAATGTTGATACTACACCATGCGAGTGCAAATTTCTGGGCACTCTAGTGTTCAATTATCTTCCACCTTCGGATCGCGAAAGGCTAGAAAGCCAATCTATATCCTCAGGTTTAAGAAAATTGAACAGGGGCAACTGTTGCACCCCAAAATTTACCCTCTCGTGTTTTCCAAAGTCTTCCCCCTGCCTGGTTGATCACAAACTCTTGCCTAAGGAAAAAGAAGATTTTTGAGTGGTACTTCAAGTACATTTCAATTGGCATTCTGAAAGACCCTTCGATTGGTGTTCTGAAGGAGCCCTTCGATTGGAATTCTGGACAAGCATTTCGATTGGCATTCTAAAGGAGCATTTCGATTGGCATTCTGAAAAACCCTTCGATTGACATTCTGAAGGAGCATTTCGATTGGCATTCTGAAGGAGCACTTCGATTGGCATTCTGAAAGACCCTTCGATTGGCATTTTGAAGGAGAATTTCGATTGGTGTTCTGAAGGAGCCTTTCGATTGGCATTATGGACAAGTACTTCGATTGGTATTATAACAGTGTCTTTCGATTGGAATTCCAGAAGGTCCATTCGAAGATGCATTCAGAGGGTCCATTCGAAGAAGCTTTCGAAAAGCATTCGAAGGATGCCATCAGCCCATTCGAAGGAGGTCATCCAGAGGGCGCCGAAATCAACATGTCCAGATTCATTCAAGAGACACAAATGTTTCAAAAAAGGAAAACTTTTAATGTGTCCGTTTCATGTCTCATGGCATTTAATGGCCTGTTTAATGGTTGTCTCTTGCCATTACTGCACCTTCACACCCCTATAAATACAAGGGCCAGTGGCACATTACAGGGACACGGAAATCAGAGGAAAATCATAGAACGAAAATATACAGAGAACTCTGTAGAAACAAAAACATTGGGGAAGTTGCTTCCGATACAATCCATCAAAGGTTGTCAGATTTTCCAAGACAAAGCAGTCCTTCAGATCGAAGGTGCCCACACCCAGAAGCCCTCAGACCAAAAGTTCCTACATCCAGGAAGTGCCCAGATCGAAGGTGCCTACATCCAGGAAGCGCCCAAATCGAAAGTCCAATCTGTTGGTACAACATCCCAGATCGAAGGAGAGCCCTTCTCTGGATCGAACCCATTAACATGCTGGATCGAAAGAGGCATCTCATTCCTGGATCGAAAGCCATGACCTCCATGATCAGAAGACAATCCTCTTCCTTGGATCGAAGGCCATTCACGCCTTACTGTCTGGCCCAATCGAAAGGACCAGGACCCTCTCTGGATCGAAGCAGTCCATTCCCTCCCTGGGTCGAAGCTCCTTTTTTCCTTGGATCGAAGGATCCCTCTTGCATTTTATTTTTGTTTTCCATAGACTTCTTTTTTTATCTTTTTAATTAACATTAAAATCAAAAAACCACAAAAACATTAGGATAGTTCTTTTTCTATTAAATTAACTTTGTAAATTAACCTTTAATTATCTTAACATTTTTCTAAAACTAAAATTAAATAGATTTAGATTATTTTCCCAAAATAAACTAAAACAACAAAATATTTTATTCTTAGAATTTTTTTTAGAGTTTATTTTCAGATTTGCGCGCGTTTATTTTATTGTAATTGCCTACTGGTTTGTAATAGCTTAGATGAAACCTTTTACGCTTTACTGCTTTATTCCCCCAATTTTGGACATGTAAATAATCCACCTCCCCGAAGCCTTGTAATAGCGTAGGATTTACAATTTCTGCACTTTAAATTCCTGTATATATATTAACTGCTTAGATGTATGCTAATTAGGATTGCATGGCAAGATCTATCTTAAATTAAAATCAACCACAGCTCACCATAACATGTACAAAGATAACATAAACTGAAAATTAACACACTTGCACATGCCACTCCTAGGGTACGTCTCACTTGGTTGCCTCGAACGTGGTCATTAAGTATAGGATGTTTTAGAGGTTGTCCTTTTGTCCCAAGATCATAAGTTGCCTCGAAATGGTTGCCTCGATAAAAATGATCTAAGACATTAGGATTACCACTAAAGTGTCCTAACGTTGCTTTAGTGACCACACGTCCCTAAAATCCAATTGACTCGAAAACTCCAACGACGGTGCTACCTACTCCTTAATAGTGGGATAGCACTGTCTAAAGGACATTCGCACAATTAAATTTCTTTTTGAGTAGGTAGAGGTTCTTAAGTGCTTGCTCTCTTTTAAAAACAAAACAAAACTTTTCACACTTACACTTTTCGAACAAAGTTTTCAAAAACACTTCATACACTCTTGAGGACAGAAGCAAGAGTTAAATTGAAGTTTCAAACAAAACTCTTTTTCAAAACCCACAAACACAAAGAGAAGCGAACCTTTTGAAAACATAGTGAGCAAGTACCTAAGAGCCCGTGGATAACCACAGATAGAAAGGGTGCTAACACCTTCCCTTTCTATAATCTACCTCCCGAACCCGAGAAACATCTCGAAAAGGAATTTTTATGTGCTTTTGTCCTTTCCCTTGTTGGATAAAATAAAAGACGATGGCGACTCTTGCTTAACCGCGACATTTTGCGAAAACAAACGCAAACGCGAACCAGCATCCAAAAACAGTCAGTTCTCATTCCCACCGATCACACTGACTCTCTCGTTCTCTTTTCTCCTTTGCTCGCAATAAATCTCCTATGGTAGAGGCAACAACGGCAAATAGCGGTAATGCGTAATTTTGCTTCATTCTCCACTTTTCATACATCAATCTCTTCATATTTATCTCCTCTTTACTAATCAGTATCTTGATTTTGCAGATGATGGGAGCTGGCGCGTAGATCTCGAAAGGGAGAAACGAAACCCTAAGCAATCTGATTGCAATCTCGGTGATGATGATGATGACTGATTATTGTTGAAGAACCTACGCTATTTGATGCATGATGAAGTGTTTGGCAGCGATTAAGGTTCCTCTCGGTGGAACCGATCAGCTTCCAACGACAGTGGAAGGCGATCCGCGATTGCGACCTTCTGGGTGAGGTCTTTCTGGTTTTTCACTCTTTCTTCTCCTTCATTGCCTTTGGTTTCTTGGGATTTCTTTTCCTCTTCTTATTTCTCCGATCTGAATGATTTTTTATGGAAAATGATGTAGAACTTAAGGCTTTACTTCTTGTGTTGCTTCATAGCTTGCTCTCTGTGTTTATATGAATGAGTTTGATTTTTGAAAACCCTTTCTGGTTTTTGGAGATGATTGAAAAAGAAGGTTGCAATTTGTGAGTAAAGGTGAAAATGAATCGTGAAGTTGAGAGAGCATGCAAATTTTTGGTGGGGATTTTTCTGTGATTCTTCTAGAATGTGAAGAATGAGAAATCTCGAGTGAGAACTTCTGTTATATATTTTGTTAGAGTTGAGAAAGTTATTTAGGGATTGAGACAATCTTGCACTTTGAATGTTAAAGTTTGTTACAAGGATTAGAGGTAAGGATTACTTCTTAGTTTTAGCTTGCTTGAGAAGTTTTTACTGACTAAGAATATCAATTTCATTTTTACTGAGTTTTGGTAACATGCCTGCTTGCATTTTGTGATACGGTTGCCAGAACCAGGATGTCTTTCCTATTTTTTAAGGAATTTGCTGGTTTGTGTTTGCAAAATGTCGCGGTAAGAAAGAGTCGCCACCATCTTTTATTTTATCCAACAAGAAAAGGAAAAAAGCACAGAAAAATTCCTTTTTCGAGATATTTCTGAGTACGGGGGGTAGATTATAGAAAGGGAAGGTATTAGCACTCTTTCTATCTGTAGTTATCTACGGGCTCTTAGGTACTTGCTCATCATTTTCAAAATTGTTTTCTTTGTGTTTATGGGCTTTGAAATTTTTTGTTTTAACTTTGATTTAACTCTTGCTTCTGTCTTCGAGAGTGTAATGAAGTGTTTTTGAAAACTTGTTTGTAAAGGAGTGTAAGTGTGAAAAAAGTTGTTTTGATTGAGCAAGTACTTAAGAACTAATCTACCTACTCAAAAAAAGAATCGTTATGTACTCGTTTCCTTTAGACAATGCTATCCCACTATTAGCGAGTAGGTAGCACCGTCGTTAGAGTTTGAGGGTTAAATCGAAAAGGGACGTACTGTCACTAAAGCAATGTTAGGACGTCTTATTAGTAACCCTAAAGTCTTAGATCATTTATCTGAGGCAACAATATCTGAGGCAACCATTCCGAGGAAACTATGATCTTTGGACAAAAGGACGACCACTAAAGCATCCTATACTCAATGACCATTTACCGAAGGCAACCAAGTGGTAGTGTACCCTAGGAGTGCGCATGTGCGAGAGATTCAGTTTTAGATTATTTATCTTTGCACATTTAAGGTTATCTAACCGTTTTAAAATTACATACATTCTTGTCATGCATCCATAATCATACATCTAACAGTTAATAATTTGCAGAATTTAAAGTGCGGAAATTAAACTAAGCTATTACAAGGCTTAAGGTATTTAGATAGCCAAAAACAAACCCTTTGAAATGTAAAGCGGTAAATATAAATAAACATCCTAATTTAAACTATTACAAACTGTAGGCAGTTACAATAATTGGGCAAAATAATAATAAAGTGCGCGATGAAAAATTAGATCGACGAGAAATTAGGGTTTTGACCCTTCTAACCTAATTAAAAGTAAAATTGTTTTTTGTTGTTTTTGATAAAAGAAATAGGTTTTCTAAATTAAATATGCAATTAATTAGTTAATTAAATTATTTAATAAAAATAATTACAAGACCTATTTTTGTTTTATTTTGTTATTTTAGGAAAAAAATAAAATATAATTAAGTTAGTAATAAACCTATTTATTCTATTTAATTTTAATTATGTACAAAAAATGAAAGTTATCTAAATTAATCAAACCTAATTAATTTTTTAATAAAATCTAGACCTAATTTATGAAAAGTAATATTTTTTGTGATTTTTTGATAAAATAAAATAACTTAATTGTTTAGTAAATAAATTAAATAAGTTAAATAAAATAAATATAAAAGAATAGAGAAAAAGAATTGGGCCTGAGAATTGCAACTTGGGGAGGTGTGAGAAGCAGAAATGTGGGCCCAAAAGAGTGAGGTCCGTTTGACCTTGTGGATCCAGTGCATACACGTTTGACTTGGCTTTTGGTGTTCCTCCCATCATGGCCCTTGGATCTGGCCTTCATGACACTTGGCGCTTTGGATTATGATGGACCATGGTGGTCGCTAGGCTTGCAAACGCGTTGGATAACCTGAAAGAAAATTAGAAAAATACCAAATGTTGGAGGAAGGGGTCGAACCCCTGACCTCAAGCCTCCTAATGCCTTAAATGCTTGCCTGGCTACCACTGGGCCAATTGCTTCTGTTGTCATAATAATCCAAAATAATAAACAAATATTAAAAAGTCATGTATGTCAAATCCACGCGCGAAAATTTAAACAAGCCAATGGAGGGACGCCACATAGGTCATCTTCTTCCTCTCTCTGTGGGTAAAAGTACCAAACTTTTACCTACGGACGTTTGTCTGTAGCTATAAGCAGTGCTCGTTTGAAAATCCTCCATGAGCCATATAAATGAAACCTAACGCCATGGCTGGATTCGTCTCATCATTCTGAACATGATGGTACCCTTCATCAAGGCTAATTTTTCCTGTAAACAAAAACCCTAACTCGAAGCTACAAACCCTAACAATGGCACATTCCAGTACAGACCAAATAAATGCAATTAAACCATACAGAAAGCTTGCATATGTCTCATAGATCAAGAGTATGTGATTAATTCATCCTAACAATGCCTAAATCATGAGATTCAATTTCAAGAAAAGAGAGGTATCGTGACTGACTTACAATGCGATTTGGGACTTGAAAATGCTTGCTCTTGACTGCTTTGGCTTGCTGAGACTCCCAGGAATCGACTGGGATAGGCAAAGAGTCTTGTATTGGCCTCTAAGTACAAATTCGATTCACCACTTTCTTCTTGATTTTTTCAGTTTTGATTCTGCCTCTGCGCCTGTTTCTAACCTGTTTTTAGGTCTGCCTCGCCTCTTTATGTATCAAGGAAGGGATTAGGGTTGATAACTGCTCTCAATCTTCCTCCATCAATGATTTAGATATTTGATTTGATTCACTTTGAAAACATTCCAAAACTGGCCTATTCCAATCTTTTTGTTCACACCATGCCTTGATACGAATTTGAATGTTTGTTAGCTGTATAATAAAACCTGAAACAAGCATAAAATCTTTTGTTTTCAATATTTTGGATTTTATATGATTTGTTTTGATTTAAATTGAATTAATTCATATAAAAATCAAAATAAATAATAAAAACATGATAAGGACAAGTGGCAAGGGCTAGAGCTCGTGGACTATGTTTCCAACTCAAAACAAGTGAAAAAGATTGGGCCGATTTGACAAAAATTGAAGTTTTAGGGATAGTTGACTTCTGGCAATTTTACAAAAAAGGTCCACTTCACCAATGCATAACTTCCTCAATTTTGACTATTTAGAGGTGTTATTGGACTTTTTAGAAATCTTGAGATGTCCTCTAAACAACCCTTTTGGTCTCATCTCATTTTGATATTCCATGCTCATGTATGAAGCTTTGACAAAAAAGGTGTTTTTGTTGACTTTTCAAAATGACCTATAATGTCTAAATTCATAACTTCTTGTGAGTGTATATTTTGAAGTTGGGAGATGAAGACGGATTTTAGGGAATTTCATCCTATTCAAAATGAGCTTTGGATGGGTCATTTCTCATAGAGTATGAGAACGTTATGCTTGGTCAAAGTTGAGTTGACTTTTCCTACAAAGCCCTAATTTAGCAACTTTTGAATCTTGATGAATTATGAGCAATCCTTGATGAATCATGATAAACCCTTGATAAAATGATGAAATATACTTCAAAATGAGGATGTTGACTAAAAATCTTGAAGATTGACTGTATGTGGGCCACAGTTAACTTTTGCCCTAGCACATTCGATTTCTAGGCCTTTGAGCAATTGACTGAGCAAACTTCCTCTGCAAAGCTTGAAACTTGACATGGATGATCCTGAGAACATATTAGGACATTGGTGAGCATTTTGGATCACTTGGACTCAAGTATCTTGATGCAACATGAAACCCTAATCGGAGGTAGACTGCCTTAGGAGAGAGCTTGGCTGGCCAACCCTTGGACTACCTCGAATAACTTAGGGATCTTTCTTGAAATGTTTTGAGAAATATGGGAGGGAAAATTTTGGGGTACAACAACTGCCCCTGTTCAATCTTCTTAAACCTAAGGATGTAGATTGGCTTTCGTGCCTTTTGTGATCCGAAGGTGGAGGATGATTGAACACTAGAGTGCCTAGAAATTTGCACTCGCATGAAGCAGTAATTGTCTTGTGATGTCGGGAATGGGCTTACAGATGCCATTTGGAAAATTGCTGACAAGGGGATGGGCTTAAGATGCCATCTGAAGGAGTGTCGATCGCATAAGAGATTCCTTAGCGATAACCTGTATACCTGTTGTTGAGGAAGATTCTGCTGGGGAAGGCTGGCCTTTGTTTAAAGAAGTAGAATTTTAGGAGCTCTGGTCGTCCGTTATTCTGCTGGTGAGTCGTCTCTATTTGAATTTTAGGAACTTTGGTCGTCTGTTATTCTATTGAGGAATTGTCTCTTAGTCGAGGAGGTGAAAATAAACTGTGATATGGTTGTGGTCCAGGCTTCATAGTAATAAGACCGACTGCTACCTGGTCGTAATCCAGGCCTTACAGTGACTTACTGGGGGGATGAGATTAAACTTGCTATCCGGTCGTAATCTAGGTTTCGCAACTTCTCAATTCTTATCTGGTCGTAATCCAGGTTTCAGAAGGAATTCAACTGTTATTCGGTTGCATCCGGGGTTTTAATCTTGAATTTAGGGCACACTAATATCCGGTCGACTCTGGGCTTCTTAGTAACTGTCCAGGTAAACTGCTATTCGGTCAAAATCCAAACTTCGCAGGGTCTTGTACTGCTGTCTGGTCGTAATCCAGGCTTCAGTCCTTTTATCGTTATCCGGTCGTAATCCAGGCTTCATAATACTTTACTTCTTATCTGGTCGTAATCCAGTATTTAGAATACTTTACTCCTTATCTGGTCGTAATCCAGTCTTCAGAATACTTTACTCCTTATCTGGTCGTAATCCAGTCTTGAGAAGAGATCAAATGGCTATTCGGTCGTAATCTGGGCTTCCCTTTGGTTTTGGGCCAACTAACATTCGGTCGTAATCCGAGCTTCATAGTATCTGGCTGGGTGGACTGCTATTTGGTCGTAATCCAAGCTTCATAGTATCCCTTACTGTTATCTGGTCGAAATCCAGACTTCACCGTATCTTTAACCGCTATCTGGTCGTAATCCAGGTTTCACAGGAACTTGTATTACTGTATGGTCGTAATCCAGACTTCACAATAACTTGTCGAGCTGTTATCCGGTCGTGATCCGGATTTCACGGCTTTCTTTTAAGAGATACCACTATCTGGTCGTAATCCAGGCCTTATGATAGTCTAATACTGTTATCCGATCGTAATCCGGGCTTCGCTATATGTTGTAGGAATCAAGATATTATCCGGTCGTACCCGGGCTTCATAGTTTGAACTTTTGTGAGAATTTGATTGTATCTTCCATGAAAGGTAAAGGTTAGGTGTATGTAATGCATGATGTGTATCAGGTAATGATGTTCTCAAAATAAATGAGATCGCGTTGTATGATGCTTATGCATATGTCATGATGTATGGATATGTAATAATATTCTCTAGCTAGGGAAAATAAATCTCGGGTTGCTGCTGGAGAAAAGAGTTGAATTCTTCATTTCTGATGGGGATAGTGAATGAAGATGATTGTGAGAATAAGCCTGCAGGAGAGGATAACTCCGCCGGGGAATAAACTTGCGAGGAAATGACTCTGTGGGGAGGACATACTCTGCCGGAGGATCTGTTGATTTGGAAGAATAACCTCATCCGGAGATGAATTACCGTTGTTGGCGATAATGAAACTCTGTTGGGAATTGAGTTTTTGTTTGTGAAAGGGATGAACTCCGCTGGGGATGATTTTCCAGTTGCAACTTCACTGGAGACAACTTTTTAGGCTCTACTAGGGACAATCCTCCAGCCTCTACTGGGGATAATTCTCCAAACTCCATTGGGGACAATTTTCCAGTGCTGATTTCGTGGTTGTGAACCTCAGCTGGGGAGAGTTAACACTACTGTCTTTTTCTTACTTCGCGGGGAGTGAATGTACCTTAGCCATATTCTTCAGCTAAATCTACCTTTGTACCTGGTGGACAGAGCAACTGTAAGGCCTGGACAATTCTTATTTTCCCCTGTTCCTGATATTACGAGTAATCGTCCTTTGTTTCGTATGTAAATTTTTATGAGCAGCAATCAATGTCAAATGCATATATCAAAAATGAACATTGGACGTTCTTGCACAACAAAATAGAAAAAAGAAAACAGTTTGAAATTTCTTTGTGAAAATGAATTGTATTGACTTTGAAGTTTGGCCTGTAAATAAGCGTTTTTATACAAGAGGCTGACGTCCTAGTAAGAGAACTCCGCCGAACAAATAGAATTTATATAATTTGTGTAAAAGAAAGAAAAAATAGTTATATGAACAATCCCACTGGGTTCCAACTCTGCTATTTCTTTTATATCCTCGAGCATCTCATCACTTTGCTACTTGGTTGAAGGTAGATCAGATTGATTAGTGTCGTTCGAGTCTGATAGTCTATACCGAGGTCTGGTTGCAAGGTGGTCCAATGAGACATAGTGTTACGCTTTAATCCCTAACTTTTGCCTGGACCGCCCTTTTAGGTTTTCAGTCCACCGGGATACCCTTTTTTCCCTAAGCCGCCTTTTCAGGTTTTCGACTTGCCGGGTGTATAGATTTTTTCATTTTCATCCCTTATTTTTTCCCGAACCCTTTTGGTTCGCCGGGAAGCCCTTATTTTTTCCTAGGCCAGTCGACCTAGCGGGTCTTTGATTATGCGTAGCATTTTTTCACTATGTCTGCATTGGCGGGGTGAGGAAGGTCGTCACCATCCATGGTGGTTAGAATCATAACTCCTCCTGAGAAAATGTTCTTAACCACAAATGACCCTTCGTAAGTAGGGGTCCATTTGACCCTAGGATCACCTTGAGGTAATATGATGCGCTTGATCACCAGATCCCCAACTTGATACTCTTGTCGTCTGACTCTCTTGTTAAATGCCTTGATCATTCGCTTTTGATACGTCTGACCATGAAAAATAGCAGTAAGTCTCTTTTCGTCGATTAAGTTCAACTGATCAAGTCGGGTCTGAATCCAGTCATCTTCGCTCAAACTTGCATCCTTCATAATTCGAAGAGTGGGTATCTGAACTTCAATGGGCAATACAACCTCCATGCCATATACCAAGGAATAGGGTGTTGCCCCTGTTGACGTTCGCGCTGAGGTACGGTACCCATGAAGAGAAAATGGTAACATCTCGTGCCAATCTTTGTATGTCACCGTCATCTTCTGAACAATCTTCTTGATGTTCTTATTAGCCGCTTCAACAGCCCCATTCATCTTCGGCCGGTAGGGGGAAGAGTTGTGATGCTATATCTTGAACTGCTTGTAGAGCTCGGTGATCATTTTATTGTTGAGATTTGTACCATTGTCCGTAATGATCCTCTTTGGTACTCCATATCGACAGATCAGATTGTGCCGAATGAACCGTGCCACGACATTCTTGGTTACAGTAGCAAATAAAGCTGCTTCAACCCACTTTGTAAAGTAATCAATAGCTACCAGGATGAAATGATGCCCGTTAGACGCAGTAGGTATGATCTCGCCGATCATGTCGATGCCCCACATTACAAAAGGCCACAGAGCTGTCATAACGTTCAGAGGAACTGGAGGTATATGCACCTTATCAGCATAGACTTGGCACTTATGACAGGTCCGAGAATGCTGATAACAGTCGGCTTCCATTGTAGACCAATAATATCCTGCCCGTAGGATTTTATTTGCCACGGTGTGTCCACTGGAATGAGTTCCGAAAGTACCTTCATGTAACTCTACCATAATTCTTTCTTCCTCGTTCTTATCCACACATCGCAGTAAGGTCGAATCATGGTTACGCTTGTAAAGGATACCATTACTGATGAAGAACTTCGCCGCGAACCTCCTCAGAAACTTCTTATCATTAACATATGCACCCTCAGGGTACTCCTGAGCCTCAAGATACTTCTTTACCTCGTGAAACCAAGGTTTATCTGCTACCTCTTCAGTCTCAATGTCACAGCAATGTGCGGGTTCGCCCAACCTTTCAATGGTAATCTGGGGAGCCTCATTGTCCCACCTGACCTTGAACATAGAAGACATTGTAGCTAGCACGTCTGCTAACTGATTCTCCTCTCTAGGGAAGTGTTCAAAGGTTATCTCTTCGAAATGTGGAAGCAACTCAATACATACTCCTTGTAAGGAATAAGATTTGGGTGTTTCGTATCCCACTCGCCTTTGATCTGACTGATCACGAGAGCGAAATCTACGAATACACTCAAGAACTTAATCCTTAGGTCAATTGCTGCTCGAAGACCCATGATGCATGCTTCATACTCCGCCATATTGTTGGTGAAGTTGAAACATATTCGGGCGGTGAACGGAGTATGAGAGCCTTCAGTAGATATGATCATGGCGCCAACTCCATTACCTAAAGAGTTTGACGCTCCATCAAAGTACATAGACCATATGGATCCCTCCTCGGGTCCTTCATCCGGTCCAGGTGTCTCACAGTCAGTCACCAACATGATGTTCTCATCCGGAAACTCGAAGTTTATAGACTGGTAATCATCCACTGCATGATGTGCCAAATGATCTGCCAACACACTTCCCTTGATTGCTTTTTGGGTCATGTATTGGATGTCATACTCAGTCAAGATCATCTGCCATCTTGCTATTCTTCCGGACAAGGCAGGCTTTTCAAAGATATACTTGATTGGATCCATCTTTGATATCAATAGAGTAGTGTGAGTCATCATATACTGTCTCAGTCGGCGAGCAGCCCATGCTAAAGTGCAACAAGTTTTTTCAAGCAGTGAGTATCGGGTCTCACAGTCGGTAAACTTTTTGCTAAGGTAGTAAATAACATGCTCTTTTCGGCCAGAGTCGTCATGATTCCCTAGCACGCACCCCATTGAATTATCGAGTACTGTCAAGTATAAGATTAAAGTCTCCCTTCCATTAGAGGCATCAGAATAGGTGGCTCTTGGAGATATTCCTTGATCCTTTCGAAAGAGGCCTGACATTCATCATTCCATCTTACCACTTGATCTTTCTTTAGTAGCTTGAAGATTGGTTCACAAGTAGCGGCCATGTGTGAGATGAATCGGGCAATGGAGTTCAAACGTCCCAAAAAGCCTCTGACTTCTTTTTCTATTCGGGGAGTTGGCATTTCCTATATAGCCTTCACCTTTGCAGGATCCACTTGAATACCTTTATCACTAACGACGAAACCCATCAACTTACCAGACCTCACTCCAAAAGTACACTTGTTCGGGTTTAACCTCAGCTTGTACAACTTCAACATGTCAAATAGCTTCTGAAGATGGTCAAGATGTTCTTCTTCAGTCTGGGATCTTGCAATCATGTCATCAACGTATACCTCAATCTCATGATGAATCATGTCGTGGAACAAAGCGACCATGGCGCGCTGATACGTTGCCCCAACATTCTTCAACCCGAAGGGCATGATTGGTAGCAAAAGGTACCCCACTGTGTAACGAACGTTGTCTTCTCTATGTCTTCGGGAGCCATCTTAATCTGATTGTAACCGGAAAAACCATCCATAAAGGAGAAGACCTTATGCTGTGCGGTGTTGTCAACCAGAATGTTGATATGAGGCAAAGGGAAATCATCCTTGGGGCTCGCCCTGTTCAGATCCCTATAGTCCACACGCATTCGAACCTTACCATCCTTCTTCGGCACTGGAACTACGTTGGCGACCCACTGCGGGTAAGAAGTAACTGCTAGAAAATCGGCATCAAACAGTTTCATAACCTCAACCTTGATTTTCTCAGACATCTCTGAGCGCATTCGGCGAACTTTCTGTTTCACTAGAGGACAGTCTTCCTTGGTAGGCAGGCGGTGAACCACAATATCGGTATCCAACCCAAGCACATCTTCTTAAGACCAGGCAAAGATCTCAACATAGTCACGCAACATCTGTATCAACCGTTGCTTAACACTATGCTCCAGATTGGCACCGATCTTGACCTCTTTCTTGTCTACCTCTGTACCCAGGTTCACTGATTCCACTGACTCTTCATGCGGCTGTATGGCCCTCTCTTCCTGAAGTAACAGTCTAGCAAGTTCCCCAGGCACTTCACAATCATGCTCACCTTTGTCCTCGACTTGGTTGATTGGACTTTCAAAGTCATAACTGGCAGTAGCAAAATCGTTATCAGTGGGATCCAGAGTGGATGTAGACCTATATATGTGAGTGTGTGTAAGAAAAATAGTTATTTTGTAAGACAGAAAAGAAAGACAAGGAGCACAAAAATCGTAATGTAAGAAAACGTCCAATGATTTTATTGATGATATATGGAAATGAAAAATATTAAGCCCTCAAACAAAGTCACGGTGTCTCGGGCAAGGCACCGGGCTGTAAAAGTTTTGCATTGTTTGTTACAACTCTTAAAACAAAAGTCTTATTACTGTGTAATAAAAGAAATGGGCATGAAGTCCTTTGCCGTCCAATTGCTTAATCCACTGTCAGTAGTCGGGTAAATCCAGCTGTCAAACTCAGACTCTTCATCATCGCCTTCAATCGCATTCACTTCCGGATTTGTGATACGCAGGGGAGGTCTTCCAATCCGCGCACGCCGAACAACCCTTTGAGATTCTTTCTCAATAACAGCCCGGGCATCCTTGAGGGAAGCCATCTTCATTGGAGGATCTTCAGCAACAGTTTCAGTCGATGCTAGAGTCTGGGGGACTTCTTCAAAGTTTTGACACGAGGTTTCAATGAACTCCCCATCCATTTCCACATACCGAAAAGAGTTAAGGTGGATCACCATGTACTCCTCTTCTCCTGTTACTGTAACAATTTTCCCCTTTACTGGATACTTTAACATCTGATGGAGCGTAAAAGTTATTGCCCCAACCTTATGAATCCATGGGCGACCCAGCAAACAAGAATAGGATGGTCGGATGTCCATCACATAGAATATAGACGCAAAAGTCTGGGAACCAACCTTAACAGGGACATCCACTTCCCCGTCTACCATCCTTT
Source organism: Vicia faba (assembly GCA_948472305.1). Lineage (NCBI taxonomy): Eukaryota > Viridiplantae > Streptophyta > Magnoliopsida > Fabales > Fabaceae > Vicia > Vicia faba. The sequence goes on from CATIWC010000567.1 coordinate 262,273, forward strand.
TGTACCCATCAAAGGCCCTAACCACAATATTACTTGGCTTCAGCACCAACCCTTCACAGTCCAACCGGTCTAACGCTTTCTTGGGTAAAACATTTAACGAGGACCCCGTGTCCAACAGCACGTGAGCCAGAGTAGTGCCCTTGCACTCGATTGAAACATGCAGAGCGTCATTGTGATTTTTCCTTTGGCAGTCAAATCTGCGTCAGAGAAACCAAACCCGTTGTCAGCGGTCAAACTAGCCACACAGTCCTTGAACTAATCAGCAGATGTTTCCTGCGGCACATGCATAGTTTTCAGGAAAGCAATCAGAGCCTTAGCATGGGCTTCTGAGCACAACAATAAAGACAACATAGAGATCTTCGAAGGGTTTGCCCCAACTGTTCGACTAAGTTGTAGTCGCTTTTCTTGATGATCTTCAAAATTTCCTATATCTCCTGCCTAGAGGTTTCAACAATAATCTTCTTCGATGCCTCCGTCCGGGAAGGCTTACCGGTGATCTCTTTGCCCCGAGTGTCAGATGACTCGGCGACATGGGTAATGATTGGAACGTGAACAGGGACAGTAGCAGATGTACTTGCAGGTGAAATAGTAACAGGCTTCCAAACAGTTGGTGGGGAGATCTCAGGAGAGAACAGTCTTCCGCTTCGGGTGACATTGCTAGACCCAACAATATTGCTAACATCAGTATCAGCCTCTTCAACCTTCAAGTCTTGTTTAATCCCCTGATAATACACATCGGCCCCATAGTTCTACGAGACAGCCTTATGCTACGTGTAAGGGATAGGCCAAGTAATAGTAATGATCAATGGAGCAACTCTCGGAACATATGTAATTCTAACAGGCTTTCTCGAGGAAGCCTTGGAAGAATTGGCGGAAATGGTGATTATGGAAACATATTCAACAGGAATCAACGAAACCAAAGTTTTCTCGAACAAGATTTCTTTGTTATCCATCAGGCGTTGGACACCTGACTTCAATAGATGGCAACCAGTAGGTAGGATGGAACACAAGTGGCAACCTTCGCCACAGCCCGAAAATAAACCGGCCAATAATAAGTTCTTCTTTACGGTCATTAATGGAGTAGAAATGTCTTTTACGGAAGTCACAAACGAGTTATCATCCACAACATTCACTCCATGCTCGGGCATAGGAGCAGTCGTGACATTAGGGTTTTTCGGCGCTTCAAACTCAATCTCCTTAGCATCAATCAGATCCTGCACTTTATTCTTCAAAGCCCATCAGTTATTGGTATCATGCCCTGAGCTATCAGAGTGAAAAGCACAGCGGGCGTTCGGATTATACAGCGGTGATGTAGTAATGGGATTCTTTGGAGCTTCCCTCAGAGTCACCAGGTTGGTCTTTAACAACTGCGGCAGAATTTGAGACAACGTCATACTGAGCCGAGTGAATTGTCTCTGCGGCCTCTCTGCTCTTTGTTGAGTGTTGCGTTGTGGGGCAACAATTGGTCTTGATATTACTACCGCATTAACTGCTTGGCAGCGTTCGGGTCGGTTTTGACTCCTTGAGCTGTAAACTGCATTAGATTCCTTCTTAAAAGGCTTCTTCACTGTACTTGACGAAGCACCTTTCTGTATCTTTCCAGTTTTGATACCGGCCTCAACTCTCTCCCCAGTCATAATCAACTCAGTAAACCCGGACGATGAACTACCGATCAAATGGTTGAAATATAGACCAGACAAAGTCCCAAGAAACATATCCACCAACTGTTAGAACAAAGTTTGAATCTACTACCCTAAGTTTAAGTTTTGATGATAACAAAATGAAAGGATATTAATTATGTGATTTATATAAGAACTATTTGCCACCTAAATTATTACGTTCTGTTTTGCAGAAACTCTGATAGGTATCAGTAAGGAGTACACTTAATCAGCATCAGAATATTGGTCTTTAACATCAGCATCAGAAGATGCTATATCAGAATACTAGAATCAGAAGAATAACTCACGCGAATGCTGAAGCTTGATGAACAGAACTGCGCTCAACACTCTGATAAAGACAACAACAGTTCATCAGCACTTAAGCAGAGTTAGAATGAGCCAAGCCAGAACATGCATTAAGTAGCAACGGTACTGTGCATTGAAAGCAAATTATTACCAACGGCTTCATTCCAGACAAGATCTGCTTATTAAGGAAAGTTTGTTATTAGCATTGAATCAAGATTATTGCTCCAACGTTCAACAATCTCAGTGCTATATAAACAAGACTATGAAGATTGAATTGGCTAATGCTCTACATCATATTACACGCCTAAAAGCTATTCTACATCTTCTCATTCTCTGTTTGCTAAAAAGCTCCATATCTCCTTACTCAGTATTTTAGCAATCTAGTTTCATAAGCTTAAATTGTGTAACATCACAGTTGTGATACAGTTTTGTAGAAAACATTCACACACCTAGATTTATCTTCTTTGTAAGAAAGTGTTTCCTTGACAAACCGAGTTGTGGTTTGCATCAAGAAGGCTTTAGCAGTTGTTAAAGCAGTTTGTATTATTCAGTTGAATATAGTGGATTAAGACCTCGTTGGAGAGAGGCGAAATCACCTTGACGGGTGGACTGGAGTAGTTTGAGATCAAACGAACCAGGATAAAAATATCTTGTTCATTGCATTGATTTTCAGTTTTACAATTCAACCCCCCCTTATTGTGTTTTTCACTTCTTCAATTGGCATCAGAGCGCCTGGTTCTGAGCTAAAACACTTAACCGTGTCAGTACAAGATCCAGCGTCAGAAAAACACAATGGCAGGAACTTATTCTCACACCAGCAATGACAACCATGAGGACAGAGACAGATTCAGCGGGAAACCTCCAGTCTTTGATGGAGAAAACTTTGATTACTGGAAAGACAGAATTGAAAGCTTCTTTCTGGCACATGATGTTGATCTGTGGGATATGGTGACAGATGGATACACGCACCCTGTGAATGCAAACGGTCAGAAGATTGATAGGAAAACAATGTCTGACCAACAAAAGCGTGACTTCAAGAATCACCACAAGGCCAGAACCATCCTTCTCAGCGCCATCTCCTATACTGAATATGAAAAGATCTCCGACAGAGACACAGCAAAGAACATTTTTGACTCACTCAGAATGACGCATGAGGGCAACGTTCAGGTCAAAGAAACTAAAGCTCTGGCGCTCATTCAGAAGTATGAGGCGTTCAAAATGGAAGAATCTGAATCCATTGAAACAATGTTCTCAAGATACCAGATTCTGGTAGCTGGTCTCAAGGTTCTGGACAAAGGATACTCTACTACTTACCATGTCAAGAAAATCATCAGAAGCTTACCCAAGCAGTGGATACCAATGGTTACAGCTCTGAAGCTAGCAAAAGATCTCAACAAAATTACTCTGGAGGAACTTATCAGCTCCCTCAGAAGTCATGAGATAGAGCTAGAAGCTGACGAGCCTCAGAAGCAAGGTAAGCCTTTAGCATTAAAATCTAACAAAAAATCTGAGTCTAAAGTTTTGCAGGCAGTTGAAGAAACATCTGATGGATCCTCATCAGAAGAAGAAGAACTCTCCCTCCTCTCCAGAAGAGTAAATCAACTATGGAAGCAGAGGCAAAGGAAGTTCAGGAATCCCAGAAGATATGATCAGAACGAGTCTTCTTCCAGATACAGAAGGACAGATTCTTCTTCTGGATACAGAAGATCTGAAGGCTCCTCAAGTAGCAAAAAGCCAAACACCAAGGACATCATCTGCTATGAGTGCAATGAGCAAGGACACTACAAGAGTGACTGCCCAAAGCTTCATAGGGAAAAGCCCAAAAAGAAGTTTGGAAGAGAAAAGAAGAAAAGTCTCATGGCTACATGGGATGACTCTGACTCGTCTGAAGCTGACTCAGAATCAGATGATGAGAGAGCCAACATAGCTCTCATGGCCAACATTTCAGAAGATAGTGAAGCTTCTGAATCAGACTCAGAATCAGATATTGAAGAGGTATTTCCTAACTTTGCTGTTAATTTTACCAAGGCTGAACTTACTGAAAGCCTTAATGAAATTCTGGAAAGGTATCAGCAAATTAGAGTTAAATTCAGAGACCTGAAAAGGAATCTTGAATCTGACTCTAATAAGACTGAGAGTCTTAAATTGGAGAATTCTGAGCTGAGAAATAAGATTTCAAAATTAGAAAATACTTTACAAAACTCTCAGAAGGAACCAATTTCTGAAACTCCCAGCAACGCTGATGAGATCATCAAGGAGTATGATCACAGTTTCCAGAAGTTCCTCGCTAAAAGCATAGATAGAAGCAAAATGGATTCAATGATCTATGGAGTTAGCAGAAACGGAAGGAAGGGAATAGGATACCAAGGTAAGGTTCCTACACCAAAGAATGTCATGGATTTAACCATTAAACACACTCCTCTGAATTCACATTTTGTGTATGGTCACACACATGATATTAAATACACTAGCAGTAAGTACTCTGTGAAACCAAAATTCAACCAGAGTTTTGGTAAATCTAACAAATCAGGACCCAAGAAAATCTGGGTACCTAAGGATAAAATAATACATGTTGCAGATATCTTTAGCAGCAAGTCAGAAACACCAGTCATGGTACCTGGACTCTGGCTGCTCGCGACACATGACGGGAAGAAGGCATATGTTCCAAAGCCTAGAACTTAAGCCTGGAGGCCACGTTGGCTTTGGAGGCAATCAGAGGGAAAGATCATTGGCTCTGGAACTGTAGGTAATGGAAATCTTCCCTCTATTAATAATGTTCTGCTAGTAGATGGATTAATGCATAATCTGTTATCCATAAGTCAATTAAGTGATAACGGTTATGATATAATCTTTAATCAAAAATCATGTAAAACTGTTAGTCAGAAAGATGGGACTATCCTGTTTAATGGTAAGAGGAAAAACAACATTTACAAAATCAAACTTTCTGAACTGAAAATTCAGAATGTAAAGTGCCTTATGTCTGTTAACCACGAGCAGTGGATTTGGCACAGAAGATTGGGGCATGTTAGTATGAGAAGAATATCTTAGATTAACAAACTCAATCTGGTCATAGGACTTCCTAATTTGAAGTTCAATTCAGATGCTCTGTGTGAAGCATGTCAGAAAGGCAAGTTTGCAAAACCTTCTTTTAAATCTAAAAATGTTGTTTCTACCTCTAAGCCATTAGAACTTCTGCACATTGACTTATTTGGACCAGTTAAAACTGCTTCAGTCAGTGGCAAGAAGTATGGGTTAGTAATCGTAGATGACTATAGCAGATGGACATGGGTAAAGTTCTTAAGACACAAGGACGAGTTGAAGGGGTGAAAAACACAAGAAGGGGGGGTTGAATTGTAAAACTGAAATCTTAAAGCAATTGACAAGATATTTTTATCCTGGTTCGTTTGATCTCAAACTACTCCAGTCCACCCGTCAAGGTGATTTCGCCTCTCTCCAACGAGGTCTTAATTCACTATATTCAACTGAATACAAATCTGCTTTAACAACTGCTAAAGCCTTCTTGAGTCAAACCACAATCCGGTTTGTCAAGGCAACACTTTCTTACAAAGGTATAAAACAAATGTGTTTGAATGTTTTCTACAAAACTTTATCACAACTGTGATGTATACACAAATTAAGCTTAGAAACTTAGATTGCTAAACACTAATGGAGTATCAGAGTTTGTTGGTTTAGCAAAACTGGTAGATGAAGATTATTGTTCAGCTTTGTGCGTGTAGAGAATTGGAGAGCATTAGCCATTATAATCTTCGAAGCTTTGTTTATATAGCACTTGAGAAGATGAACGTTGAATGCAATATTCTTGATTCAATGCTAATAACAAGCTTTCCTTTTTTGAGCAGATCTTGTCTAGAATGATGCCGTTGGAATTAATTAGCGTTCAATGCACAGTACCGTTGCTTCTTCAATGCACGTTCTGGCTTGGCTCATTCTGATTCTGCTTCGCTGCTGATGAACTATTGTTTTTGTATCAGAGTGTTTACGCGCAGTTCTGTTCATCAAGCTTCAGCATGTACGTGAGTTGATCATCTGATCTTCACGTTCTGATTCAGCAACTTCTGATGCTGGTGTATCAAATCAAGTTCTGATGCTGAAGAAGTGATCTTGCTTATTTTAATCAGCGTATCTGCAAGTCAGAGCATAGTAATTTTAGGCAGCATATAGTTCAAACATGAAACATATAAATACTATATCTTTTCACTTTGTTATCATCAAAACTTAAATATAGGGTACTAGATTCAAACATTGTTCTAACAATCTCCCCCTTTTTGATGATGACAAAAACTAGATATTTTAAATAACAAATAACGTGAAAAGGTATCTACGAAATGTTTCAGAGTTAAGAAGTAAAGAGAGATCAGAGTTTAAGAGATACTCCCCCTGAGTTTGTTACTTCCCTTTGATATGCGTGTTCTTCAGGATCAGATCTTTTTCTATCTTTGAGCATCAGATTATAGGTCTTTGACATATCAGAGAGCAGAGCTTCAGAGCTTTTCCTGTCAGAGCTTTGCTTCGGATCAGAGTGTTAGGTCGATCAGAACTTCATATTTGATCAGAGCAACATGAGCTTCTACATTTTGATCAGAGCTTCTAGCTTCTAGTCTTCATAGTGTTCAAGAGCTTCCTTGTGCCTGTAGACTTAAAAACAAAACAGAAAAACATTTCAAGTAATAGAGTTAGAATGTTCGAGAATTTCTGTCTAGTTAGCCGTTATTGATTTTAAATATCAGTCTTGTTCTCCCCCTTTTTGTCAGCAATCAAAAAGTGTTGGTGATGTGCTAAAACGATTTAGATCAGAAAAACAAATTATATTAAAATAGTTCATAATCAGAGCAAAAGAACATTACAAAACATAGTCAAAACAGTACAACAGAAAATGAAGAAAACATGAAAAATTATGCATGAAAAAGATTTATGGTTGAGGGGGCATGCGTGAGAACAGGCTTTCCAGCATTGCTTGAATCTTTTCAGAAGTTTCATTCTGCTTCTGAACCATGGTGACAACAGTGTCAATCTTGCTGTCCTGTACATCCATTCTTGCTTTCATTTTCTGATCATTCTCTTCCATCCGCTGCTGGAGACGCAAGTCATTCAGCCTTAGTTCTTCCAGAGTCTGCCTGTCCAAGGCAGCTTGAGAAGAGTCAGAGGGAGGAATCTTCTCAGAACTTTCAGCTACATCTTCTGCTGGATTTTCTTCCTGAAGGGTCTTGTCTTCTTCTGATGGTTGCACCTGTGCAGCTTGCTCTTTCTCAGACCAAGATTCACTGTCCAGAGGGAGCACAACTTCTTGAGGCAGCTGACTCTCAACTTCCTTCAGCAGCTTGCTAAAGTTCTGTTGAGCCTGCTCATAGTTGACGTCCTGCAGCTTGAGGGCTTCAGCACGTACCCATACTCTGAACTGTGACCAGAGCTGATCAGAAGCAGCTGGGTCGATCATCCCCGGACAGACTTGCTTCAAAGAAGCAATCCATTGCAGCATACCTGTTTCAAAATTCAAAATACCAGAGCCAACATCTGGTTGCTTTGGTTTGGGTATGGCAATTTTGTGTCTTAGATCAGCAAGACGTTCAAGACTTGTTAAGTCAATGAAAGTTCTGCTGGGGTTTTCAGCGGTTTTCTGAGAGGTTGTTTGTTTTGGAGGAGGGTTATCAGAATCAGAGTCAGATATTTCTATTGGAGTGGTTGGAGTTTTTGGAGGTGTTGATTCCTCTGAAGATGGCAACTGGGGCCTGACAATAGTGGTTCCACATGGCAACTGGATTACCAGCGGTGAAGGTTGAGGTGAGTGAGGGTCAGAATGATGAGGAGATGGGGTTTCATAGCAGTGAAACTCTGTTTGTGGTGAAGGTGGATTATTTTCTGGTTGAGGAGGTGGAATCTCTGATTGCTCAGGGATTAGAGGTTCTTCTGTGAGTGGTTGTTGTTGTTGTTGTTCTGATTCTGGTTCTGGTTGTATTTCTGGTTCAGGTTGTGATTCTGGTTGAGGAGGAGGAATATTTGGTGGTTCAGAATTTGGTTGAGCAGAAGCATGTTCACGCTCAATATCAGCTAGCACTCTATCAAGTGCTGGTGTTGTTGAAACAGTTGGTTGTTTGGGAATTTTAATTCTGGTTCTTCTGAGCAGTAAGGCCTCAGAAGGGTCTTCTGGTATGGTTTCATCAATGGTAGGGATTGGGATTGATATTCTGTGAGAGGTTTTAGGAGGGGTAGCAGATGTTGGAATAGTAGATGAAATTGAAATAGGGGCAGCAGATGAATTACCTCGTTTCTTTGGAGTCTGATGAGATGATCCTTCTGCTTTCCTCTTCTTTGTCTTCTTCTGAGTCACTTCTGGTTGGACTTGACTCAGATCTTTGATCTTCAGCTTTGAGCCTGTATCTTCTTCCTTGTATGAATCTGGATACTTGAGAAACATATCAGGTTGGGATTCCATTTCAGAAAATTTTGGGAAATTACTCAGAGGCACTCTTCTGCTGGAGATGTCAGCAGTTGAAGTAGTTCTGGGTTCCTTCCTAATATTTTCTATCAGCTTCATCTTTTTCAGATTCTTAGCATTCAGCGGTTTTCCAACAGTTGGTTCAAGTGTGCTCAGCACTTGAGCTTCGCTCAGATAATCTATCAGCTTATTCTCTGTCAGAATATCTGATATGAGCCTTCCAAACGGTATCCAGTCCCTTTTGGTCCTTTCTTCTTCTCTAGTCTCTTTGACACTGGTCTTGAGATGGTTGAACAGGAAGTGTGCCAGATTGATCTTCACCCTCTGATCAATAAAGTAGATCAGAAACTGCTGATCCACGTTTATATAATCAGGAGAGCTTGTTGGCTTCCTGTGATTGAAACAGCCCAGAACAATCTTGGCCCATACTCTGCAGTGATCCTTCAGATCCTTAATTTTGCTGCTGGGAAAACCAAGAGTGAAAATGCTGTTAGCTACCACGCCTATATCAGGGCATCTATAAGCCATGTCCACACAACGGACTCCACCACCACTTTGACCGATTAACCTAGCAATGAGGTCTTCAGAAATTACTATCTTCTTTCCCATGACAGAAGAGATGACTAGATGTTTATGAATCTTGGCGTGAATCCAAAATTCCTTGACAAGCTCTGGGAATGTTGGTCCAACCAACCTATCGAAATACCTCTCCCACTTCTGAGCCCTAATCTCTTCAGTTAGGTCAAATCCATTTTCCTTCAAACTTTCGAAGTCGATGATTAACTCAGAGAGAACCTCAAGATTCTTTACCGGTGTGAGAAGAGTTCTGATAGGCACCTGATATTGTTCAGAGGTTTCTTTCTTCTGATTTCCTGCAGAAATGCTGGAGGATGCCATTGTTCTCACTAAAAAAGCTTGAGAATGATTTGAGAAAAAAAAAGGTTTGAAGGAGATAAACTCAGAAATATGCAGAAAATACTTGAATGATTATGAGTAAGCGTAAAGAATAGGAATGAAGGATTAATGTGCTTAAATAGAGTTTTCAAAAATTATTTTGAAAAATTAAACGTTTTTAAGAGAGAGAGAAAAAATAATGATTGCCATTAACAAGCGTGATTACTCTGCATTAAATGCTTGTTGATTTTGGGGGATTTGAGAAAGATACTTAAAAACGGTTACCAGACATGTGTCTCAATGCACCCAATCAGCGCTTTGCCTTCTCAGAAGCGTGCACGCGTTCTGCTTCAGGGATTTGCTGATGATTGGATGACACTTGTTTGATGTAGTGATCAGCACGTCTGTATTTGAGATTAGACTCTCAGATCTTTAGACTTGCATCTGATATAATCTGCATGTTCTATTTTTCTGAAAGAAGATTGATCAGAAGTTCACAGTAAAATAATTACATTCTGAAGATAAATACATGGAATTAAAACATTTTCATTCTGGGCATACTTTCATGCTGAGATGTTTCAGAATGAAATTAAACCTATCTTCTGAAAGGGGTTTAGTAAAGATATCAGCCCATTGATGGTCTGTATCTATAAATTTCAAGTTTAAAATGCCTTTCTGAATATAGTCCCTAATGAAATGATGTTTTATTTCTATATGCTTAGCTCTAGAATGTAAAATAGGATTCTTACTTAAGCAAATAGCAGAAGTATTATCACAAAGAATAGGAATGTTACTCTCAAAAATCTGGAAGTCTTCAAGCTGACTTTTCATCCAGAGCATTTGTGTGCTACATCCTGCTGCTGCTATGTACTCAGCTTCTGCTGTTGACAGAGCAATTGTTGACTGTCTTTTGCTGGACCACGAGATCAGATTTTCTCCCAGAAACTGGCAGCTTCCAGAAGTACTTTTACGTTCCACTCTGTCTCCAGCAAAATCAGCATCACAGTAGCCTACTAAGCTGTAATCACTAGATTTTCTATAAAACAAACCCAGATTAGTAGTACCTTTCAGATACTTGAAAATTCGCTTAACAGCTGTTAAGTGAGATTCTCTAGGATCTGATTGGAATCTAGCACAAATACATACGCTGAATAAGATATCAGGTCTTGAAGCTGTCAGATAAAGGAGAGAACCAATCATACCTCTGTAGACCTTCTGTTCTACACTTTTGCTTACCTCTTCTCTTTCCAGAATGCACGTGGGATGCATTGGAATCTTTGATGGCTTACATTCTGAGAGGTCAAATTTCTTCAGAAGATCTCTGATGTATTTGCTCTGATGAATGTAAGTTCCCTCTGGAGTTTGATTGATCTGAATTCCTAGAAAGAATTTCAGTTCCCCCATGAGGCTCATCTCAAATTCTGCCTGCATACACTTAGCAAATTTTCTTCCAAGAGAAGGATTAGTAGAACCAAAAATAATATCATCAACATAAATTTGACAGACTAAAATGTCACTCTTAACTGTTTTACAGAATAGAGTAGTGTCCACTTTCCCTCTGGTGAATTCATTTTCAAGCAGAAAGTTACTTAGCCTTTCATACCAAGCTCTGGGAGCTTGTTTCAGACCATACAGTGACTTTTTCAGTTTGAAAACATGTTCTGGATGTTTTGTATTTTCAAAACCTGGGGGTTGGTGAACATAAACTTCTTCTTCTATATAACCATTTAAGAATGCACTTTTGACATCCATCTGATACAGAGTGATGCCTCTATTAACAGCAAATGAAATTAAAAGTCTGATAGATTCTAACCTGGCGACTGGGGCAAAGGTTTCTGTATAGTCTATCCCTTCTTGCTGACTATAACCTTGTGCAACCAGTCGTGCCTTGTTTCTGACGACTTCACCTTGTTCATTTAACTTGTTTCTGAACACCCATCTTGTTCCAATGACGTTGAATCCTTTTGGTCTGGGAACGAGATCCCATACGTCGTTTCTGGTGAATTGATTCATCTCTTCTTGCATTGCCAGAATCCAGTCGTTGTCCAGAAGTGCTTCATCAATAGAAGAAGGTTCAATCAGAGACACAAGTCCCATAAGAGTTTCTTCAGAGTTTCTGAAGCTTGCTCTTGTTCTGATTGGATCTTCCTTTCTTCCTAGGATAGTTTCTTCTGGGTGATCCAAACTGCTTCTGGGTAATCTCTTCTGAGGTTGATCAGCAGCAGTTGTAGGATTTCTAGCATTGCTTCTTTCAGACGTTGAAGGAATGTCTGTGTTGAGAGCTTCTGATGACTTATCTTCAGAACCTGCAAATTCAATTTCTATACCTGCAAGATTTTCATTCTGCTTTGACTTTTCAGAGTCAAGCTTGTCATCAAAACGAACACTGATTGATTCTTCCACAATCTGTGTTTCTGTATTGTATACTCTGTACCCTCTTGAGCGTTCAGAGTATCCTAACATAATACACTTCTGTGCCTTAGAATCAAACTTGTTCAAATAATTCTTTGTATTCAATATATAGCAAGTACATCCAAATGGATGAAAATACGAAATGTTGGGCTTTCTGTTCTTCCACAATTCATATGGAGTCTTTTCCAGAATAGGTCTTATTGAGATTCTATTCTGAATGTAGCACGCTGTGTTTATTGCCTCTGCCCAGAAGGTCTTAGCAACGTTTGTCTCATTGATCATGGTTCTGGCCATTTCTTGCAATGTTCTGTTCTTTCGTTCTACAACTCCATTTTGTTGGGGAGTTCTAGGACAAGAGAAATCATGCAGAATGCCTTTGTCATTAAAGAATGACTCAAAATCTTTATTTTCAAATTCTCCACCATGATCACTTCTGACTTTAACGATTCTAAGATCTTTTTCATTCTGAACTTGGTTACAGAAGGTAACAAACACAGAGTGTGACTCGTCCTTGTGTCTTAAGAACTTTACCCATGTCCATCTGCTATAATCATCTACGATTACTAACCCATACTTCTTGCCACTGACTGAAGCAGTTTTAACTGGTCCAAATAAGTCAATGTGCAGAAGTTCTAATGGCTTAGAGGTAGAAACAACATTTTTGGATTTAAAAGAAGGTTTTGCAAATTTGCCTTTCTGACATGCTTCACACAGAGCATCTGAATTGAACTTCAAATTTGGAAGTCCTCTGACCAGATTGAGTTTGTTAATCTGAGATATTCTTCTCATACTAACATGCCCCAATCTTCTGTGCCAGATCCACTGCTCGTTGTTAACAGACAGAAGACATTTTACGTTCTGACTCTTTAGTTCAGAAAGTTTGATTTTGTAAATGTTGTTTTTCCTCTTTCCATTAAACAGGATAGTCCCATCTTTCTGACTAACAGCTTTACATGATTTTTGATTAAAGATTATATCATAACCGTTATCACTTAATTGACTTATGGATAACAGATTATGCATCAATCCATCTACTAGCAGAACATTATTAATAGAGGGAAGATTTCCGTTACCTACAGTTCCAGAGCCAATTTTCTTTCCCCTCTGATTGCCTCCAAAGCCAACGTGGCCTCCAGGCTTAAGTTCCAGGCTTTGGAACATATGCCTTCTTCCCGTCATGTGTCGTGAGCAGCCAGAGTCCAGGTACCATGACTGGTGTTTCTGACTTGCTGCTAAAGATATCTGCAACATGTATTATTTTATCCTTAGGTACCCAGATCTTCTTGGGTCCTGATTTGTTAGTTTTACCAAAACTCTGGTTGAATTTTGGTTTCACAGAGTGCTTACTACTAGTATATTTGATGTCATGTGTGTGACCATACACAAAGTGTGAATTTAGAGGAGTGTCTTTAATGGTTAAATCCATGACATTTTTAGGTGTAGGAACCTTACCTAGGTATCCTATTCCTTTCCTGCCGTTTCTGCTAACTCCATAGATCATTGAAGCCATTCTGCTTCTATCTATGCTTTTAGCAAGGAACTTCTGGAAACTATGATCATACTCCTTGATGATCTCATCAGCGTTGCTGGGAGTTTCAGAAATTGGTTCCTTCTGAGAGTTTTGTAGAGAGTTTTCTAGTTTTGAAATTTTATCTCTCAGCTCAGAGTTTTCCAATTTGAGACTCTCAGACTTATTAGAGTCAGATTCAAGAGTCCTTTTCAGGTCTCTGAATTTAGCTCTAATCTGCTGATAGCTTTCCAGAATTTCATTGAGGCTTTCAGCAAGTTCAGCCTTTGTAAAATTAACAGCGAAGTTAGGGAATACCTCTTCTGTGTCTGATTCTGAGTCTGATTCAGAAGCTTCACTGTCATCTGGAATGTTAGCCATGAGCGCTATGTTTGCACTTTCATCATCTGATTCTGAGTCAGCTTCAGACGAGTCAGAGTCATCCCATGTGGCCATGAGACTTTTCTTCTTCTCTCTTCCAAACTTCTTTTTGGGCTTTTCCCTCTGAAGCTTTGGACAGTCACTCTTGTAGTGTCCTTGCTCATTGCACTCGTAGCAGATGATGTCTTTGGTGTTTGGCTTCTTGCTACCGGAGGAGCCTTCAGATCTTCTGTATCCAGAGGAAGAATCTGTCCTTCTGAATCTGGAAGAAGACTCGTTTTGATCAGATCTTCTGGGATTCCTGAACTTCCTTTGTCTTTGCTTCCACAGTTGATTTACTCTTCTAGAGAGAATGGAAAGTTCGTCTTCTTCTGATGAGGATCCATCAGATGTTTCTTCAACTGCCTGCAAAACTTTAGACTCAGATTTTCTGTTAGATTTTAAAGCTAAATGCTTACCTTGCTTCTGAGGCTCGTCAGCTTCTAGCTCTATCTCATGACTTCTGAGGGAGCTTATAAGTTCCTCCAGAGTGATTTTGTTGAGATCTTTCGCCAGCTTCAGAGCAGTAACCATAGGCCTCCACTGCTTGGGTAAACTTCTGATTATCTTCTTGACATGGTCAGCAGTAGAGTATCCTTTGTCCAGAACTTTGAGACCAGCTACCAGAATCTGGAATCTAGAGAACATAGCTTCAATGGATTCAGATTCTTCCATTTTGAACGCCTCATACTTCTGAATGAGCGCCAGAGCTTTTGTTTCTTTGACTTGAACGTTGCCCTCATGCGTCATTCTGAGAGAATCAAAGATGTTCTTAGCTGTGTCTCTGTTGGAGATCTTTTCATACTCAGTATAGGAGATGGCACTGAGGAGGATGGTTCTGGCCTTATGGTGATTCTTGAAATCACGCTTTTGTTGATCAGTCATTGATTTTCTATCAATCTTCTGACCAGTTGCATTCACAGGGTGCGTGTATCCATCTGTCACCATATCCCACAGATCAGCATCATGTGCTAGAAAGAAGCTTTCAATTCTGTCTTTCCAGTAATCAAAGTTTTCTCCATCAAAGACTGGAGGTTTGCCGCTGAATCTGTCTCTGTCCTCATTGGTGTCATTGCTGAAATGAGAGTTGTTTCCTGCCATTGTGTTTTTCTGACGCTGGATCTTGTACTGACACGGTTAAGTGTTTTAGCTCAGAACCAGGCGCTCTGATGCCAATTGAAGGGGTGAAAAACACAAGAAGGGGGGGTTGAATTGTAAAACTGAAATCTTAAAGCAATTGACAAGATATTTTTATCCTGGTTCGTTTGATCTCAAACTACTCCAGTTCACCCGTCAAGGTGATTTCGCCTCTCTCCAACGAGGTCTTAATTCACTATATTCAACTGAATACAAATCTGCTTTAACAACTGCTAAAGCCTTCTTGAGTCAAACCACAATCCGGTTTGTCAAGGCAACACTTTCTTACAAAGGTATAAAACAAATGTGTTTGAATGTTTTCTACAAAACTTTATCACAACTGTGATGTATACACAAATTAAGCTTAGAAACTTAGATTGCTAAACACTAATGGAGTATCAGAGTTTGTTGGTTTAGCAAAACTGGTAGATGAAGATTATTGTTCAGCTTTGTGCGTGTAGAGAATTGGAGAGCATTAGCCATTATAATCTTCGAAGCTTTGTTTATATAGCACTTGAGAAGATGAACGTTGAATGAAATATTCTTGATTCAATGCTAATAACAAGCTTTCCTTTTTTGAGCAGATCTTGTCTAGAATGATGCCGTTGGAATTAATTAGCGTTCAATGCACAGTACCGTTGCTTCTTCAATGCACGTTCTGGCTTGGCTCATTCTGATTCTGCTTCGCTGCTGATGAACTATTGTTTTTGTATCAGAGTGTTTACGCGCAGTTCTGTTCATCAAGCTTCAGCATGTACGTGAGTTGATCATCTGATCTTCACGTTCTGATTCAGCAACTTCTGATGCTGGTGTATCAAATCAAGTTCTGATGCTGAAGAAGTGATCTTGCTTATTTTAATCAGCGTATCTGCAAGTCAGAGCATAGTAATTTTAGGCAGCATATAGTTCAAACATGAAACATATAAATACTATATCTTTTCACTTTGTTATCATCAAAACTTAAATATAGGGTACTAGATTCAAACATTGTTCTAACACGAGTCACACTCTGTGTTTGTTACCTTCTGTAACCAAGTTCAGAATGAAAAGGATCTTAGAATCGTTAAAGTCAGAAGTGATCATGGTGAAGAGTTTGAAAACAAAGATTTTGAGTCATTCTTTAATGACAGAGGCATTCTGCATGATTTCTCGTGTCCTAGAACTCCCCAACAAAATGGAGTTGTAGAACGAAAGAACAGAACATTGCAAGAAATGGCCAGAACCATGATCAATGAGACAAACGTTGCTAAGATCTTTTGGGCAGAGGCAATAAACACAGCGTGCTACATTCAGAATAGAATCTCAATAAGACCTATTCTGGAAAAGACTCCATAAGAATTGTGGAAGAACAGAAAGCCCAACATTTCATATTTTCATCCTTTTGGATGTACCTATTTTATGTTAAATACAAAGAATTATTTGAACAAGTTTGACTCTAAAGCACAGAAGTGTATTATGTTAGGATACTCTGAACGCTCAAGAGGGTACAGAGTATACAATACAGAAACACAGATTGTGGAAGAATCGATCAGTGTTCGTTTTGATGATAAGCTTGACTCTGAAAAGTCAAAGCAGAATGAAGTTTTTGCAGGTATGGAAATTGAATTTACATGTTCTGAAGACAAGTCGTCAGAAGCTCTCAACACAGACACTCCTTCAACGTCTGAAAGGAGCACTGCTAGCAATCCTACAACAGCTGCTGATCAACCTCAGAAGAGATTACCCAGAAGCAGCTTGGATCACCCAAAAGAGACTATCTTAGGAAGAAAGGAAGACCCAATCAGAACAAGAGCAAGCTTCAGAAACTCTGAAGAAACCCTCATGGGACTTGTGTCTCTGATTGAACCTTCTTCTATTGATGAAGCACTTCTGGATAATGACTGGATTCTGGCAATGCAAGAAGAGCTGAATCAATTCACCAGAAATGACGTATGGGATCTTGTTCCCAGACCAAAAGGATTCAACGTCATTGGAACAAGATGGGTGTTCAGAAACAAGCTAAGTGAACAAGGTGAAGTCATCAGAAACAAGGCACGACTGGTAGCACAAGGTTATAGTCAGCAAGAGGGGATAGACTATACAGAAACCTTTGCTCCAGTCGCCAGGTTAGAATCTATCAGACTTTTAATTTCATTTGTTGTTAATAGAGGGATCACTCTGTATCAGATGGATGTCAAGAGTGAATTCTTAAATGGTTATATAGAAGAAGAGGTTTATGTGCACCAACCCCCTGGTTTTGAAAAAACAAAACATCCAGAACATGTTTTTAAACTAAAGAAGTCACTATATGGTCTGAAACGAGCTCCCAGAGCTTGGTATGAAAGGCTAAGTAACTTTTTGTTAGAAAATGAATTCACCAGAGGGAAGGTGGACACTACCTTATTCTGTAAATCAGTTAAGAATGACATCTTAGTCTGTCAAATTTATGTTGATGATATTATTTTTGGTTCTACTAATCCTTCTCTTGGAAGAAAATTTGCTAAGTGTATGCAGGCAGAATTTGAGATGAGCCTCATGGGGGAACTGAAATTCTTTCTAGGAATTCAGATCAATCAAACCCCAGAGGGAACTTACATTCATCAGAGCAAATACATCAGAGATCTTCTGAAGAAATTTGACCTCTCAGAATGTAAGCCATTAAAGATTCCAATGCATCCCACGTGCATTCTGGAAAGAGAAGAGGTAAGCAAAAATGTAGAACAGAAAGTCTACAGAGGTATGATTGGTTCTCTCCTTTATCTGACAGCTTCAAGACCTGATATATTATTCAGTGTATGTATTTGTGCTAGATTCCAATCAGATCCTAGAGAATCTCACTTAACAGCTGTTAAGCGAATTTTCAAGTATCTGAAAGGTACTACTAATCTGGGTTTGTTTTATAGAAAATCTAGTGATTACAGTTTAGTAGGCTACTGCGATGCTGACTTTGCTGGAGACAGAGTAGAGCGTAAAAGTACTTCTGGAAGCTGCCAGTTTCTGGGAGAAAATCTGATCTCTTGGTCCAGCAAAAGGCAATCAACAATTGCGCTATCAACAGCAGAAGCTGAGTACATAGCAGCAGTAGGATGTAGCACACAAATGCTCTGGATGAAAAGTCAGCTTGAAGACTTCCAGATTTTTGAGAGTAACATTCCTATACTCTGTGACAATACTTCTGCTATTTGCTTAAGTAAGAATCCCATTTTACATTCTAGAGCTAAGCATATAGAAATAAAACATCATTTCATTAGGGACTATATTCAGAAAGGAATTTTGAACTTAAAATTTATAGATACAGACCATCAATGGGCTGATATCTTCACTAAACCCCTTTCTGAAGATAGGTTCAATTTCATTCTAAAGCATCTCAGCATGAAAATATGCCCAGAGTGAAAATGTTTTAATTCCATATATTTATCTTCAGAATGTACTTGTTTTACCGTGAACTTCTGATCAATCTCCTTTTAGAAAGATAGAACATGCAGATTGTATCAGAAGCTAGTCTTAAAGATCTGAGAGTTTAAGCTCAAGGATAGACGTGCTGATTCCCAAATCAAACAAGTGTCATCGAATCATCAGCAAATCTCTGAAGCAGAACACGTGCACGCTTCTGAGAAGGCAAAACGCTGATTGGGTGCATTGAGACACATGTCTGGTAACCGTTTTAAGTATCTTTCTCAAATCCCCCAAAATCAGCAAGCATTAATTGAAAGTAATCATGTTTTTAAAACGTAATCATGATTTTATTCCTCTTTATTGAAAACGTTTACTTTTTCAAAATATTCTGAACCCTATTTAAACACGCTAACTTCTCACTCTAATCTTTTACAGTTTATCATTATCTCTCATATATTCTCTGCAATTTTCTGTGTTCATCTCTTTCAAACCCATTTTCTCAGCTTTTTCTCAAAAAATCCCTAAGTGTGAACATGGCAACCTCCAGCAGTGCTTCTGCAGGTTCTCAGAAGAAAGCATCATATGAACAGTATCAAATCCCACTCAGAACACTCCTCACTCCTGTGAAGAATCTTGAAGTGTTATCTGAATTGATCATTGATTTTGGAAGTCTGAAGGAAAATGGCTTTGACTTAACAGAAGAAGTTAGGGCACAGAAATGGGAAAGGTATTTTGACAGGTTGGTTGGACCAACATTCCCTATGTTAGTCAAGGAGTTCTGGATTCATGCAACTGCTTCAATGCATCAAGTCACCTCCTACATAATGGGGAAGAAGATTGTGATCATTGAGGATCACATAGAAAAGTTGATTGGGTACAGTGGCGGTGGCGTCTGCTGTATTGATATGGCTGAAAGATGTGCTGACTTAGGCGTCATAGCAGAAAGGATTTTTACCCTTGGGTTGCCCAGCAGCAAGATCAGAGATCTGAAGGATCACCACAGAGTTTGGGCGAAGATAATTCTGGGGTGTTTTAACCATAGGAAGCCAACCAGTTCCCCTGATTACATAAATATAGATCAGCAGTTTCTGATCTATTTTATCAATCAGAAGGTAAAAATCAACTTGGCTCATCTTCTGTTTAACCACCTCAGAACAAGCGTGAAGGAAACCAGGGAAGAAGAAAGAACCAAGAGGGATTGGATACCCTTTGGAAGGTTAATATCAGATATTCTGACTGAGAATAGGCTGATAGAGCACCTGATTGAAGCTCAAGAGTTAAGCACCATTGAACCAACGGTTGGGAAGCCTCTGAACGCGAAGAATCTGAAGAAAATGAAGTTAATAGAGAACATCAAAAAGGAACCCAGCGATACTCCTATTGCTGATATCACCAGCAGAAGAGTCCCACTGAGTGACTTTCCTTTATTTTCTGAGATAGAATCTAAACCAGTGGTGGTTCTCAGATATCTGGACGCGTGCAAGGCTGACGGTACAGATCCCACTCTGAATATCAAAGATCTGCACCAATCTCAACCAGAAGTTACAATGAAGAAGACGAAGAAAAGGAAGGCCCCTTCAGAAGGAACATCCCAGCATACACCCAAGAAAAGAGGTAATTTATCTGCTGCTTCTGTTTTAAATTCTTCTACTGTTCCAGCATCAATCCCAACTCCAACCTCTCACAGAATCTCAATCCATATCCCAATAATAGATGAAACCGAACCAGAAGATGACCCTTCTGAGGCACTACAACTCAGAAGACCCCGAACCAAACATCCCAAACCAACAATTCCAACAACATCAGCAATTGACAAAGTGATGTCTGACATTGATCAACATGCTTCTGATCACCCCTCCAACAATCCAAACTCTGAACCACAAATTGTCCACTCTCCACAACCAGAACAACCTCTCTCACCCATTCCAGAAGAACCACAAATCCCTGAACAACCAGAAATTCCAACAACTTCTCCACAACTAGCAATTCCTTCTCCCTCTCCTCAACCAGAAATTCATCCACCATCACCTCAACCTGAGTTTCATCATTCTGAAACTCCAACTCCTCCACCTTCTGAACCTCATTCTCCTCAATCACCTCAACCATCACCTCTGGCAATCCAGCTGCCATGTGGAACAACAGTCATAATGGCCCAGCTGCCATCCTCGCCTGAAACCACACCACCAAATACTCCCAAAACCCCAAACAGTCCAATCATAATTTATGACTCTCCCACTCCATCTCCAAAACAAACAGCTCCCAAGCAAACCACCAAAAACCCCAGCAGGACCTTCATAGATTTAACAATCCTTGACCGTCTTGCTGATCTGAAAAATAAAATAGCCATTCCAAAACCAAAATAGCCAGATGTTGGCTCTGGTATTATGAATTTTGAAACAGGTTTGCAGCAGTGGATTGCTTCTCTGAAGCAAGTCTGTCCTGGGATGATTGACCCAGCTGCCTCTGACCAGCTCTGGTCACAATTCAGAATTTGGGTACGTGCTGAAGCCCTCAAGTTGCAGGATATCAACTATGAGCAGGCACAATAGAACTTCAACAAGCTGCTGAAGGAAGTTGAAAGTCAGCTGCCACAGGAAGACGTGCTCCTTCTGGATAGTGAGCCATGGTCTGAGAAACAGCCAGCTTCAAAGGTGCAACCAGAAGAAGACAAGACTATTCAAGCTGAAGCAAGTCAAGCAGAAGATGTTGCAGAAAGCTCTCAGAAGCTCCCTGCTTCTGATGTTTCTCAAGCTGCCTTGGACAGGCAGACTCTGGAAGAGCTGAAGCTGAATGACATTCGTCTGCAGCAAAGGATGGATGAAAATGACCAGAAGATGAAAGAAATATGGATGTGCAGGATAACAAGATAGACACAGTAGTCAGCATGGTGCACAAGCAGAATGAGACTGCTGATCAGATCAAAGCCATGCTGGAGAACCTGTTCACACGCCTTTCTCCCCAACCTTAGTTTTTCATTCATGACATTTTCATGTTTTCTTTGCTTATCTGCTGTACTGTTTTGTTTGATTCTGAATACTTTAATATGACAAGTTTTTCTGCTCTAATTGTCTTAGCACTTCACTTACACTTTTTGATTGCTGACAAAAAGGGGGAGAGCAAGAATGATATTTTCAATAATAACGGATTACTAAGATAGAAAATCTCAAACATTCTAACTCTGATATACTTGAATATGTTTTCTGTTTTTGCTTAAGTCTAACAGGTACAAGAATGCTCTGATATTCTGAAGACTAAAGCTCTGATACTCTGACCCAAAGCAAAGCTCTGATAGAAAAGCTCTGATACGCTGATCTGAAGCTCTTCTCTGATATGCTGATCTAAAGCTTCTGATAGTCAAAGACTCTGATATTCTGATGTTCAAAGAAAGGCAATAAAGATCTGATCCTGAAGAACTCTTGGAATTAAAAAGGGAAGCAATAAATTCAGGGGGAGTATCTCTCAACTCTGATATCTCTTTATCCCTTATCTTTGATAACTTCTTACTATGATACATCTTATCATTTAGTTATCTCTGATACTCTTTCACGTTATTCTCAATTAAAAATATCTGGTTTTTGTCATCATCAAAAAGGGGGAGATTGTTAGAACAAAGTTTGAATCTACTACCCTAAGTTTAAGTTTTGATGATAACAAAATGAAAGGATATTAATTATGTGATTTATATAAGAACTATTTGCTACCTAAATTATTACGTTCTGTTTTGCAGAAACTCTGATAGGTATCAGCAAGGAGTACACTTAATCAGCATCAGAATATTGGTCTTTAACATCAGCATCAGAAGATGCTATATCAGAATACCAGAATCAGAAGAATAACTCACGCGAATGCTGAAGCTTGATGAACAGAACTGCGCTCAACACTCTGATAAAGACAACAACAGTTCATCAACACTTAAGCAGAGTCAGAATGAGCCAAGCCAGAACATGCATTAAGTAGCAACGGTACTGTGCATTGAAAGCAAATTATTACCAACAGCTTCATTCCAGACAAGATCTGCTTATTAAGGAAAGTTTGTTATTAGCATTGAATCAAGATTATTGCTCCAACGTTCAACAATCTCAGTGCTATATAAACAAGACTATGAAGATTGAATTGGATAATGCTCTACATCATATTACACGCCTAAAAGCTATTCTACATCTTCTCATTCTCTGTTTTCTAAAAAGCTCCATATCTCCTTACTCAGTATTTTAGCAATCTAGTTTCATAAGCTTAAATTGTGTAACATCACAGTTGTGATACAATTTTGTAGAAAACATTCACACACCTAGATTTATCTTCTTTGTAAGAAAGTGTTTCCTCGACAAACCGAGTTGTGGTTTGCATCAAGAAGGCTTTAGCAGTTGTTAAAGTAATTTGTATTATTCAGTTGAATATAGTGGATTAAGACCTCGTTGGAGAGAGGCGAAATCACCTTGACGGGTGGACTGGAGTAGTTTGAGATCAAACGAACCAAGATAAAAATATCTTGTTCATTGCATTGATTTTCAGTTTTACAATTCAACCCCCCCTTCTTGTGTTTTTCACTTCTTCAATTCATAAACTGGATCAAGCGCCTACCACTGCGCTAAAAGCAATTGCTTGTAGCCAAGGTGCTACTCTATTTCCTTATAGAGAATCCAACAAGGGGCCTACCTGGCCCACCTAACACACCTGTGTAGGCGCCCATGGGGGGATGTTAAGCCCTTCGAATCCCTAAGGTTGACGCTGGATATTTTAATCCAACAATCTCCCCTCCAGTGTCAGCCGGGGGGATTCGAACCCATGACCTTGCTCTGATACCACATAAACTGGATCAAGCGCCTACCACTGCGCTAAAAGCAATTGCTTGTAGCCAAGGTGCTACTCTATTTCCTTATAGAGAATCCAACAAGGGGCCTACCTGGCCCACCTAACACACTTGTGTCGGCGCCCATGGGGGGATGTTAAGCCCTTCGAATCCCTAAGGTTGACGCTGGATATTTTAATCCAACACCAACTCCCTATCAGTCAGAGGGGGTTGTACTCTTCCAGCAAGATCTCTCCACTTTTGAGCGTAGTCCTTAAAACCTTCGCTCGCACCCATAGACATACCCTGAAGTTGAGTACGTGTGGGAGCGAGGTCGGCATTATACTGGTATTACTTGTATAAAGCAGCAACAAGGTCCTCCTAGTTACGGACGTTAGCTCCTTCCAGTTGATAGAACCATTCAAGTTGAGTCCCTGACAGACTATCTTGAAAGAAATGAACCCAGAGGTTCCTATCATCAGTATATGGTTGAATCTTTCTGACATACGAGCGGAGGTTTAACTTTGGGCAGGAGATCCCATCGTACTTAGAAAAGACAGAAGCTTTAAATTTGTGCGGGATCACCACCCCAGATGCCAGACCCAAATATCCAAAGTCCAACCCAGGTACCTTCTAGATCTCCATTGCGCTCAACCTGTCTCCGAGTTGCTTATACCTATCCTCGGCAGGAGGATACTGGTCTTCATCGAAATCAGTGTCATTATCAGAAACAATAGGGCTAGGACCCTTCCTTTATTCTTGATTCTCTCCTCCTCCAGATGAATGAGAGAAATCAATCTCCTCTCGCAACCTGTTCCCAAACCTGTGACCCATATTCAGGAGGACCACCTTCTTCTTCTTCTTCTTCTTCTTCTTCTTGTCCTTCAAGATGAGAGTCTTCAAATCTTTCTGACCTTTGGCCAAGTTCATGAACATCTCCTGGAACTGAGCATTTTGAGCTTGCAGAGCCTTGATGGCTTGATCAATAGGTGTTTCAAAAGACATGTTGTGCTGAAATAAACAACGAAGAAGATGAGAAACCTGTAAAGGTACCTGTAATGAGGTGCATGGGAATGGAATGCGTATGAAATGATTTCAAAGACTTTAGGAAGATTCAAATTTGTAAACCAAAATGAAACACACTTTTATTAGATTAAAACTTGAAACAATGTTTAACAAATGCCTTTAAGGCGTTACAAAAGAAATACTGAAAAGCAAATCTAAACTAGGAGCAATAAAAGACGTCAGAATTCCCATGGTCATTTTCCTTTCGTGCTGACATAATCGTTGATTGTCCTCTCAGTCTCTAGCTGCCTTGTAAGCTTCAGGATCTTTCGTTCCTGCTCATGATACTTCTCTCTGTAAGTATCCCTTTCTTCCCTTAGCTGGATCCAAGACCTCTTCAATGCCCCAATATCAGTAGGCATGTATGGATGGATGACCGTATAAGGAATCCCTTCTTCATCAGTACGATCCACAATCACCAGAAAAACGGCCTCATAGGGCATTCACAGCTTTTGAGCATGGGCTCGAACCATTTGAGATATAGTTGCATCGGGAGAGAAGTCTTCATTCCTAACTCATGTGTATCAGACCTGTTCACCCTGTCTGAGGCTCATATAAATCTGCGGCGATGTCCCTCAACATCCCCCATGTAGTCAAAGACAATGTCTAGAAGCAGCAACTCATGAGGACCATCCCTTCGAGCTCGTCCAAACTGTCGTAAGGCCAAACAAGGATTATAGGTTATCCCTCCTCTAATTCCAAGCAATGGAACATTGGGGTATTCCCCTCATCGATCAATGACAGCTACCTTTTCCATATCCTTAGTACTCCAAAGGATGTCCGTGTGAGCAAGGGACATGATTCTGTAAGCCCAACCCATACCTTCCTCATTCTTCAATACAAATTTGGGGAGGTGAGAAATAAACCACCTCTCCAGCAGCGGTGTACAACACATGAGAGTTCCCCGTTTCCGAACAGTACGGGTATAAAGAGCATGCAAAATATCACCTAAGAGAGTAGGCACTGGGTTACGAGACATGAAGATCTTGACTGCGTTTACATCAATAAAAGAATTTGAATTAGGGAACAGAACCAAGCCATAAATGAGGAGAGCCAGGATGTCTTCAAATGCTTGAAAGTCCAAACTATCCCAGAATTGTTGAGCTTGATCAATCAAAAACTTAGCCAAGAAACCTTTTATCCCACTCCGAGTCTCCCAGTTAGACACTACATCAGCCATTGTCAGATGGAGGGCTGAAACAATATCCTCTGGCCTTGGAGCTATCTCCAAACCTGTAAAGGGTGTATTCTCTAGAATAGATATTCCAAGTAAACCAGAGAACTCCTCCAAAGTAGGGACTAGCTGATAGTCCGGGAAGGTGAAACAGTGATGCAACGGGTCAAAGAACTAGAACAACACGCTCATCATTTGCTCATCCAACCTGGAAGTGACCAGGCTGAGGAGATGACCATGTCTTCTAACAAAGGAAGAAGTATCAGGAACCTTTGAAACCAACTCTCTAAGTTGAGGAGGGATCTGCACGAAGTTGGTTCGGATGGTATTGCTGCCCATAGAGGCCATGATCTGTAAAACAGAACAAAGATGAATCCCCTTGGTCTTTGAAATGGTTAGTCTAATTCAATATGCATGCGATGTCATGATGCATGATGTCATGATAAAAACACACCACAGGTATCATAGATAGCAAACATGGTAAGGGCAAACAAGTCACACAATAGCCCTTAAATTTCAGGCTGGCATGGAGTTTTAGGTACTACCCTCTTGCAGTTTAGTTGGTTCAACCTGTCCTAGTAATAATAACCGGGTTCTAGAGGTTCTCAATATCACTGACCATCCTCGATCGGTCATAATTCCAGTTTAGCAACCTTTTCTTGCGGTCAGAATCATCGCGAGAGTATGGTCTCAATGAGTGTAGCATACTGCTACTTTTCTATGGCCAAGTTGGTCAATTATAGGTTCTAAGGTTAGTTGATGCTTAATGACCCATTAGCAAGCCCATACTCTCCTTGTTCCTCCACAAGGGATATCGGTACCAACTAATGTGTCACACCAATGTAGCTACTGCTTCAACCGTATCGGTCTACACCGTACAATTCCCTCACAGTCTATTGCTACTTACCTAAAAGGTGTCCCCAGATCCGGGTTAGGATCTATAGTAACTCTGATACAAAGCCCACAAAGATAAAGCAAACAGATTAACCAATTAAAAACAATATGATGAACTATTCCTAAGGTACACCCCACTTATTTATTCCCCAGCAGAGTCGCCAGTTCTGTGATACGGTGGCCAGAACCGGGATGTGTTTCCTATTTTTTAAGGAATTTGCTGGTTTGCGTTTTGCGTTTGTGTTCGCAAAATGTCGCGGTAAGCAAGAGTCGCCACCGACTTTTTATTTTATCCAACAAGGAAAGGAAAAAAGCACAGAAAAATTCCTTTTTCGAGATATTTCTGAGTACGGGGGGTAGATTATAGAAAGGGAAGGTATTAGCACCCTTTCTATCCGTAGTTATCTACGGGCTCTTAGGTACTTGCTCATCATTTTCAAAATTGTTTTCTTTGTGTTTGTGGGATTTGAAAAGTTTTTGTTTTAACTTCAATTTAACTCTTGCTTTTGTCTTCAAGAGTGTAATGAAGTGTTTTTGAAAACTTGTTTGTAAAGGAGTGTAAGTGTGAAAAAAGTTATTTTGATTGAGCAAGTACTTAAGAACTAATCTACCTACTCGAAAAAATAATTGTTCTGTATTCGTTTCCTTTAGACAATGCTATCCCACTATTAGTGAGTAGGTAGCACCATCGTTGGAGTTTGAGGGTCAATTCAAAAAGGGACGTACGGTCAATAAAGTAATGTTAGGATATCTTAGTAGTAACCCTAAAGTCTTAGATCATTTATCCGAGGCAACAATATCCGAGGCAACCATTCCGAGGCAACTATGATCTTTGGACAAAAGGACGATCACTAAAGCATCCTATACTCAATGACCGTTTACCGAAGGCAACCAAGTGGGAGTGTACCCTAGGAGTGCGCATGTGCGAGTGATTCAGTTTCAGATTATTTATCTTTGCACATTTAAGGTTATCTAACCATTTTAAAATTACATACATTCTTGTCATGCATCCCTAATCATACATCTAACAGTTAATAATTTGCGGAATTTAAAGTGCGGAAATTAAACTAAGCTATTACAAGGCTTCAGGAACTTACATAGCCAAAAACAAACCCTTTGAAATGTAAAGCGATAAATATAAATAAACGTCCTAATTTAAACTATTACAAACTGTAGGCAGTTACAATAATTGGGCAAAATAATAATAAAGTGCGTGATGAAAAATTAGATCGACGAGAAATTAGGGTTTTGACCCTTCTAACCTAATTAAAAGAAAAATTGTTTTTTTTGTTGTTTTTTATAAAAGAAATAGGTTTTCTAAATTAAATATGCAATTAATTAGTTAATTAAATTAGTTAATAAAAATAATTACAAGACCTATTTTTGGTTTTTTTTTGTTATTTTAGGAAAAAATTAAATATAATTAAGTTAGTAATAAACCTATTTATTCTAATTAATTTTAATTATGTAAAAAAGAAATCAAAGTTATCTAAATTAATCAAACGTAATTAAATTAATTAATTTTTTTAATAAAATATAGACCTAATTTATGAAAAGTAAAACTTTTTGTAATTTTTTGATAAAAGAAAATAATTTAATTGGTTAGTAAATAAATTAAATAAGTTAAATAAAATAAATATAAAAGAATAGAGAAAAAGAATTGGGCCTGAGAATTGCAACTTGGGGAGGTGTGAGAAGCAGAAATCTGGGCCCAAAAGAGTGAGGTCCGTTTGACCTTGTGGATCCAGTGCATACGCGTTTGACTTGGCTTTTGGTGTTCCTCCCATCATGGCCCTTGGATCTGGCCTTCATGACACTTGGCGCTTTGGATTATGATGGACCATGGTGGTCGCTAGGCTTGCAAACGCGCTAGATAACCTAAAAGAAAATTAGAAAAATACCAAATGATGGAGGCAGGGGTCGAACTCCTGACCTCAAGCCTCATAATGCCTTAAACGCTTGTCTGGCTACCACTGGGCCAATTTCTTTTGTTGTCATAATAATGAAAAATAATAAACAAATATTAAAAAGTCCTGTATGTCAAATCCACGCGCGAAAATTTAAACAAGCCAATGGAGGGACGCCACATAGGTCATCTTCTTCCTCTCTCTGTGGGTAAAAGTACCAAACTTTTACCTACAGATGTTTGTCCGTAGCTATAAGCAGTGCTCGTTCCAAAATCCTCCATGAGCCATATAAATGAAACCTAACGCCATGGCTGGATTCGTCTTATCATTCTGAACATGATGGTACCCTTCATCAAGGCTAATTTTTCCTGTAAACAAAAACCCTAATTCGAAGCTACAAACCCTAACAATGGAACATTCCAGTACAGACCAAATAAATGCAATTAAACCATACATAAATCTTGCATATGTCTCATAGATCAAGAATATGTGATTAATTCATCCTAACAATGCCTAAATCATGAGATTCGATTTCAAGAAAAGAGAGGTACTGTGACTCACTTACAGTGCAATTTGGGACTTGAAAATGCTTGCTCTTGACTGCTTTGGCTTGCTGAGACTCCCAGGAATCGATTGGGATAGGCAAAGAGTCTTGTATTGGCCTCTAAGTACAAATTCAATTCACCACTTTCTTCTTGATTTTTTTCAGTTTTGATTCTTCCTCTGCGCCTGTTTCTAACATGTTTTTAAGTCTGCCTTGCCTCTTTATGTATCAAGGAAGGGATTATGGTTGATAACTGCTCTCAATCTTCCTCCATCAACGATTTGGATCTTTGATTTGATTCACTTTGAAAACTTTCCAAAATTGGCCTATTTCAATCTTTTTGTTCACACCATGCCTTGATACGAATTTGAATGTTTGCTAGCTGTATAATAAAACTTGAAACAAGAATAAAATATTTTGTTTTCAATATTTTGGATTTTATATGATTTGTTTTGATTTAAATTTAATTAATTGAAATAAAAATAAAAATAAATAATAAAAACATGATATGGACAAGTGGCAAGGGATAGAGCTTGTGGACTATGTTTCCAACTCAAAACAAGTGAAAAAGATTTGGCCCATTTGACAAAAATTGAAGTTTTAGGGATAGTTGACTTTTGGCAATTTTGCAAAAAAGGTCAACTTCACCAATGCACAACTCCTCAATTTTGACTCTTTGGAGGTGTTCTTTGACTTTTTAGAAATATTGAGATGTCCTATAAACAACCCTTTTGGTCTCATCTCATTTTGATATTCCATGCTCATTTATGAAGCTTTGACAAAAAAGGTGTTTTTGTTGACTTTTCAAAATAACCTATAATGTCCAAATTCATAACTTCTTGTGAGTGCATATTTTGAACTTGGGAGCTGAAGATGGATTGTAGGGAATTGCATCCTCTTCAAAATGAGCTTTGGATGGGTCATTTCTCATAGAGTATGAGAAAGTTATGCTTGGTCAAAGTTGAGTTGACTTTTCCTACAAAGCCCTAATTTAGCAACTTTTGAATCTTGATGAATTATGAGCAATCCTTGATGAATCATGATCAACCCTTTATCAAATGATGAAATATACTTCAAAATGAGTATGATGACCAAAAATCTTGAAGTTTGACTGTATGTGGGCCACAGTTGACTTTTGCCCTAGCATAATCGATTTCTAGTCCTTTGAGCAATTGACTGAGCAAACTTCCTCAGCAAAGCTTGAAACTTGACATGGATGATCCTGAGAACATATTAAGACATTGGTGAGCATTTGGGATCACTTGGACTCAAGTATCTTGATGCAACATGAAACCCTAATCTGAGGTAGACTGCCTTATGAGAGAGCTTATCTGGCCAACCCTTGGACTACCTCAAAAACTTGGGGATCTTTCTTGAAATGTTTTGAGAAATATGGGAGGGAAAATTTTGGGGTACAACACATTTGTTTTTAGCTTAACATTTTCTGCTTCGTTAAATTTCTGAGATGTGAATTTATGATATGTTATTTTTCTAATACATTGCTTGACAGACTTGGAACGAAATCTGTATTGGGCCTTTGTTTCTGATATCTGTTTGAACTTTGTTCTTTTTGATATCTATTATTTGCTTGCTGAGAATTAATTTTCTTGTTTGGGATGTTACGAAACCTGATGTAATTTTTTTTATGAATTTTGTATTTCTTTGTACTGTGAAAACTTGTTGTTTGGGCTAGGATGGTGCGATTCTGACTTTGATTTTTACTCTAGTGTTGTGATGAGACTTTTTACTGAATTTGTAATGACTTTTTCTCTTTTAATACCTCCATTTAAGAACCAAAAAACAAAGGGTTTTTGTGATTTGCAATAGGAGAAGTGTTTACCGTGGTTTTTGGTAAACAACCACCGATCCTCCAAAAAGGAAAGCCCTTTTGGTTACTCGCAGGATCGATCAGATTGATCCCAGAACATATGCTAATTTTTATGCTGGTTTGATGTAAAAGTTAATATCTAGGAAGAACACCCGTTCGACCGAGGATATTTTGTTTGTGGTTTTAGAAAGTAAATAAAAATGCAGGTAAAATGCAGGAAACGTAAACTTTGCAAAAGAAGATCAAAGCAATGTAAAAGACTTTATTAATAAAAGGTGGTGTTTCCAACGTACATTCTCAATTATTCTTTCACACACAGCGGGTACTTGAATAATGTTGAGTGACTAGTACAATAGGTTGAACACACGAAAAATCTACACAAGCTTCCTATCTTTATACTAAAATTATGTAACTGTTGAGGGGTTTCCTTACTCTAGGATGAAGATAAGTGTCCTTTGCATGCCCCTCGACCTCTATCTTCCTGCACGTCTCTTTCCCTTAATTGCTGGGCGAACTGCATTTCCCTCCAATCTTCAAATTCAAATATCCTTCGTCTTTGGTGCTGACACGAGGGTTGTTCTTCTAGTCTAAGGCCACCAGACCTTTTCAGTCGAAGGCTTGATGGTGATGTATGGTCGAAGAACAATTTGCAATTCAGTTATTTCCCTAAGTTTTTTCATCCGTCGAAGCATTTTCCAGCTTGGCTTTATTTGCTCTATTTTTGGCCCATAAGGCCAATATATCGTGGCTGTCGAATTCAAGAGCCAACAAATTTCCCCCCAAGAATGTCTATTTCGACGTCGAGAGAAATATTCATTCTTTGATATTCCTATTCGACACCTGCCTCTTTTCGTCCGCAAAGGCTTAACGTGTACTTTTTGCCTTCCAACAGCTGCCACATTTAGAATCATCATTACTCTTTTCCCAAGACGTCTTTTCAATCAGCCGTTACCATGCTGCCATGATGAACATTACTCCTAGAACCTAGGAAAGCATGTCAAACATTCCCTATCACCCGCACGGTAACTTCTTTACTGCTTGCCACGTGCCCCACTACGTCCATAGCATTAAATGGCCTTGACGAGAAACAATTCTCCCTGGACACTATAAATAGCCTTGAGCTCTCTCTTTTGGAACTTTCACAACACTTAGCATTTTTCATCTCTTCTGCAGAAAAACACCTTACACCGTAGTGACTCTATCATATTCGTTTCTCACCAACTCATAATAATGGATTTCCTCTCCAATGCTCCAAACAACCCTAAGCCCAAGAATGTTTCTGACGTACAGCGTCAACCGGAGATTTTTCGCACAAGTTCTCCTCCTATTTCGATTTAGGGGCTAAGGTTCTTCTCCGAACCTATGACCAAAGAAAGGCGTGAAGCGTACAACTCCAAGCTCCTCATCCCCATCAGGTATTATGAGGACATATATGCCATGTCTGGCCCTTTGTCTGCATGCATCGAGAATCCCATAAAAAATCGTGCTTTCTTCCCCACTCACCCTAGGATTAAGCATATAGGCTGTGCAAAGAAACCCAGGAATGATCCTGAGGATGCGACCCCAGCTAATCAACAACATGCTCAGACGAAGGAAGATATTAATCTTCAGTTCATCAATAAAGGGAATAGGATCTTTTGATCGTGCCCTAGCCTTTCTTCAGAATATTCAGACTGGCTGAACAAAATGGAGAAGGTGCAAACCCCAATCTGGAAAGAAATGGGGATCTATGACCTGGTGATGCTGTCAAAGACAGGGTTATCTTATTGCCCTCTCATGTTAGTGTCTTCGTTATACTTCTGGGACAATACCCATTTCACGTTTCATCTTCCTTGTGGAATGGTGACCCCGACCCTTTTTGATATAGCAGCAATTACCGGTCTTCAACCGACTGGTGATTACTTCGACCCAGAAGATTTATCTGAGGATGCCATTGGGTTTTCAGCCACGAAGCCCACATATACCACATTCATCAATCATTTTCATGATGAATCTTGCAGCATTGTGTCGGAGGTGGAACATATAGCCTTCTTAGCTATGTGACTATCTCGCTTCGTCTTCTGTACTAAGTCACTTCAAGTGACTAAGAAGATGCTTACGCTTGCAACACAACTTCACCATGGCTACCCTCTCTGTTTGGCTAAATTGATTTTGGCCAATCTGTATGAGTCCATCAGCAATAGTGTGACTCAACTCAAAGTTATTGGAGACAGGGAAAGCTTGCTCCTTTTTTGCCCCTTTTGGCTTCTTCAACTCTGGCTCAATGCCACTTACGAATCTTTTCTTCCTCAAAAGAATAAGATAAATGAAAAGGCCCAAGAAATTCTAAATAGGAGGGTCGAAGGTACCAGGCTAGTCTTGTTGACTCTGACTGATGAGGGTCAGCAATTTCAAAAAGCCTTCACCAACTTTGTGATGATGTTTGCAGAGCACCAAAATTTTGTTTCGACCATGGCTCCGTTCGCCAACCGAAAAGGTGGTCCAAAATGGTTCACTCGACCATTTCCTTCGGCTGATGAGGAGGACCTAGAGGACGAATATGTGGCTATTTGGGAGTCGTTTCTTCGACCCAGAATCATGACGCTGATATTTAAGAGTTCGAAGAATCAACTGAGTTTGATTGCTTATCAACCGAATCTTGTCTCTCGACAGTTCGACATTGTTTAGTCACTTCCGTCTCCCATATACTCTCGAGAGAAGCTACTATTGTTTTATAATGCAGATTACTCAGAGGATGCTGCTACCAAGCACATTGGTAGGTACGTTGGTCGGACTGTACTAACTCTGTTCGACTTTAATCTTAATTTTATGTGTTCACCCAATTTTGAGGGGTGGTGGAGGCAATATTACAACGAAGAATTCTTCGACGAGAAGGATTTCTCCAACCACCTTCGCGAGGCGTTCAAGATGGTCTTTGACAAGATCAAGAAAGGTAATATTTTCTTTCCTTTTATCTCTTTGTCTTAGATTCAGTCATTCGACATCCAACTTATATTTGTTTCTTTTATAGCTGTCAAGAGGACCAACACCAAAAAGGCTGCTGAAAGCACCAAAGGGGGAGACCCTTCTGTGAACCCTTCACCAAATGTATTCACTCTCTGCTATACCTTTATCCTTTACTATTTTCTAGTTTAGATGTTGATTCCTCCGACTCTTATCTTTTTGGGTGTTCAGAAAACCAATCCCAAGAAACGAAAGGTTCAGGAGATTGAAATATCTAGTGATGAAGAAGAGGAATCTCCTCCTGTGCCTCTGAAGAGAAAAAAAATTAAAGAAACTAGCTCCTGTACCTGAGCCTCGCCCAAAGACAAAAATCAAGATTCCAGCTACCAAATCGAGGTCTTCTCCTATAATCATCAGAGATCCCACTGAGCAAGAGGTAGCCGCTAGGCTGAATAATCCTTGTGAGAGTGACAACTTAAGTCCCGGCGCCAAAATTCCTCTTCAGGTATTTACTTCGACAAACATCTGCTTACTTCCTAAACTAGCCCCTTTTTCCATAATAATTCTGAGAATAAAACTTTTTAATCTTCAGGATACCACTGGCACTTCTAAACAGGCTCTTATTCCCGTCGAAGGATCTGTCACTTTGTTAAATAGTAAGGGAGATCCTACTTATAGGCCTTCTTCAGCAAAAGGCTCCTTTGTAATCTCAGGTAGTAAGGTGAACCAAACTTATGAGCTTCAACATGAGACCATAGAAGAAACAAATGAAGAAGGCCTTATAGGAGAACAAGAAGAAATCAGGGCTCCACTGGATGATGCACAAGAAGGTGAAGAGGAGGAGGCTACTAATGCTATAGTTAGAACAAAGAGGGAAGATATGCTTGAGGGGGAAAATCAGAATGAAAAAATTCCAGAGGCTGATGGCAGAGAAAACTATACCGAGGGGGCCTAAAATCTTGCAAATACTGAAGCTGCCCATGTTCAAGCACATGTAGCAAATGTGGCTTCTGCTGTTAACAAGGGTGCCCCTTCGACAGGGTCTCGCACAAAAGAAGATTTGGCCTTGTTGAAACAACAAAATACTCTGGGTTATTTGACTGCCATTCTTGAGGGTCGAGAAAGTTCTTCTAATCACAGTGTTTCAACCGCGTCTGGAAAATCTACATCAACATCTCCTCTTGATGAGGCGCTTCAGAAGGTTAAGGCGCAAATTTTCAAAAGGGATTTAATGCTAACCTTGGAGGGTGACCCTATTGCTCCCTCCTTCCTGAAGACCACATTGAGGGTTATTGATCTCCTTGTTGCTTCTCCAGATATAGACAGTGTTATTTTGGATTTAACTTCCTTCATTGACCAAGTGTCAGCAGACTACAAACGTCGAAGGACTCTCACTCGCGAGATCGAAGAGGCCAACAGTCACATAGCTGCTACCTGGCACGCTGCTACTGAATCAGCCTCCAAAGTAAAAGAGTTGGCGAAGGCTCAAGAGGCTAGGCAGAAAGAAGCTGAGGAGATTGATCAAGATACAACTAATATGAGGGCGCATATCAAAGAACTGGAGGCTAAAATTGCCGCCAATGATAAAAGGAAAGAATAACTTCTCGCCATTAATACTGAGCCTGAAATCCAAGAGGAACTTGCTGAAGGGTTAAAACATGCTAATCGGGCTCAAATGCTCGATGCTAAACTTGAAACCCTCGATCAGTCGAAGGCTATGTGTGAAAGGCGTTTGGAATTATAGAGGATCAAATACCTTCAGATCAAAGCTAACCTCCCCTTTTAAATTTTATCTATGTATTTGTATAATCATCTATTGTAATGACTTAAGGCCATTTTGGCATTTTTTAATGAAATTTCCATTTTGGCTTTTTCTTTATTTCGACTGTGACTATACATTGGCTATTTTAACCTCTTGAAGCATAGGTCTATACTTTTTCAAGTATTTACAGTTTATTCTCAAGAGCCTTTGATCTTCATTTAACTCCTCGGTCTCATAGGCTCCACCAGAGAAAGTTTGGATAATTTTGAAAGGTCCTTCCCACTTAGGGGACCATTTTCCCATACTTCTATCGTTTCGATCCATTGGAAGAATTACCTTCCATACTAGATCCTCAGGAAGAAATATCTTAGATTTTACTCTTCGATTGTAGGATTTTTCCACCCTTTTCTTCTGTAATCTTAAGAGGTCTAAAGCTTTCAACCTTTCCTCGTCCAAATCAACGAATTCGTCCAACATCATATTCCAATAAACTTCAGAAGGGATATCCTGATGTCTCTGAACCCTCGTTGACTATAGAAAAATTTCCACTGGCAATACCGCATCATGACCATAAGTTAGACGAAATGGTGTTGTTCTTGTAGCATCTTTAGGAGAGGTTTGACAAGCCCATAAAACCTGATCTAACGTCTTATGCCAGTTTCTTTGCTTCTGTCCCACATGTTTCTTTATTAAACTAATTACTACCTTATTTGCAGCTTCGACTTGGCCTTTGGCTTGCGCATAGTAAGGGGTAGACGTCAATAGTTTGAATCCCATCTCCGAAGCAAATTCTTGCATTTTTCGACCAGTAAAGACTGATCCTTGATCTGTCGTTGGGTTCCAAATCTATATATAATGTACTTTTGAATAAATTCAATGACATTCTCTTGGTCTACATTGACTAAAGGAATTTCTTCAATCCATTTAGTAAAATAATCAATTCCCACCAATATGTAGTTCTGGCTTTTAGAGGACGCTGGTCGAATTTCTCCAATAAGATCTAAAGCCCATCCTCTAAAAGGCCAAGGTTTCACAATCGAATGAAGTTAGCTTGCTGGTATATGTTGGATGCCTGTATGTACTTGACATTCTTGACATACTTTTGCAAACTCAACGGAATCTTTTAACATAGTGGGCCAATGCAGTCCTTTTCGAAACAACAACCATTTCATCTTATGGCCTACTTGATGTGCTCCACATGCTCCGGCGTGTGTGGTAGAAAGGGTTATGTATGATTATGTTTCACTTAGGCATTTCAGTAGCACACCTTCAAGTGTTTTCTTGAATAATTCATTTCCCATTAGTATATAGCTTAATGCCCTATACTTTATCTTTCGCACTATCGAAGCCACTGGATTCTGTAAATAATTTACTATAGGCTTTCTCCAATCTTGTTCTGTTAGATTGTCTATGAACGAAATTTCGAAGTTTTCATGATCAGTGTATCCCAATGTTTTTCAAATCTATTGGAGACAACTTAGTGGACGCTACTCTTCCTCTAACTTCGATTGGTTGTTTTAGTTTTTCTTTTGAAACTTTATACCTGGAAGCGATCTGTGCTAAATCATTAGCCACTTGATTTTCCAATCTTGGGATATGTCGAATGTTAACCACTTCGAAGTTCTTCAACAAATTCCTGGCTATTACGAAATACATGATAAGATTTTCTCTTATGTATTTGTATTCTTTCGTAACTTGTTTTAGGACTAACTCTGAGTCTCCCATTATTTCAACTCGAGTTGCCCCCAATTCCAACTAGATTTCAAGGCCTACGATTAAAGCTTCATATTCAGCCTCATTATTCGAACAATCTCCTTCGATCTTGTACTTAAATGTTATTGGAATTTTGTTTGGAGAAATAATTAGAACCCCCACTCCAGTTCCGTCTTTATGACTAGAACCGTCGAAGTATAACTTCCAAGGTTCAATCTCCAAGTAATTTAGTGATTCTTCATTTATTGAGTTGTCGACTATAAAGTCTACTACCACTTGACCTTTTACAGCTTTGAGAGGCATAAGGGTTAATGAATACTTAGTTAATGCAAGTGCCCATTTGCCAATCCTACTATGCAGAATAGGTTTCGACAACATATATTAGAAAACATCAAAATGAGACAAAACATAAACATCAACTGGTTTAATATATTGCTTGAGTTTTGTACATGAGAAGTAAAGACATAAACATAGTTTTTCAACTTCGTTATATCTAGTTTCTGCATCATTTAAAACTCTATTGAGGTAGTAGATGGGTCTTTTGACACCATT
Organism: Vicia faba; assembly: GCA_948472305.1. Taxonomy (NCBI): domain Eukaryota; kingdom Viridiplantae; phylum Streptophyta; class Magnoliopsida; order Fabales; family Fabaceae; genus Vicia; species Vicia faba. Next base: position 299,607 of record CATIWC010000567.1, read on the forward strand.
CTCATCCTCTTAAGCTAACATTCTCCCTAAGGTTTTATCAGATACAGCTATGTACAATCTCATACTTCTATTTCTACAAGGAGGTACCATAATAGGTGGCTTGGTTAGGTACTCTTTGATTTTGTCGAAGGCCTCTTGTTGTTCTTGCCCCCATTCAAATCCTCCTTTGCTGATTCGAAGTAGTGGTGAGAAGGCTTACGTTTTCCCACTAAGGTGGGATATAAATCTCCTCTGGAAATTTATCTTGCCAAGTAGAGACTCCGACTCCTTCTTGTTGGTTGGCGCATTGGCTTCCAAAATGGCTTTGGTCTTTTTTGGTTTATCTCAAATACCTTTTTATAGACCACAAAGCCTAAGAAGTCGCCTGCTTTGACACCAAAAGTGCCCTTTAGAGGATTCATTTTTAGACCATAGTGTCTCATCCTCTCAAAGGATTATCGAAGATGGTCCATGTGAGTCTTCCCTGAAACAGATTTGAAAACAATATCATCAATATAAATCTGCATAAAAGTCTCAATAAAGTCATGGAAGATAGAATTCATTGCTCTTTGATACGTTGTCCCTGCGTTTTTTAGGCCAAAATGCATCACTACCCATTCGTAAGTGCCTAAGGCCCCAGGGCAACGGAATGCTGTTTTCGACACATCCTCTTCAGCAATGAAAATTTGATTATATCCAGAGTATCCATCAAGCATACTCATGTATTCGAAACCAACGGCAGAATCGAAAAGCATTTTTGCCACAGGTATTGGATATTCGTCTTTGGGTGTTGCATCATTTAGATCTTTGAAATCAATGCACACCCTTAACGTACCATTTTTCTTTAAAGCAGGTACTATATTTAAAATCCATTCGACATACCTGGTCGTTCAGATGAACTTGCATTTCAGCAGTCTTTCGACTTCCATTTTGATTTTCGACAGAATCTCTGGTGCAAAGCTCCTTAGAGTTTTCTTGACACGCTTCTTTCCAGGTTTTGTTGGCAATTGTAATTTCGCCATGCTTCTGTAGAGACTAGGCATTTCGTCATAATCCCATGAAAAGCAATCTCTAAACTCTTTTAACAATTGGATCATTTCGACCATGAGTTCTGGATCTATCTTCGTGCTGGTATATGTTGGCTTTTTCACAGGACCTTCACCTAGGTTTACTTCTTCTAAGGAGTCTTGTGCTAGCATTTTAACACTGTTCGCCAATGGATCTTTTTCGAAACCAAGATGTTCATCATCATAGATTGCGTCTAACCTCTGATTTCGTACTTCTTTCTCTTTCGAGTCAGGAGGTTCTGGGTTGAAATCCTTCCCAGGGCCTTCTTGGAAAGATACCTGTTCATTGGCTTCAAGAGCCATATATTTGAATTCAGCCTCTAAGGCCGCTATCATTATATTTTCGACTACATATGCCAAAATCCTTTGTAGAGCCTGTGATTTAGTCATCATCACCAAACTCACTTCCCCAGCCTGTTGGCCGTATGTCGTCAACCCCTCCATAGTCGATGTTTGATAAATCCTCTCTATCCCGCTGAAAACCATGATCAGAATGTAGATAAAGAGATAAAAATGCATTGGGCGCTGGAGTCAGATCGAAGTCAGGAGGGCTGCATGGCCCTATATGAGCCAAGTTCCTGTCGAAGCTATTTTTCCAATGTTGTTAAGTTCTCCCAGGTAGTAACTTTGATCAGCCTCGATGTTCTCTACGATACCATCAGGGCGCCATATTGTAACCCTCTGATGCATCGAAGATGGCACTGCACCTATGCCATGTATCCACTCTCGACCTAAAAGCAGATTATAACTTAGTTTTGCTGAAATTACCATGAACATGGTAGGTCGAAGAATTGAGCCCACCTTGAGATCCAGTTGTATAACTCCCATGGTGGTTCCAATACCCCCTTTATAATTTGAGAGAACCATGTTGTGGGGCTTAATATCAGCATCCCCTTTTCCTACTTTTCTCAGCATAGATTGTGGAATTATATTTATGGTCGCCCCACAACCAACCAAGATTTTATTTATGGTCACTTCACCTATCTTTTCTCTAATAAATAGGGGCTTGAGGTGATTTTCATCGCCTCAGTAGGTGGCTCAAAGAAAGCGTTCTGCTCCTCAACACAACCATTATTCATCATGTAGTAACACATTGGCCTATGTGTGGCCATTTCTTGTTCGACTATCAAGTCGGTTTCTTCGACTTTGACCTGACGGTTGTACTTCCTAGGCAGCACTGATATTACATTTACCATAATATATAAAGTATCGTCGGAGTCGGAATTACCTTCGTCATTCGACCCACATTTTTCTGGCCACACCAGTCGTCTAACAATTGGTTCCCTCTCCAGAGGTTTCCTTTGCTTTCCTTTTTCTTTTCTTGGCAGGTTGGTGCTAGATTCTGGGTGAGGCTCTGCGGTAGCCTCTTTCTCGGCTTTCCGCCGTATTTGAAATCTTCGCCATTGGGAGCGAGACATGGGGTTTTTCCCGTTGTAATTGCTTGATATGTGAGCCACTTTATTCATTGTAGTAGTATGGTACTCTTTCATGTAATCCAAAGAAGAGCACCTGGCACGTCAAACATTCTCCATTTTTCATCATTGGGCCTTTTTATGCCCACTGTATTGAGCCAAGTGTCCACAGGTACATTAGTTAGAGGCTGAAAAGTTGGTGGCCTCCTCACTTGGTTCATGGGTCCCTTTTGATATCCCCTCCTAGGATCATATCTAACTTCTAGATCCATTTTTGGCTGAGCATTAGTGCCCCATTTTTCCTTCACCGCTCTCACACCTTGTATGTTCTCCGCAGCCTTCTTGTCGAAAATGGAATTGCATCTGGGACACAACATCACTTCAGACTTTTTCTTCTGGCATCGATGTAAAAATTCTGCCAGATTCTCGTTTTCTTTTGGAAATGCTGTCTTTTTCACTTCCTCTTGTCAAATGGCCTCCTCCGAAGCCTTGGCCTCAGATACCTCGACCATTTTTACCTCCATGTTGCTCTTGGCAATGAGGTTCAGTTTTTGCATCTTCGCTTCCAAGTTTTCTGTCGAACCCTTAACGGCAGCCAGGTAGGAACCTGTAGTGGTTCTCTTGTTGGAGCTTTCAGTAGTTCCTTTGTTTGAGATTTTAGTAGCTCTTTTGCTTGAGACTTCAGTAGCTCTTTTTTTCAAGCCTTCAGTGGCCTTCCTAATCCCTTCGACAGTTTTCCTATATATGTTTCCAGTAAAACTGCCAAATACAGGTTTGTTGATGAAGCCTCAGAAACTTCGACCATATGGATGCCAACTGGTTCAGCATAGTGTGCATCCATTTGTAGCGGGTTCATATCAATTTTCATTGTCGTCTTATCAACGAACTTGAGCCTTCCTTCTTTGAGTGCTTCTTGAACAAGATCCATGAAAAGAAAACATTGTGAAGTTTTATGGCCCAGAAAATTGTGATATTTACAAAAACCTCTTTTCTTTCTTTGTTCTAAAGGAGGCATTTTTTCCCCAGGGGGAACTATCATTTGGCCATCTTTGACTAATAAATAAAATATTTCGTCACATTTAATGATGTCAAAACCATATGTTTTCTTTGGGAATCTGTCACTGTTCCTTTCGGACTCAACAGGATTCTTCCCATTTGAGGGCACTAACAATTTACAAGAGTATGGCGGCCCTTGTTTTAATTCTGCTAAATCTATTTCGCCTTCTTCGACATCTACAGGATCACTAGATGTCTCTGGATCGTCATCATCCATTTTTACATAGGCTACTATTTCTCTTCGATGAGTTTTGGTCGCTTTAGCCTTTTCGGATTTAAGGCGTTCTACTTGTCGAACTCTATCATCCAGCTGGGCCATGTCTCTCAAGTATTGGGTATCTAATTTTTTCCTAATGGAATAATCTAGGCCCCCTGCTGCCATTTCGACCAACTCATGTTCAGGAACTTGTGTAAAGCACTTGGCTTTAAGTAGTCGAAACCTATTCAGATACTCATATATTGGCTCAATGAATCTCCTCTTCACACTAGCCAATTCTTTCAAACTTGTTTTGGTATGTCCCATGTAAAATTGTTCATGGAACAACCTTTCCAATTGATTTCAATTATGGATCAAATTGGATGGGAGGGTAGTGAACCAAGTAAAAGAGTTTTTTGTTAGAGAACTTGGGAAATATTTAATCCTAAGGTTTTCGTTGTTTTCTATTTCCCCGGCTTCTATCAAATATCTCGCCACATGTTCGACAGTAGACTCTGTCGTATCCCCTGAAATTTTGGTAAATTTGGGGACTTTTCCCCTAGGGGGTAAATCTGTTTGTAGAATATATTTTGACAATGGGGATGTGAAGTTTGGTCTGTGAAAACCAACGTTCATCCCATTATGTATCATGATCCTTTCGATCATGGCAGTCAGATTATTATCTGTTCCATAATTTTGGTGTCGAACTTGCTATATCAATTGATCAGCGTTTTGGTTCCTATTCACCATGATCACTCCTTGATCGACCTCTCTAGGGATCTGTGGGGGATTTCAAGGTATTTTGACCCTAGGTTGTTCTATTTCTACTCTAGGGATCTGTGCATTTTGATTAATGGTTAAATCTTGTTCCACGATTACCCCTTGGTTTACTCTTATTGGTATTCTTTGGGGTTGTCGAATAGTTTCGGGAACCCCAAAGAATCAGCCATGCACGTCATTTGTTCTGCCATTTGTTGATTCGAGTGGGTAGTATTTTGTATTAGGAGGTTCAACACTGTACTTAGGGTTTGTGCCAGCATTTGCACCATATCATGGTTGCTTTCGTCCATCTGTTGCCTCAAAATTGCTGCAGAAGCATTTGTGCGGCTTGGTATTGCATGTGATGTCCCTCCTAAAAGTTGGTTTCTACCCAAATTTACCATACTGGCTCTAGATCCCTGTAATGGTGAAGACATACTCACCAAAGGTTCTGAAAATGTTGACGCAGCGTTCATAAGGCTAGCCATTTCAGTGGTTGGCATGCCATATGGCTGTTCTCGACCCATCCAGGCTGTCGAAAATCCTGGGGGAACGTATGGTCGAGATCCTGGGTTTTCCCTTGGTGGGGGTTTTTCTAACGGACCTCTAGGACCTACATATGAAAGTATGGGTCCTGTTTGATTCGTGGTTAACATTGGTACTGAACCAACAGATGTTGAGATATTTTCTCCAACGGTAGTTATAACCTTTGTTCCAGTAGTATTTGGTGGAGGTATTTCTCCATTATTTGGCTCATTATCCATTCTACTTTCGCTATTTCTCTTCCTAGCAGTACACTCGTTGGTAGTTATTCTACCTCTTCTTAATAACATGCAACATTGTATACGTGTAAAAAGGAAAGCAATAACATAAATAAGCAAACAGATGATTAAAACTAGCAACGTCCCACCAGGTGTGCCAATTTGTTTACCATGGTTTTTGGTAAACAACCTCTGATCCTCCAAAAAGGAAAGCCCTTTTGGTTACTCACGGGATCGATCAGATTGATCCCAGAACGTATGCTAATTTTTATGTTGGTTTAATGTAAAAGTTAATATCTAGGAAGAACACATGTTCGACTGGGGATATGGTGTTTGTGGTTTTGGAAAGCAAATAGAAATGAAGGTAAAATGTAGGAAACATAAACTTTGCAAAAGAATATCAAAGCAATGTAAAAGACTTTATTAATAAAAGGTGGTGTTTCCAACGTACATTCTCAGTTATTCTTTCACACACAGCGGGTACTTGAATAATGTTGAGTGACTAGTACAATAGGTTGAACACACGAAAAATCTACACAAGCTTCCTATCTTTATAATAAAATTATGTAACTGTTAAGGGGTTGCCTTACTCTAGGATGAAGACAAGTGTCCTCTGCATGCCCCTCGACCTCTATCTCCCTGCCACATCGCTTTCCCTTAACTGCTGGGCGAACTGCATTTCCCTCCAATCTTCAAATTCAAATATCCTTCTTCTTTGGTGCTGACACGAGGGTTGTTCTTCTAGTCGAAGGCCATGGGACCTTTTCATTCGAACGCTTGATGGTGATGTCTGGTCGATGACCAATTTGCAACTCAGCTATTTCCCTAAGTTTTTTCATCCGTCGAAGCATTTTCCAGCTTGGCTTTATTTGCTTTATTTTTGGCCCATAAGGCCAATATATCGTGAGTGTCGAATTCAACAGCCAACAAGAAGAAAAGGCCCATGATTAACTCTTGAATTATGACTTTGTTGAAACAAAGTATGAGGCCTTGTTTGTTGATGAACACGACTAAAAAGACACCCTTATATCTTATTCCTACACAAGCCCTAATGATGAGATTGAAAACCTCTTTGTGTGAAATATTTTTGTTTAGATTTCAATGCTTCATTCTTTTTGCTAACCAAATTCCTTTTGTTTTTTTTTTCATGACCAAATGATGGTGGCGAGGGGGCAAGTTAGTGAAAACATGGCATGACTTAGAAAAGCTAGAAGTTTGGAGGGAGATTCACAAGCAAAAGCAAAGGGAAGGCTCTTTTAGAAACCTTAGAAGTAGACTTGCTAGATTAGGGATTTGAGTTCACCTTGTAATCTTAAAGACATGATGTAACCATATTAATTTTGTAAGATTGATGAACACTTTTTGATATAATGGCTCATGTGTAACAAGCCCTTTGAAATGTGTCTAGAAATTGGCATGGTGAATGAATGAATCATGGAATTTTGATTGATTAGGTGAATAATAGTGAATTTAATTTTAAATGAACCTTGAAAGCAAATAAAATGAGGCAATTGATCATGAAATGTTCGAAAATGCTTTGGATAAAATCATGAAGCTTGCAATTTGAATGCAACTTCAAATGGGTTAAATATGATTCTTGGTTTCAAAGAGAAATTTCCATGTCAATGTGACTTAACATAGGCGTAATAATCAATATACTCTCTTGTAGCCTTGATAGACAAAAGTTGAACCAAGAAAATTTTCCCTACAACGAATCTCAAATAAAACATTTTAACCCTGACTTAACCAAACCTGCGTAACAAGAATATCTCTAAAAAAGGAATCACGAGCTCTGCCCTTATACCATGAGCATTTCGTGAAAACATTTACAAACCCAAGCATAATAAGATAGAACCCTAAGCTTCCCGAGGTATATATTGAATGAAGAAGTAGCTTAACTTCAAAGCTCTAGCTCACCACCCTCTTAGTTAGAATCATCAACGAAACTTGTAAGCTCTTGATAGAGACAAAAACATTAGAGTTTGATGAAAGAAGGGGTCTTCATATTGATTATGAACTTAAACTCTAATTCCACAAACCATGATCCAAGAAGGAACCAGGTACACTTCCCTTGACTGAAATGGGGTCCTCAACGCCTTTAGAAATCCTAATTCCAATTGAAAAAGATATGAGATAAATGGTTAACTTCCAATTTCTGGTACACTTCAATCATTTGATGAAATGGTGACTACTTTGAGGTGTCTCGAGATATGAGGAAACCTTGGTAGCTTGAATGATCAAAATAATGAGGATTTGAAATGCGACTTGTATTGATTGTCAAAACAACCAAATTCCAAATCATGAAGAAACCAGGAAGATAAGAATACCTTGATCCTGTCACAATGCATGAATGTATATGATGAAACATAAGCCATAAAAAGATAAAATGAAGAGGGAAAATTTAGGGATGCAATAGCTGTCCCTATTCAATCATCTTAAACCTGACAAGTAAGAAAAAGCAATAGCTTTCAAACGTTCATGGTTGAAGAGGATTGAATATAAAAAGAACCTGAAAATTTGCACTCTGAATTAAACAGAAGCGCAGAAACACTAGTAACTGTATTTTTGATGACGCAAAGCAAACCCAAGAGAAATGGTGAATATTGATCCCTAAACAGGATGGTCCAGGATGAAGCTGGAGCACCGACCATAAAGATGAGATGAAACTCAACCCCATAAAACTAGACGAGACTATATTCCAGAAAAAATGCACCAGGACGGAACTAGTGTGCAAACAAGGTAAACGAGTAACCACTCGACTTAAGAAGATTAGTAATCAATGGGCTCTTAAGATTTTGGGGAAGGAATAGTAACCACTAGACCTAGAATAATAGTAAGCACTATATTTTAGGGGTGCCAATGAGTAACCACTCGATTTAAAAAGACTAGTAACCACTAGACTTAAGAAAATACCAATGACAATTGGATCTACAAGAAGGATACCAGCATCAACTAGTCTCGACCAAACTGGAGTAGTGCCTTTCTGAACCAAAACCATTAAAACGTTTATCGAAATGCTGGGGGTTGAGTGAAGGTAACGAGTAACAACTCGACCTTAAGAGTACTTTTGAGGATGTTCTAGGGAAGAACTGAATCACAAACTAAGCAAAGAGTAACCACTCGTCTTAAAAGGGACTAGTAATGACTAGACATAAGAGTACTTAACAGGATACCAATAACCATTGGATCTGAAAGATACTAGTATTAACTGGTCTCGACCAAACTGGAACAGTTCCTTCTGAACCAAAACCATTAGAACGTTTAACCAAACACTGGGGGGTCGAGTGAAGGTAACGAGTAACCACTCATCCTTAAGAGTACTATCGAGAATGTGTCAGAGAAGATCTGGATCATAAACTAAGAAAAGAGTAACCATTTAGCTTAACAATGACTAGTAACCACTAGACTTTTGAGTAGTCAACAAGATACCAATAACTATTAGACCCAAAACAAGGCGAACACCTGATAGCCTCAAACCGGGGAGAATCAGTAACCACTGAAACTGACCACGGAATTAAAGAGACATAGAAAAAAGTAGCCACTTGATCTTGGAATACCTAGTAACCACGAGACAAAAAAAGAATACATAAACATTGTATTCGAAATCAGGTTACAAATATCAGACTTGACCTTGATAGGAACTGATAACCATCGGGCCTATGCCAAATGAGTAACCACTCGACTCAAGAAGACTAGTAAGCACTAGGCTCTTAAGATTTATTGCGCCAGGGAAGAACTGGATCACAACATGGCAAACGAGTAACCTCTTAACTCAAGAAGACTAGTAACCACTAGGCTCTTAAGATTTGGGGAAGGAATAGTAACCACTAGACCGATAATACTAGTAACCACTATTTCTTAAAAATGTTGCGCTAGGGAAGAACTGGATCGCAACCAAGCAAGTGAGTACCACTCCACCAAAAAGCAGGATACTGGGGAAAGAGACCTCACTGGGGATATTATTAGAGTTTTAGAAAATACACTAGGGAAAACATAAACAATGATGGCTTATGTTTCAATGCATGATTGAATTATTATCTTTTCAATGGAGTAATGTTCCAAAAGAGAATGGAAACCATACCCTTTAAGGATGCAATCCGATGATGCATGATTAAATGTTTCACAAGGGAATGGCCAATCGAGAAGCCAACAACCAACTGGCCGAGACCTGATAGGATTTGCAAAAAAACATTGCTGAGTTTACTGGGGAGAAGAAAACATGTTGCACAATTTTAATGAGGACGCCGCAGGGGTTTAAACATTGTTGGGAGTACCAATAACCATTGGATTTGCAGAGAGTAAATTATTGATTTCTTCGATGGGGAAGCGGGAAAATACAAGAACAAATACATCCATGCACTTCGGCCCATTCGAGTATAACAACTCCATTGAGGAAGGAGAGGAAATCCCACAAAGAAATCCCTTATTAGGGAGAAAAATCTTCTAACACGACTTGATTGGAGGAAAGAGTAAAATTTCTCTACTAGAGAAAACTTCTGCTTTATGAGTGACAACTCACCAATAAGCTCACCCTTGCGAACATTCATAGGGTATTTACGAATCTTCGTCAGGCTTCACCAAAACATTCGCTGAGGAGAAGAAAACTTCATTGAGGAACAAATCTTCATTTGGAGAGAAAAGACTTCTTGAACAAAAAAGTTCTCTCAAACTTTGACTTCTGCCGGGAATGGATACAAAATCTCTGGTTGATGGGGAGTGAACAAATACTTTGAAGAAATCTCATTGATGTAGATTATGCTGGAAAAACAATCCTCACAAAGCAACTGCCGGTATATAACCTCACTAGGGAGGGGCCACTTCTTGAAATCCAGACAAGTGTAGACTTTATGGGGAATAAGGAAAATAGGCACAATTCATCATAAATTAACGACCTTAATGAGGATGCATCAAGAGATCTTCCTGGGGATAATGAGAATTCTTAAGAGAACTATAAAAAATGCTAGTCACACCGGGGAGGTAAGGCGCTGTACCGAACCCGCCAACACACGCTTCACTTCCCTTGGGAGTAGAGCAAATTGGATTAAGGAGATTGCACGGGGAGTAAGTTCTATCATGGACCATTTCTTAAATTGAATCAAAGTGTAGACAACTCTAGCATAGAATCAACTAAGCAGAAGCGGGCTCTTACACACTTCACTGGGGAGAGTATTCTACTCCAAACAACCTTAACAGGTGAACTTCTGTTGAATTGAAGTGTTGACCAAACCGGGGAAGAAACATTTGTTTGGTAAACAATCGTCTTATCAAGAACTTCACGCTGGTAATAACTTTAAGAGATCCATTTTTCCTAGTTGGAGAAAAGAAGATGTAAGGAATCGTTAGAAAGGGATCCTTGAAAGGTTAAAACTCTATGGCAAGTAACAAACTGAGTAACCAGTGTCTATGGGCTACACACTATGAATGGATTTGCAAAAATAAATTGCAAAACTCCACTGGAGAAGATCTGTAGAAGATCAAGTCAAGAATGAAAATCTTGGGTAATAGAGATTCTATATCTAGAAATCTTATTATTCACAATATTTTGAGGGAAGATCTCCTGCTTGGCAATGCTTGGGGAAAGAGATTCAAGTAACACTGGGGAATCATCCAAGAATATCCATATCAATCAAATTGTTTAACCACAAACCCTTTGCATTGGGGAATACTCACTAGGGAGAAGTAGAAACTTCAATGCTAGTGGGGAAACGACCCAAGCTCAGGACACCATATTCATTCCTGAAAGGAATGCTATTCTTGTATTGGAAATCATCCATACATAATCAGGTGAGCGACTGTTCTGCCCAACAAATCTCACCAAATGTGACCCAAGTATAGTATGAAGGAATTTCATTTCGAGAAGTTCTTTGTAGAAACATGGACTGAACTGATTAAAGATGAAATGTCCCTGCATAATGCTTTGCCCCAGTTTGTAGGGATGTTGAAGAACTTGTCTTTAAAAAGACTTCCTGAGATCTGTACCATCCAGATAAACTACCACAGTGTTACAAATTTTGAGATACAGCCTCTGACTAATCAATATTAGAAGTGGCTTTAATGAAACTTGGGTAACAGACCCTGATCACTCAGTAATGTGAGAGATTTATCAAATCTCGACATAACTGCCCCAGATTGGCGAAATCTTTACGCGACAGAGTATTCACACACTTCTTGCTCAACGGAGTACCATTATTGAAATATTGTCCCCTGTTCAACGAAGTCTTGGAATTATATTTCCTCGCCTCATGCTCATGAAAGAGAGAGAATTTTCACAGATTCTTGGATGACAACATCCCTTAGAGTGGTTTACTTTGGTCTTGAAAGTAGGCTAGTACACAACTATACTTCCAAACTTGAATTGCTTCACGCTCAAACAGATGTTTGGCTGAATTTGCGAACTTCATTCCCTTTAAAGGTACCCAAACTTTAAACCATCATTTTGCTCATACTCATCAGAGTCTCTGGGAAACAAACCCCTTAGGGTACTCAGACTTGTAAAGCTCTAAATTGCTTGTGCTTAACAGATTTTCTGGGAAACATGCACCTGGATATCATAAACTCTTTGAAAATATTAGCTATTGATTCAGTAGAGTATTCAAGCCTCTCTTTTTTGACAAGATTAAGCTTTTCACTAATGCTCATTATGCAAGCTCTCCTGATGTTTAAGTACTTTTTCATATGCAAAAGATGTATTATTATGAGAAGGATTACTCGAATGCAAATCCTATGCTTGTCTTGAAATTTTAAAAACTTTATTGAAAAGATGTTGAAGGATAGAATTTTTTTTGTACGAAAGATAGTAAACGATGGAGTGATACCAACTCAAAAAGTTTTAGCAAGCCTCCTAGGAGTCAGATTACTGTATTCTTGTTACAGTATTGCTCTTGAATTAACCCATGCTTCAGTTAGGACTTTTCAGGGTTGTAACGTGGCCTGGTTCATGGTTTTAGAAAAAAGGATTTAAGGCTCAAAATATTTGGTGCCCACCCATTTTCCATGATATTCTCCAGTCCTACATTCAGTTAAACCAATACGAACACTCATTTATCAAGAGGAAGTTATGATGGTCGAGGAACCACTGAGGTTTCTTGGACATGACAATGACACATCTTTACTTTCTTGGTGTTTGATCACACGACTTTGTTCTTTTCTGAGGATTTTCAACTCGTAATCCTTTTTTCTATGTTTCGGGCTTTTTAAATTCCTTTTCGCTTTCCCTAACTTTTTCCTGGACAAATTCCTTTTGTGCTTCCAATTCCCCTTCACATTGTTCAAGCTAAAAAAAAAGCCTCGGTGATAGCTTCGATATTAAACACCTCTGGAACGTTGACGAAAGGCACCTAGTTTTGAAACTTGATGTTAAGAATGAAGACATACTCCTCTAGAGTAGGAAGAAGCTAATAGTCACTGGTAGCATTCAAGAGAGACATGATGTTGCCATAGTCTTGAGTGAATCTTCTCGAACTGTGCTTGATAAATTGAGTGCCTAAATCTCTTAATGTTGTCAAATCCTCATGGAGGAAACTATAGAAAAAGTGTTGTAACCGGTTTTAAATTGAGAGTCGCCACCTTTAATTTTTATCTTTAGGAAGAGAATATAAAGGATAACCTTAATTTTGTTAGAGATTTCAAGTTCTTACTCTCGTTCTTAGACGAAGAGAAGGTGTTTGGCACCCCTCATATACCTTGTTCACAAGGATACTAGGGTTTTTAAATTCAGCTTAGGAAATAAGGTTTTAATTTTTTAGGGGAACTCGCAACGATTTTAGTCATATACCTACATATCCTCTTAGGAGAAATCAGAGTCCCAATTCGTAGTTCGTAGTTATTGGTTGGTGTTTTTTATGGATTATGAAGATATTTTGAATTAATCATTGAACCAAGTCTGGGTTTTTAAATTGCGGAGTTGTTAGACGAAGACGAAGTTTGAAGTTAATGAGAAATATCTCTTTAATACTTTTTAAAAATAGATATTAGGTTTGAATTAGGTTTGAAATAGATATAAAAAATATCTTTTTAATGCATGAGGAAAAATGATTTTAATGCAATTAAAAAAGATATTTGAATGGGTTAGTAAAAAAGATTTAAATTAGTAAATAAATAAATTTAGAATGTTTTATAAAAAATAAATTTTAATTATGAAAATATAAATAAATAAATTTATAAATAAAATAAAATATAAAAAAATATAATTTTAATTAATTTACACAGGAGGTGTATTTTCAGTTAGTTATTAAAAGGTCAGAGTTATGAAGAGTAAGACCCTAAATTCAGATGTTGAATTTAGGCCCAAAGTGCAGGGGAGTGTCGTTTTATGATGGCTTAGTAAAATTAGGGGTGCAGGAGTTAAGGGTTCAAGTTCATCATTAATCTTAATTCTAATAAGTAATTAAATTAGTAACAATAACTAATTAGTAAAAATAAATAAATAAATAAAAAGCAACAGATGAAGTATATGGGAGACTTACCGCCACTTGCTTCTAAGTAGCAACACAATTTGATTTACAAAGACAACTAATTATAATAACAACGGATATTGTGATACAAACACATATTATAATAACAATATATATTATAATAAAAACATAAACAACTTATATTAGAAGAACAACCAAACATAGCTTCTCTTTCGTCAAAGCAAAAAAAAAGGAAAAAAGAGAGGTGACACCTGACGGTAAGCATTCAGAGAGAGAGGTTGAGTGTGATAGTGTTAGAAAACTCTCCCTCCAATTGTAAGAAAAAACTTAGGTGTTCTGTTCAGAACCCTAAAATAATTGTTGATAAGATTGTTGATCACAAAAAGATTATTAATGGAGAATTCATGGTTTCTTTGTTGTTGTTCTTCGATGTGAAGGGCAACAACTTTTAGGAGAACTTTAGTGAGTTGTTTATCTGCAAATCATTATTGATTCTCCAAATGGTTGCTGATAAAAGTTTTAGGGTGAAGAGAGACCTAATTTATAGATTTGAAATTAGGTTAAAGACACCTCAAAAAGGAAATAGTCCACACCAAGAAAAGCCCAAAATTTATGATTTTATCTTGGTCAGCAAGTCGTCCAATCAGAAGTGAGTTATGACACAAATTGACACACTTTGACCAATAAGAAATAATTAATAATATTTTTGGTAATTATTATAATTTTTGCACTCAATTTTGATAAAAAAAAGTGCATCAAATCAAATAAATAATTATTTTTTAAAAATGCATTAATTAAAAATACGAAAATAATATTTAAATAATAAAAAAACATATTTTTTGTGATTTTAAAAATAATTAGAAAATAGAAATAGTTAGTAACAAAAAATATCCAAAGTGCACCAAGCGATATTGATATATTTTTGGCATGATTTTGAAGATTGGAAATTGATTGAAATTTGGTCCATAACTTGTGAACAAGATAATGAATCTAGCCTTGTTTATGATTGTTCCAAATATTGAGATGGATTTGAAAATATTTTATTTATTTTTCTAAATTTAACTATTTAGTGCGTAAAAACCAAATATTTGAAAATAAAAAATAAATAAAAAATAGCCTTAAAATAGAAAGCGAAAATAATAATAAAATAATTTAAAAAATGACTTTTTTATCCTTTATAAATAAAAAAACACAAAAGAGCAATAAAATGTAAAAGGTAGCGCAATGAGAATCGCACACGCAGCCTTATGCTCAATATTCTTATCAATGTTCCCTTACCAACTGTTCTATCTTAATTATTTAAAAAAAAAGTAGCATTTAAAATTTAAAAGGATGGTATAATATTTTCTATTTTAAAAGAAATATATAAATAATTTCAAAATAAACTATTATATACCTTTTAAATAAGCAAAACTAAATAAATCAATATTGTAAAAAACTAAGCATAGATACAAAGTGAACAAAGATAATAAATAAATAAATTTATTATATTTTAAAATAATAATTTTATTTATCATATCAAAGAAATTTTAAGTTTCTAGACCTAATGACTTTTAAATGACTGCATATTTGGTTATAGGTAACGAGAAAAATAGGCGGGCAAATTTGGGGTATTACAGGTACCCCTATTTAATTACTCTTCGATTGAAGTGTGCAAGAGGGTGAAGTTCTCACACGTTCAAATCAAAGGGTTATTAAATAATGAAAGACCCTAAAGATTATTAAATAAGGATACAATGATATAGCATACCCAAGAGCTTAAAGAAAATAGGTGAAGACGATGATGTATCATCCTACCAGATTTTTGATAAAGAGATAGGCAAAGATGATGACGTATCATCCTACCAGAGTTAGAGAAAAATTAAAATTGACTTAGATATGACAATGTGGATAACTCACCAATACCTAGAAAAGAGATCTCAAATTTTTACGTATTTACCATAACCTAGTAGGGAAATAACACAAGTTGAAAAATTGATAACTTATTACTGCATTGAGACTGATGCAACAAGCTATATTGCAGTTACATAGTAAACAATAAAAGTTTAAAATTTGACTTACTAATGCTTTGAGACTAATATAATAAGTTTAATGATGCATATTTTGTTTATTCATCACAACCTAGGGGATAAATGAAACAAAGTTTGATAACACATTATTGCATGGAGAATGATGCAATGGATTATGCAGATTTCATTCTGTTTACTACGACCTGGGGAGTAAATAGTATGAGGATAACCTGTGTATTTATCATATCCTAGCGGATAAAAGACATCATGGGTGGGCTTATGATATTCATCACAACCTAGGGGATAAATAGTATAGCCCTGCAAATTCACATACCTATCAAACCCTAGGGGATAGATAATTGAAAATTTTAATAATGCATCGCTGCATGGAGACTGATGCAATTAGCTATATCGCAGATTTCGTCATGTTTACTACATCCTAGGGAGTAAATAGTATGAGGATGAACCTGCACATTTATCACAACCTAGGGGATAAAAGAAAATAGGGGTGGGCTAACGTTATTCATCACAACCTAGGGGACAAATGGTATAACCCTAAAAATTTGCATACCTATCGCAACCTAGGGGATAAATAATTGAAAATTTTGAAAACACACCGCTGCATGGAGACTGACACAATGAGTTATATCGCAGATTTCGTCATGTTTACTACAACCCAGGGAGTAAACAGCACAAGGATAAACCTGTGCATTTATCACAACCTAGGGTATAAAAGACAGCAGGGACAGGCTCATGTTATTAATCATAACCTAGGGGATGAATAGTCTAACCCTGAAAATTCACATACCTATCGCAACCTAGGGGATAGATATTTGAAGAATTTATGCGTTTACCATAACCTAGGGGATAAATGACACAAAGATAGACTCACGTATTCATTATAACCGAGGGAATGAATAATATGAACCCGAAAATTCACACACCTACCACAACCTAGGGGATAGATGATTGAAAAGTGTTTTGGTGATCAAATATCAGATAATTAGATCAAAGACGAGATTGGAGTTTTTACCCGTTGTGTCTGTTCCCAACCAAGGTAATTGTTTATCATGAAAAATGTTAGGTTTGAAGATTGAAACCAAAGTTTTGCTGATGATGTCGGTTGTGTCTGTTCTCAACCAAGGATTGATAATCAAATGAAATTGAATGTTTTTAAATGGTTTGAACTTGAAAAGTTTGAATTTGATAATTGCAAGTGTAATACTCGGAGGCTGGTGGTGACTAGGCCTAAGATATGAATCATAGGTAAGTTGTCTAGTGAAATTTTGATAGCCGTACCTTTGACGGTTGTGTCCGTTCTCAACCGAGGTAGCTATAGCAAGATGAATGGATAATGCTAAGCTTGGATTTGAATTTGAGTTCGTCTTAGCTGGTCGTCATGCTTTGAGATTTTTCTATAGTTTTCATGGGCATATATGATTGAATGTAATGCATGTATGCATGTTAGATATGAGTATGCTTGATATATGCATGATGCATCGTATGTATGCTTAATATGATAATTGATAAATGAAATTCTCATTTTATTTGAACAGTGGAATCAATGCTTAAGGCACTCTACCAGCCAAGAATTGGTGAAGGATTAGCTTCCAAACAGAAATTGGAACACTTCCAGACGAGAATTGGACTTTACACCAATGTTAGTAGGGCTACTGGAATAATATCAATTGGTGGCTTGGAGAGGTGGAACAAATGGCAGGGTTGCTAACATTGGTAATGTCACCGGGAGACGTTGATCAGGTGATTGGAAAGTGTGAGGCTTCTCACGACTTTGATGGTTGTACCTAAGGTGTCTTGGACGATTGTACGTAAGGCTGCTCACGGTTCAGTTTGATAAAGAATGCTTGTACGATAGACTCACTGGGAGGAATATTTAGAGAGATGTTACCGACTTAGCTGGAGATTGTACTTGGATTGAGGATAGTGACTCCTCTGGAAATTGACTCAGGATTTTTTACGAGAGGTCTTAAGTCCTAGTTTATGATATGTCATGTATGCATCCAGATGTAGGCGTTAATGCATAGAATGACTGACCAATGCATGTAATGTGTAACTCGAATATATATCAATAGATGTTGGATTTTTGATGTACTAATGAGAATTGGGCTTAAGGGTAGACTCTAAATGAGATTGGGCCCTTGTTTAGATTCATGATGTTGGAATTCGTCAGCCGGATGAGATGATAGGTATAGCTTGATTCTAGATCTAAGTAACCTAAAAAATGCATGACAGTGATTTATGTCGACTCATATGCTTTTGAATGTTGCAGGTGGTTAAGAAATAGAGAGGTTGCCTATGCAACAAGGTTCCTTGTCAAATGATGGTTGGATGTTATGCTATCATGATTTCCCGATACTCGATTTGAACTCAAAGATTGCTGATTTAGAAGAAAGATCCACTGAAGATTCAAGAAAGTATGCAGAGAACTTGCCCCATTATGGACGGTCTCACCCCAATTTGTTGGTAGGGTCTTGGAGAGGTTCTTCTTGATATGATTTCATAAAGTAGTTTGATCATAGTATAAATTACCCTACTATCTTGGACTTTGAAACATTATGACCTTGATGAACTGGTTTTTTGGATTAATCTCCTATTGATCGAGCCTCGTAGTAGTTTGCCCCTACATTCAAATTTTTGAAAGATATGCCCTCAATCTCCAGGATCAGGAGGAAGTACCCTTGGAAAGAGTTTGGATCTAACCATGATGTGACGTGAACCTGACATGGATTGCCTCAAGTATTCGAAGCTTTAAAAGTATTGTTTTTGAAGTTGTTTAAGAGGGAACTTGGACCCTACATGCAGTAGGATGAACTTGATACGTACTGCCCTAACATATGAATTTTGGAAGGTTTCCCCTGATTATCAAGGCCTTGAGAAGTTTGTTAAAACGAGGAAATCGAGACATACCCTATTATGATATGAGTTGAATAAGGAATGCTCCTTCAAAAGGTGTGCCCCTGATTGAATAGTTCTTTGAAACTTGGTCCAAGTTGATTGAATCTTGGAATGATCACCCCTTGTCAATAGTATCTTCATGCGATATACCCCTACGATCATTAGTCTTGCCTATGACCATATGGTTCCTCCTTATATGCTTTCCCCCTAGTTATGGGCATTTTGAAATGGATCACTTTTGATTAAACCAATTCTTGAGACCTCCTTTGATGCTAAGTGTCTATTCGTATCTAAAATTGTACATTTTTGAAAAGTAATTTTGTTTGATGCACATACAAGATTTGAAATCGAATTTTGAATAGAAATGGATGATTAGAGATGGAGATTCGGAGAAGCGAAGTGGTGAGTAATAATTTTAACAAACATAGGAGTCAGTTTACCACAAATTTTGTCAAGTATGCATTCAAAGTTAACCTTGCTTTAATTAGGTCTTTTGAAGGTTGTAACATGGCCATGGTTCGTGGTTTAAGAAACAAAAGATATAAGGCTCAAAATTTCTTTAGCTCACCCCATTATCCTTGATGTTCTCCAATCCTAATTTCAATTAATGCAACTGATGCATTTAATCTCCAAGAGAAATTTCATAGTCACGCAGATGATGAGAATCGTAGATAAAAATCCAAGCACCGATAAAAGGCATTATTAACATCCAAGCATTGATAAGATCCAAGCCATGATAAGAAGTCTTTGAGGTGGAAGTCACAAGATTGTTCTCCAATTTATTTCTTTTAATCCCTTATTTTAACATGGACCAATCCTTTTGAATTTGCGATCCATCGGGATGCCCTAATTTTTGCCTAAGTCAACTTTTGATTTCCTTTGACTTAGCGGGCTTTCTCCTTTTGAATTTTTTTTCTTTTTTTATTTGACTATGAACATTTGTGACTACCACACTAGTTGTTGTAAGCTTCATTTTTATTGTTTCCTCGATCTTGAATGATGCACTGAGGAAGAAGATGTTGTGAACTTTGTCTTTATCGATTACTTCCTTAATATTTATTGATGTGCACGAGGAAGATGATGTGCTCGATCCTTTGCTTAGATCATTTCCTCAATGATGTATCGAGGAAGGAGATATGCTTTAACCTTTGCTTGGATGGCCCGATTCTCCTGGGATTTGAATGCATCATTGAATTAATTGAAATCTACCCTGCCCCTAGTTAAAATTAAGGTTTTTTATTTTTTAGAAAATAGAAAAAAACTCTAACTCCTGGGTCGATGGGGTTGACTACAGATTAACTCCTTATTTCTCCATTATTTAGGAATTGAAACAATGCCTTACATTGTCACCTGGGTCTTACATTGATAGCATAGTTTAGAAAAATTCATTTATTTATTTACATCATTCTCCCTTGAAGTTTTTAAAAGTTGTGCAATGGAAAATTGAAAAGAAGAGTGAAAATGGAAAGTCGTTTATTATTAATGGAAAGTGATAGAATAGTGAATATGAATGGATTGATTTTAAAAAGCATGCATGATTATTTATTTGAATCACTAGTCAAAAGATACAAATTTACACCAAATACAACTTAGAAACTTGGAAATTACAAATTGAAATTGATAAATTCTAATGATATTAGAGATGAGATTTTTGTTGAACCACTGACTTTAGGAGATTCTTCATAGTTCTTGGACTTTTCAGAGCATGGGGTGACCTTAGGCTCTTCTTCGGCATACCAATTTTGTTGATAGGGAAATTGCTCTTGATGTAGAAGAATCACCAATGGTAGTGGCATTTGAGGCACTGTGTAGGCATGTAGTTGTCATGGTGAAGGGCTGCCTTCTCTCCCCAATAAGACTTGTATGAACAAGCTCCACTGAGTCTCCAATAGATAATATCCTTCTTCCATAGTTTCAGACTTTCTTAAGTTCGTTTGCGAGTACCAAGAAATTAACTAGCATATGGATGATATTTGGATAAGGGCGAAGGTGGAAATGCATAAAATATGAATGAATGTATGTAAATGCATGGGTATGCAAAAAATAATTTTATTTTTAAGGGCATGCTAAAAATTTCGTGGAATGCAATGCGACATGGGCGTAGTGTGAAGGTAAGCATGAGGGTACCCTTTACAGGTTTAATGATAGATATGGAAATGATGATATCATATACTGACTCAGATTGAGACAAACAGGAACGCCTTAAGGATTAGTGTTGTACCCAAAAAAAATTCCCTCTCATTTATCAAGTAATCTCTCACGAGATCTCCTTGATTCAAGACTACATAATGCTTAATCAACTCAACACATCTCCTCAAGCACTGATAACTGAAAATCAGGGTTTGAGTTTGCACAAGGATAAATAGAATTTTAATGCCCCGTATGACTTTCATGGATTATTTTGGACCCTGAAGATTGCTCATGTCAAGTTTAAAGTCTTGGATCACATTTTTGCTCAGGCAATTAATTAGTTGATCTAAAATCAACTGTATTGGGGAAATAGTAAATTATGGTTAATTTACAGTCAAACTTCATAATTTTTTATCCATATCAACATTATGAACTCATATTTGTCATTTGATCAAGTTTGGACCACAATTCCTCAAGAAATTTGATCAGATCATCAAAAGGACAAAATGGTCAAAATTAGGGTTTTGACTGAGAAGGTGCAATTTCTCATTTTTGACATAGAAAATGATTGATTGGTTTAATTTATGATCTTAAGGTTTCAAATACTTAATTTTTACCTAATGGCATGGATCAAAACATCTCTCAAGATAAATTGATTGACAGATGAACTTCAGTCAATTGATGAAAAGTCAACTATACACTGAAAAGTCAAATTTTGACTTTTTAATCAAAATCAAGTGTCAAAGATCACAATTAATCAAAACATGTCAAAATATGAAACTTGTTAATCAAAAAATCAAAAATTCAATATTTCATTTTGAAAAGTCAAAATTTCTAAACTTAGAAATTTTTGTGTTGGAAATTCACATTTGTTTCACAACTTTGAGCCAAATTTACACCATGATGCAAGATGATTCAAAGGAAACTCCCAACATGAAATTTGTAGATCTCAATGAGATATAAAACATTGTAGAACATAACTTTTTCTAAAAATGCATGTATTTCAAGTTATGATTTTGACCTAACTTCATGGAAATTTTTCACATAGTTCCAAGATGAATCTTCAAAAAAGTCCAACATAGAGGTTGCAGAGGATGTTACAAGCTTTTAAAAATGTCCAAGAACTCATTGATATCATATTTGAGCAAAGAGAATCGAAGGCAAGAAGTTAGGGTTTCATTCTTGAATTATAAGTCATTTCTTGATGAACACAATTCAATTTCAATATTAGGCTACATAATCTTGCTTTGCAGACCTTATAACTTGTGTATATATACATAATTAATGGATTACACAAACTTTTGACTTATAATCCAAGTGGTTTAAGCTTTATCCAATTCAAATTGCTATTTTGGGAAGAAAGTGAAGAATGTTATTCTTGAAAAGCAAGCTTTCTGCACAAAGTCAATTCTTGAGCCTTTAACTTGTTCCCTCTGATTACACTCAATCTACAAGGTCAAAAGCAAGCTTGTTTAAAGCATAACCACTCTAGATTAGCAAGTACACAAGACATTGAAACTTGATTTCTCAAAAAATCACATGTTGAGCTTAAACATGTGATTTTGAATTCTGATCAAAGACAAGCCTCCAAACTTGTTGCTTATAAATAGAGGCACTATTTGTGAGCTAAGACACCAAATTAAGCACCTTGAAATTCTCTCAAACTCCCTCAAGCCAGAAATTTCCCAAAACACCATTGTTGCACAGTTTTTGACTTTGAACTTATAACTAACATTTCCCTCGTTCGTTTCTTGGCTTTTCACTTCCAAAACCTCCTACACATCAAATATAGTCCATCCCCATCCTTATTCCAGAACTATGAAGCCATTTACATCAACCTCTATAACCAAAAACCAGAGTCTGCACATTGACTTCTCCAAGCCATTCCATCCATCCATTCCTCAAGCTAATCATTACATTAGCTTCTTGGGAACTTGAGGAAGCTAACCTGATCATCACAACTCCTTGAAAGCAGCTCAAACTCATTTCACGATTTTCAGTTTTGAGGTACATTTTCTGAACTTCTATCTTCTTATTTAGGCATTGTTAGACTTGCATTTGTGAAAATAAAATGTAGACATCATTGCCCTGAAACTGTACATGTCCATAGAGAATTTTAAGTTTGAATCTCTCAAAATAATTAGGTCAGAATTTGGTACTTTTATAAATTCTCATTCATCTTTGATTTATAGCTTATGATATTTATATGGTTGGATTCATATGGAAAAATGGAGTAAATTTCATGTTTGCATATTTCATTTTTGTTGAGAAATGGTGAAGTTACAGATGTTCAGACTGGAGGTTGAAGATGAAGTCATATTCAGGACATGACTTGTGTTATGTATTATTTATTTTGTTTATGTTACCAGATGTACAACCACCGCATTGGCAAAGGTAGCGCGCGTTTGTGTTAGAGGTCAGGGGTTCAACACCCAGCGCTACCTTTTATGCATTTTACTCATATTTTTTCTCTTTTTTTGTTCCAAACAGCGCCTGGGCCTTCCCCTTTGGGCTTTTGTTTTTTTTTCTTCTGATTTCTAACCCCCTATTTACTTTTGCATGCTGGCCCAATCTTTTTTATATTTTCATTTTTATTTATTTAATTTTTCTTATTTTATTTTTATTTCCAGTTTTCTTTTATTATATTATTATTATTATTATTAATAAAAAATCCAAAAAAATATTTTATTTTTTATTTTTACACTTATTTATTTTATTTTCTTTATAAAACAAAAAGACTAAAAACATTTTCTTAACAAATTAATTTCTTTTTTTCTTAAATAATTAATATTTAGATTTAGGTTTAATTATTATTTTATTTTATTTTAAATTAAAATTAACTTAGAATTTAGGTTATTTTAATTAATTTAATTTTCATATTATTTTCATTAAGTTATAACCTTTTCATAAAAAACCATAAAAAATCCTTTTTAATTTAATTTCTTTCTTAATTAATTTAGGTTTAATTTTATTTAATTTTTAATTAGTCATTTTCTTAATTAGGTCAAAACTAAACCCTTTCATAAAAACCAAACCAAAATCATTTCTTTTTCCATTTACATTTGTACATTATATTTTCAATTCTTGCACATATTCAATATGATTGTAAATGATAATTAAATTTAATTTTCTTACAATCCCCATTTGTAAATTTGTGCACCCCATCCCCTAATGATGTAATAGCTTAGTAATTTTACTTTCTGCAATTTATCGCTTTAATATGAATGCTAGTAATTAGGGTTTGTGTGGCAAGACTAAAAACAACAAGTAGCAATCCCTAATTCAAGATAAACAATGCATGTAAATCAAACACACTTGCACACTTACACCCTTAGGGTAATTCCACTTTGTTACCTTACAAAAATGGACATGTTATGCATGTGGGATATCTTAGAAAAAACAAATCAAAAATACAAGATCATAGTCCCTCGATGATGATATTAATGTTGCCTTTAAAAATGATCTATGTCCCTAAAAGAAAAATGCTACGACATCTCACAACATTGCTATCATGGCTATACGATGACCCACGCCCTCCCCTTTACATCCAAAGATAAGGCTTCTTACCAAATCAATGGTAAGATAGCAATATCAAAGGAAGGAAGAAATGAACCAAGACTTCTGAGTAGGTAGATTGTTCTTAGTTGCTTGCTCATTTTCAAATCAAACATCCTTGCTTATTTTCAAAATAAACACCAAACATTTTCAAAAACACTTTCAAAATACTTTCCAAACATGAAACATTTTAAAAAGTCCAACACTTTGTATACGTTCTTACGAACGAGAACTATTACAAAGTTTGCCTAGACGAAAGCGCCTTTTCAAAATACATTCAAAAAATCACACAAAGCACATTTTTAAATAAAACCAAGTGATCTAGCAAGCAATTAAGACCCCATAGATAACTATGGATGAAAATGGTGCTAACACCTTCCCTTTTTATAATCTATCCCCCGAACACAAGAAATAATCTCAAAGGTCCTTCCTGTACTTTTCAGCCTTTCCCTTCAGATAAAAGAAAAGTCGGTGGCGACTCTTGCTAACCGTAACATTTGCGATAAAATGCAAAACACATAAGTCAGTTCTCCCACCGTATCACATAACTGGTGACTCTGCTGGCGATAAACTTAAAAGTGGGGTTACCTTAGGGCTAGATCACCTTTATTTTCTTTCATTGTTTGATTTGTTTGCTTTACATTTTGGTTGGATACAATGGTTAGGTCAAAGCCTTTTTCTTCCATATCACTACATCTTATGCCGCTTCTGTCATGACCAATAAGCTTTCTAATGAGATCTTTGGTGATGGCGATCTTCTTTCCCATTACATAAGAAGTTACTCGATGATTTTATGCAGTAGCATGAATCCAAAATTCTTTAACCACATTGCGAAAAAATTGACCAATTAATCGATTAAAATATTTTGTCCACCCTTGAAACTCAACATCAGGCATAAGGTCATACCCATTTTCTTTTATGATTTCAAAATCAACTATGAGTTCACATAGATCTTCTAGAGAATCAACCGGAGTGAGGAAAGTTCTTGTAGGTTCAATAAACCTTTCTTCGTTTGTGTGATCGGTGGGAATAGAACTGACTGTTTTGGAATGCTGGTTCGCGTTTGCGTTTCGCAAAATGTCGCGGTAAGCAAGAGTCGCCACCGTCTTTTATTTTATCCAACAAGGAAAGGACAAAAGCACAGAAAAATTCCTTTTCGAGATGTTTCTCGGGTTCGGGAGGTAGATTATAGAAAGGGAAGGTATTAGCACCCTTTCTATCCGTGGTTATCCACGGGATCTTAGGTACTTGCTCATTGTGTTTTCAAAAGTTTTCTTTTTTGTGTTTGTGAGTTTGAAAAATGTTTTTGTTTAAAAACTTCAATTTAACTCTTGTTTCTGTTCTCAAGAGTGTATGAAGTATTTTTGAAAACTTTGTTCGAAAAGTGTAAGTGTGAAAAATCCGTTTTGTTTTGAAAGAGCAAGTATCTAAGAACATCTACCGACTCAAAAAGGAATTAAACTGTGCAAATGTCCTTTAGACAGTGTTATCCCACTATTGAGGAATAGGTAGCACCGTCATTGGAGTTTTCGGGTCAATTCGATTTTAGGGATGTGTGGTCACTAAAGCAACGTTAGGAGGCCTTAGCGGTAACCCTAATGTCTTAGATCATTTTTTCCGAGGCAACCATTTCGAGGAAACATTGATCTTTGGACAGGAGGACGACCTCTAAAACATCCTATACTTAATGACCACGTTCGAGGCAACCAAGTGAGGCGTACCCTAGGAGTGGCATGTGCAAGTGTGTCAATTTTCAGTTATGTTATCTTTGCATGTCATGGTGAGCTACTGTTAATTTTAAGTTAAGAATTAATCTTGTCATGCATAGCCTAGTTAGCATACATCTAGCAATTAATGGTTGCGGAAAATAAAACTAAGCTATTACAAGACGTCGGGTATTTACATCTCCAAAAACAAAACCTTGAAAAGTAAATTGCGGAAAAATAAATAAAAGCGGTAAATAAAGATCCTAAGTTAAAGCTATTACATCCTCGGAGCAATTACACAAATATAGATCAAAATAATATGCGCGAGAAAAAGTTAAATCAAATTGTCCTTTAGGGTTTTGACCCTTTTTAAAGAAAGCATATTTTTGGTCTTTTTTGAATTTAAGAATTAAAGCTAATTAGTAATGGAATTAAAAAGAAAATGTTTTTGAGTTTTATTTTAATTAAGGCAGCAAAATCAGAAAAAATAAAAACCTAAGTCTAAGTTAATTTTAATTTATTGTAAAAAATGTTAAGATTAAACCTAATAAAAAAAACTAAATTAATTGGTTAATGGTTTATTTACAAAATTAATTACTAAAATTAATTGGTGAGAATAATATTTTCGTTGTCTGCTTTTTTATGAAAAAAAGGAGGTCAGTGTGTTTATTAGTTAGTTAGTCTTTAATGATAATAATAAGAGCAAACGAGATTTGAAAAGAAAAGAAAAACAAAAGTAAATTGTGGGGGGCGCTGGGCCTGAAGAAGGGAGGTTTGGTCAGCAATTCCAGGCCCAAACGTCCAGCTTGTTGGACTTTCAGATTTGCATGTGCGCTTGTTGACTAGGGTTCATGGTGAACCTCCATCCTGGACGATTGGATCTGAATCTGGAGCCACCTGGCACGTTGAGATCTGAGGATGTATGATAGTCCACGCTTGGGATGCTGTGCCTGAATACCTGAAGGGAAAAAAATGTAACAAAGTTTTGGGGGACCTGGGATTTGAACTCAGGTCCTGATACTCATATGCCAACGCGCTAACCGTTTGCCTAATCTGCTTCATTCGTTAGTTACATAGAACATAAATATTATATCAAACAATAATTATTCCTGGCCAAAAAAATAAAAAGACGTGTAATTGGTTCAAACGAACCAATCACGCCCAGCCACGTTATCATCTTCCTCACAATAGCCTGGTTCATTTACCTGCAGATTTTGTTCTGCAGGAAGTTTCGTGGGGTCGTTCAAACGTCTCTCCTAGGCCATGAAAATAAAATCTAAGAGTACCAACGTACTCGTCTCTTCATCCTGGTCATCCCTGCAACCATGGTTTGCATTGATTTTCCCTGTGACATAAACGCCTAAAAAACAGAGCCGGAACCCTAAGTTCTATACATGGGGTTAGAGGCCATGAAAATTAAATTGGATAATGCTAAAACATTCTAAATCAAATAACAATCACAAATATGTCAATATTTTAAAGAAAAGATGCAAGCATGGATGTTTTCGATTTCATGTTCAGAGCAAGGTTCAGGGAGACTTACAGTGAGTTTTAGGGGCAAGAGAGCACACACTAATGATTGGTGCTGCTTCAGTGAGGTCCAAGGAAGCGATTGGAACCTTTGTTGAATCCTGAAAAGGTTTCTAAGCGCAACTTCAGATCCACGATTGTCAAGCTTTTTTCTCAGGTTTGTGGCGCCGTTTTTTGCAGAGTTTCTGTGTCTTTTTCCTCTTGTCTGCAGTAGGGTTTTTCGTCTGTGATTTGTTTATGAGCATGAGGTTTATATAGCCAAGGAAATTAGGTCAACATTTCTGTATCAAATCTTGGTCCATTATGATGAAGAGATTTGATTTGATTTTCATGAAAACTTGCCATATTTGATCCAATCATGCGTTTCTGCCAGCTTGCTCTGAGTTGTTTTGGGCCTCCAACTTGATGGAAATCAACAGCTGACTTACCCCTTCGAATTTGCTCTCTTCGACTGCTTCAAAGTCCTCATTCGAACTATTTAGTCACAGCCCCTTCGATTGAGACTTCCCCTGCTTCGATTGCATATTTGCAAGGGACACATGCCATTGTGAATTTTGGGTATTCTGGACAGGTTAGGATACGTGTTTTTGCTTAGTCATGCCAGCCTACTTCATTCCTTCGAATCTGCCTTTTTTGCCAGCTTCAAAGTCCAATTTGAATCTGTTTAGAACATTCCCTATTAGCCAACTTTGACCAGCCCTTGGCCTTGTGATGAGTGTAGGTTCTGATTCGAAATGTTCAGAACTTCCTTCATCAGAGCATCTTAGGTTAAAAGCAACCCTGCACTGAAATTCCATTCGAAGGCCATTTCGTTCTGATATTCTTGTTAAGGGAAACTCTGAACCAAAATGCCATTCGAAGGTCATTTCGCTTCTTATGTTCTTATTGAGGTAAAGTATGAAGTTCCAGTCGAAGGACCCTTTGAAGTACTTAGTCGAAGCATTGTGAAATTGACTTGGTCGAAGGGGTCCAGTGCTCAATCAAATACTTGCACATAAAAGCTTGATCGAAATAGGTCCAACGCTCAATCAAAGTGTTTGTCCATAATGTCAATCGAAGTGTTGCACACCAAAGCTTGATCGAAAGAGGTCCAGCGCTCAACCGAAGTGCTTGCACACCAAGGCTTGATCGAAGAGTGCCAGCGCTCAATCGAAGCTTTCACACCAAAGCTTGATCGAAGGAGGTCCAACGCTCAATCGAAGCTTACTAATCAAAGCCTGATCGAAGAGTGCCAAATGCCCAATCGAAGACTTTTCCCAGATGCCAATCGAAAGACGCTTTGTTCATCTTCAAAAAACTTTATTTTTCTTAAGCAAGGGTTTATGACCAACCTTGTAAGGGAAGACCTTTGGAAACATGCGAGGGAAAATTTTGGGGTACAACAGTTTGTACTAGAGGATGATCCGAGAATATTGTTTTGAGAATCTTGAGACTTTTGTTGTTGTTGAAAAGAAGTCATTGTTCACATAGTTTGGGTTTTAGAGCATACAAAAGGGAAAAGAGAAAATATAGAGAGAATAAGGTTTATTATGTTATTGCTATGAATAGAATGATAAATAATATTTCATGATCTATTGATGTTGTGATTGATACCATGGATTATGTGTGTTTGTGTTGGAATCATGATTATATGCTTGTTATTGATGATTCTTGATGACATACTTGTTAATTCCTTGAATTCATGTTGATATGTGTTTGACACTATTAAATTTATGAGAATGGATATTTGATAGGTTAGAACTAAGGTTGTGAAAGATATGAATGCTTAAAGGGAATGGTGTAGTTGATTATGCAAGAATGGTACTGAATCCAGAATTTTAGTAACAGTGGATGGTTTAATCAATTACCCTCCCCATGCTAATGGATTATCCCTTAAGAAAGGGGGATAATATATTATCCCTTGAACTTTTTATGAAATTTGGTAATAGATGTTGTAGTAATCGATTATCATTCAATCACCCTCAAGGAGTTAATCAACAAATCTTTTTAATTCTTTGAAAAATGAAAATATTGCCACTAGCGAGGATCCTCCCCATGATAGTATAAGTACCTTACCACTAGGCCAAATCTATTCTTGTTGAATCCTTATACAATATTTAATTTATGTAAAATATGAAATTTGCTACTACTCTTGTGAACTAAGTGACAATAGTATGAGAATTATGATGGAATGAACAATAATCGAACAAATTCCATGAAAATGAATGTGCTTTAACCTAGAACACTGATTAGGTTAAAACGATTGGAAATTTAGTTTCAAAACTCCATTTTAGATGGGGCCAGAAGTGTTAAGAAGATAACATAAAGAACTATAATATAGAGATATGTCTCTATGAGTTATTCCACTAAACTTTTCCCTGTGAGTCTTGTTAACCCCACCATAGGACGATCAGATAAATGCTTAACTCTGTTGCATGAAAGTGGAACAAGTTAGATAGAAAGTAGGTTATGTAATGGCCTTGCCTAGGGTTTATTATGACATGCTATTCTATCATGTGTACTTTATGTATATTTATGAATCATATTATGAATCAATATGCTTGGTATGGAATATGTTGTAATAATATGTATCAATATACTATGAACTATAATATGAATTGTTGTTTGTGTTGATTGCGTAATAACATAATTAAAATCTTATGATGATGAGTGAGGAAACCTAGGAGTATAACTAGGTGAATAAACTAGAAATATGACTACGGTTTTGAAATGAATTAAGTGGTGATTCCCGGATGCAATGGTACCTCGGTGTGTATCGCGGACGAGTATTTGCTTGAAAAATGAATCAATATGCTTTGTATAGAACATGTGGTAATAATATGAGAACAGGTGAATATGATCAATCACCTATTATTGATGAGATAACATGAGAATTGGTTAATATGATAACCTCGTGATTAATGATAGTAATCACAATGTATGTTGATCATAATAATTTTTCGGAGTTTTCCCTTGATTGTGAACATCCCATTTGAGATTCTTATATAAAATAAAAATCAGGATTTGGTGCCAATGATCCGTGCCTCAAGAATGGGTTTGAGTCCCTAAGAAGTGCGTTAGATTCCCATAAAGGAGAGGTGGAGACTAAAGTGGGTTCGAGTCCCATACGAGTGACAGTTCTTGAAGTTGGTTCGAGTCTTATAGAGAACACGATATCACCATGAAAGTCAAACCATTCGAACATTCGTGACCCGAGGCTTTAGCTAGGCATAGGTCTTTTTCGGGAAGAGATGTTTCGTGATTTATTGAGTTATTAGAACTTAAGATACATGTTTTTAAACAATGCGAATATCTCCTAGAAGTTTTAGTCTTAATTACGTTGTGTGAGTGATACACAAGTAATGAAAGATGAAGACTTAAGTTAGAAATCAGTAATAGATCCCTTTAGATTCGAGTGGACCCATAGGATAGGGGAACACACTGAGATTATTATCTCACCCCCACTATTATTTTTATTATTCAGGTGTGTATTTACAGGTTAAAGGTAAGAAGAAGTTATCTAATGATGTTTTGAAGGATTTTGATTATCGTGATATTCGTTATGGGATTTGTATAATGGCAAATAATGTATTTGGATCTTAGTTTTTTTTAGGCACTGGTGTATGTCATCTACTATAAGTTATATTTTAGGGATATGTGTATAATGATATCTTTAGGCACTTGTGTTATATCAACATCAAGTTAATGTCTCGTATAATGTATTTTCTAGATGTATCTAATATGGGGTGTTATAGTCATGGTACCTGCCAATAATTCAAAGTTCTTAGAGACTGTTACATAATGTCAAGAACATGTTATGGAAAAAAATTCTGTGTAGGATATTCTTTAAACTGTAAGAAAATTGATTCCTTGTATCTATATTTTTTCCATGAGCCAAGAAACCTTAAGTTAGGACTTGAAATTGATGGAACGAAACCCTTTGGTTATGTGAATACTGGTACATATATTTTTGAAAATGAACTATAACTTTTTAAATTAATTTTCTACTTGAAAAATATAAATAGTATATTAGATATTCCAAACCAATGCAACAAAAATAAAAGGCTAAATATTAGAGAAAAGTTTAAAGAGATTACCCATAAATTCGACAACTTGAGTTTATAAAATTAAATTATTAATGTTGAACTAGAATGTCAAGTGTTTTGATAATCTCATAATTTATTTTATAAATATGCAATACATCAAACCCATCAAAACATTAAGTATAATGAGGTGGACTGGGTGTTTCAGGGTTACGAATGGGACTTGGACCAGATGGAACATCATGTAAAATACGGACAAATTTACCAGCTGGAAACGAATGATGGGGACTTCGATAATGACCTCCTAGGATTTCTTTTGTTTTGTAATAATTGTTATCAGCCAAAACTTTCGAGCCTTGTTTTCTAAATTGATCAACATTTTCAAGTAACATGACATCACCATTTGATTCAAGTGTTGTTGAGGGAAAGTGAGTTGCACTTGATTTTCCATTATTAACCAAGAATATCAATAGACCAACATTGATCAAGAGAAGGTAGGAGAGAATTTTGTGGAACCTAATCATCTCTATTACCTAACTAGAGTACGGTGTGGTCGTTGTAATACTTTAAATTAGACATAATATATATATATATATATATATATATATATATATATATATATATATATATATATATATATATATATATATATATATATATATATATATATATATATATATATATATATATGTGTGTGTGTGTGTGTGTGTGTGTGTGTGTGTGTGTGTGTATATAT
>CATIWC010000568.1:0-112869 GCA_948472305.1 Vicia faba
ATCCACCATATTCATATTGTATTATGGTATAATAGATGTAAACAGTTTCAGTATTTTCTAATTCTCCATCACCAAATCTTAGGATACTTCATCACTAAGAAACTAAGTTAAAAGACTATTACTTAATGACTCATATTCCATATACATTTGAAATAATTCAAATTATCTAATGAGTCTCGATAGTATATTTATTCACCATATTCATATTGTATTATGGTATAATAGATATAAACAGTTTCAGTATTTTCTAATTCTCCATCACCAAATTTTAGGTTACTTCATCACTAAGAAACTAAGTTAAAAGACTATTACTTAATGGCACATATTCCATATACATTTGAAATAATTCAAATTATCTAATGAGTCTCGATAGTATATTTATCCACCATATTCATATTGTATTATGGTATAATAGATGTAAACAATTTCAATATTTTTCTTCTCCATCACCAAATTTTAGGTTACTTCATCACTAAGAAACTAAGTTAAAAGACTATTAATTGATGACACATATTTTATATACATTGAAAATAATTCAAATTATATAATGAGTCTCGATAGTATATTTACCCACCATATTCATATTGTATTATGGTATAATAGATGTAAACATTTTCAATATTTTTCTAATTCTCCATCACCAAATCTTAGGTTACTTCATCACTTAGAAACTAAGTTAAAAGACTATTACTTAATGACACATATTCCATATTCATTTGCAATAATTCAAATTATCTAATGAGTCTAGATAGTATATTTATCCACCATATTCATATTGTATTATGGTATAATAGATGTAAACAGTTTCAGTATTTTCTAATTCTCCATCACCAAATCTTAGGATACTTCATCACTAAGAAACTAAGTTAAAAGACTATTACTTAATGACTCATATTCCATATACATTTGAAATAATTCAAATTATATAATGAGTCTCGATAGTATATTTATTCACCATATTCATATTGTATTATGGTATAATAGATATAAATAGTTTCAGTATTTTCTAATTCTCCATCACCGAATCTTAGGTTACTTCATCACTAAGAAACTAAGTTAAAAGACTATTACTTAATGACACATATTCCATATACATTTGAAATAATTCAAATTATCTAATGAGTCTCGATAGTATATTTACCCACCATATTCATATTGTATTATGGTATAATAGATGTAAACATTTTCAGTGTTTTCTAATTCTCCATCACCAAATCTTAGGTTACTTCATCACTAGGAAACTAAGTTAAAAGACTATTACTTAATGACACATATTCCATATACATTTGAATTAATTCAAATTATCTAATGAGTCTAGATAGTATATTTATCCACCATATTCATATTGTATTATGGTATAATAGATGTAAACAGTTTTAGTATTTTCTAATTCTCCATCACCAAATCTTAGGATACTTCATCACTAAGAAACTAAGTTAAAAGACTATTACTTAATGACTCATATTCCATATACATTTGAAATAATTCAAATTATCTAATGAGTCTCGATAGTATATTTATTCACCATATTCATATTGTATTATGGTATAATAGATATAAACAGTTTCAGTATTTTCTAATTCTCCATCACCGAATCTTAGGTTACTTCATCACTAAGAAACTAAGTTAAAAGACTATTACTTAATGACACATATTCCAGATACATTTGAAATAATTCAAATTATCTAATGAGTCTCGATAGTATATTTATTCACCATATTCATATTGTATTATGGTTTAATAGATATAAAAAGTTTCATTATTTTCTAATTCTCCATCACCAAATCTTAGGTTACTTCATCACTAAGAAACTAAGTTAAAACACTATTACTTAATGACATATATTCCATATACATTTGAAATAATTCAAATTATATAATGAGTCCTTGATAGTATATTTATCCACCATATTCATATTGTATTATGGTATAATAGATGTAAACAGTTTCAGTATTTTCTAATTCTCCATCACCAAATCTTAGGTTACTTCATCACTAAGAAACTAAGTTAAAAGACTATTACTTAATGACACATATTCCATATACATTTTAAATAATTCAAATTATCTAATGAGTCTAGATAGTATATTTATTCACCATATTCATATTGTATTATGGTATAATACATGTAAACAGTTTCAGTATTTTCTAATTCTCCATCACCAAATCTTAGGTTACTTCATCACTAAGAAACTAAGTTAAAAGACTATTACTTAATGACATATATTCCATATACATTTGAAATAATTCAAATTATCTAATGAGTCTAGATAGTATATTTATCCACCATATTCATATTGTATGATGGTAAAATAGATGTAAACAATTTTGGTATTTTCTAATTCTCCATCACCAAATCTTAGGTTAGTTCATCACTAAGAAACTAAGTTAAAAGACTATTACTTAATGACAGATATACCATATACATTTGAAATAATTCAAATTATCTAATGAGTCTCGAAAGTATATTTATTCACCATATTCATATTGTATTATGGTATAATAGATGTAAACAGTTTCAGTATTTTCTAATTCTCCATCACCAAATCTTAGGTTACTTCATCACTAAGAAACTAAGTTAAAAGACTATTACTTAATGACACATATTCCATATACATTTGAAATAATTCAAATTATCTAATGAGTCTCGATAGTATATTTATCCACCATATTCATATTGTATTATGGTATAATAAATGAAAACAATTTTAGTATTTTCTAATTCTCCATCACCAAATCTTAGGTTACTTCATCACTAAGAAACTAAGTTAAAAGACTATTACTTAATGACACATATTCCATATACATTTGAAATAATTCAAATTATCTAATGAGTCTCGATAGTATATTTATTCACCATATTCATATTGCATTATGGTATAATATTTGTAAAGAATTTCAGTATTTTCTAATTCTCCATCACCAAATCTTCTTAGGTTACTTCATCACTAAGAAACTAAGTTAAAAGACTATTACTTAATGACACATATTCCATATACATTTGAAATAATTCAAATTATCTAATGAGTATCGATAGTATATTTACCCACCATATTCATATTGTATTATGGTATAATAGATGTAAACAGTTTCAGTATTTTCTAATTCTCCATCACCAAATCTTATGTTAGTTCATCACTAAGAAACTAAGTTAAAAGACTATTACTTAATGACACATATTCCATATACATTTGAAATAATTCAAATTATCTAATGAGTCTCGATAGTTTATTTACCCACCATATTCATATTGTATTATGGTATAATAGATGTAAACAGTTTCAGTATTTTCTAATTCTCCATCACCAAATCTTAGGTTACTTCATCACTAAGAAACTAAGTTAAAAGACTATTACTTAATGACATATATTCCATATACATTTGAAATAATTCAAATTATATAATGAGTCTCGATAGTATATTTATTCACCATATTCATATTGTATTTTGGTATAATAGATGTAAACAGTTTTAGTATTTTCTAATTCTCCATCACAAAATCTTAGGTTACTTCATCACTAAGAAACTAAGTTAAAAGGACTATTACTTAATGACACATATTCCATATACATTTGAAATAATTCAAATTATGTAATGAGTCTCAATAGTATATTTATTCACCATATTCATATTGTATTATGGTATAATACATGTAAATAGTTTCAGTATTTTCTAATTCTCCATCACCAAATCTTAGGTTAGTTCATCACTAAGAAACTAAGTTAAAATACTATTACTTAATGACACATATTCCATATACATTTGAAATAATTCAAATTATCTAATGAATCTCTATAGTATATTTATTAACCATATTGATATTGTATTATGGTATAATAGATGTAAACAATTTCAGTATTTTTTTCTTCTCCATCAACAAATTTTAGGTTACTTCATCACTAAGAAACTAAGTTAAAAGACTATTAATTGATGACACATATTTTATATACATTGAAAATAATTCAAATTATATAATGAGTCTCGATAGTATATTTATTCACCATATTCATATTGTATTATGGTATAATAGATGTAAACAATTTCAATATTTTTCTTCTTCTCCATCACCAAATTTTAGGTTACTTCATCACTAAGAAACAAAGTTAAAAGACTATTACTTAATGACACATATTCCATATACATTTGAAATAATTTAAATATTCTAATTAGTCTCGATAGTATATTTATTCACCATATTCATATTGTATTATGGTATAATAGATGTAAACAATTTCAGTATTTTCCTTCTTCTCCATCACCAAATTTTAGGTTACTTCTTCACTAAGAAACTAAGTTAAAAGACTATTACTTAATGACACATATTCCATATACATTTGAAATAATTCAAATTATCTAATGAGTCTCGATAGTAAATTTATCCATCATATTCATATTGTATAATGGTATAATAGATGTAAACAATTTCAGTATTTTTTTCTTCTCCATCACTAAATTTTAGGTTACTTCATCACTAAGAAAACTAAGTTAAAAGACTATTAATTGATGACACATATTCCATATACATTTGAAATAACTCAAATTATCTAATGAGTCTCGATAGTACATTTATTCACCATATTCATATTGTATTATGGTATAATAGATGTAAACAATTTCAATATTTTTCTTCTTCTCCATCACCAAATTTTAGGTTACTTCATCACTAAGAAACAAAGTTAAAAGACTATTACTTAATGACACATATTCCATATACATTTGAAATGATTTAAATTATCTAATGAGTCTCGATAGTATATTTATTCACCATATTCATATTGTATTATGGTATAATAGATGTAAACAATTTCAGTATTTTCCTTCTTCTCCATCACCAAATTTTAGGTTACTTCTTCACTAAGAAACTAAGTTAAAAGACTATTACTTAATGACACATATTCCATATACATTTGAAATAATTCAAATTATCTAATGAGTCTCGATAGTATATTTATTCACCATATTTATATTGTATTATGGTATATTAGATGTAAACAGTTTTAGTATTTTCTAATTCTCCATCACCAAATCTTAGGTTAGTTCATCACTAAGAAACTAAGTTTAAAGACTATTACTTAATGACACATATTCCATATACATTTGAAATAATTCAAATTATCTAATGAGTCTCGATAGTATATTTATTCACCATATTCATATTGTATTATGGTATAATAGATGTAAACAGTTTAAGTATTTTCTAATTCTCCATCACCAAATTTTAGGTTACTTCATCACTAAGAAACTAAGTTAAAAGACTATTACTTAATGACACATATTCCATATACATTTGAAATAATTCAAATTATCTAATGAGTCTCGTTAGTTTATTTACCCACTATATTCATATTGTATTATGGTATAATACATGTAAACAGTTTCAGTATTTTCTTCTTCTCCATCACCAAATTTTAGGTTACTTCGTCACTAAGAAACTAAGTTTAAAGACTATTACTTAATGATACATATTCCCATATACATTTGAAATAATTGAAATTATCTAATGAGTCTCGATAGTATATTTATCCATCATATTCATATTGTATTATGGTATAATAGATGTAAACAGTTTCAGTATTTTCTAGTTCTCCATCACCAAATCTTAGGTTACTTCATCACTAAGAAACTAAGTTAAAAGACTATTACTTAATGACACATATTCCATATACATTTGAAATAATTCAAATTATCTAATGCGTCTCGATAGTATATTTACCCACCATAATCGTATTGTATTATGGTATAATAGATGTAAACAGTTTCAGTATTTTCTAATTCTCCATCACCAAATCTTAGGTTAGTTCATCACTAAGAAACTAAGTTAAAAGACTATTAATTAATGACACATATTCCATATACATTTGAAATGATTTAAATTATCTAACGAGTCTCGATAGTATATTTATTCACCATATTCATATTGAATTTTGGTATAATAGATGTAAACAATTTCAGTATTTTCCTTCTTTTTCCATCCCCAAATTTTAGGTTACTTCTTCACCAAGAAACTAAGTTAAAAGACTATTACTTAATGACACATATTATATATACATTTGAAATAATTCAAATTATCTAATGATTCTCGATAGTATATTTATCCACCATATTCATATTGTATTATGGTATAATAGATGTAAACAGTTTCAGTATTTTCTAATTCTCCATCACCAAATCTTCTGTTAGTTCATCACTAAGAAACTAAGTTAAAAGACTATTACTTAATGACACATATTCCATATACATTTGAAATAATTCAAATTATCTAATGAGTCTCGATAGTATATTTATTCACCATATTCATATTGTATTATGGTATAATACATGTAAACAGTTTCAGTATTTTCTAATTCTCCATCACCAAAGCTTAGGTTACTTCATCACTAAGAAACTAAGTTAAAAGACTATTACTTAATGACACATATTCCATATACATTTGAAATAATTCAAATTATCTAATGAGTCTCGATAGTATATTTATTCACCATATTCATATTGTATTATGGTATAATACATGTAAACAATTTCATTATTTTCTAATTCTCCATCACCAAATCTTAGGTTACTTCATCACTAAGAAACTAAGTTAAAAGACTATTAATTAATGACACATATTCCTTATACATTTGAAATGATTCAAATTATCTAATGAGTCTCGATAGTATATTTATTCACCATATTCATATTGTATTATGGTATAATACATGTAAACAGTTTCAGTATTTTCTAATTCTCCATCACCAAATCATAGGTTAGTTCATCACTAAGAAACTAAGTTAAAAGACTATTACTTAATGACACATATTCCATATAAATTTGAAATAATTCAAATTATCTAATGAGTCTCGATAGTATATTTATTAACCATATTCATATTGTATTATGGTATAATAGATGTAAACAATTTTAGTATTTTTTTCTTCTCCATCACTAAATTTTAGGTTACTTCATCACTAAGAAACTAAGTTAAAAGACTATTAATTGATGACACATATTTTATATACATTGAAAATAATTCAAATTATATAATGATTATAGATAGTATATTTATTCACCATATTCATATTGTATTATGGTATAATAGATGTAAACAATTTCAATATTTTTCTTCTTCTCCATCACCAAATTTTAGGTTACTTCATCACTAAGAAACAAAGTTAAAAGACTATTACTTAATGACACATATTCCATATACATTTAAAATAATTCAAATTATCTAATGAGTCTCGATAGTATATTTATTCACCATATTTATATTGTATTATGGTATATTAGATGTAAACAGTTTTAGTATTTTCTAATTCTCCATCACCAAATCTTAGGTTACTTCATCACTAAGAAACTAAGTTAAAAGACTAAAACTTAATGATACATATTCCATATACATGTGAAATAATTCAAATTATCTAATGAGTCTCGATAGTATATTTATCCATCATATTCATATTGTATTATGGTATAATAGATGTAAACAGTTTCAGTATTTTCTAGTTCTCCATCACCAAATCTTAGGTTACTTCATCACTAAGAAACTAAGTTAAAAGACTATTACTTAATGACACATATTCCATATACATTTGAAATAATTCAAATTATCTAATGAGTCTCGATAGTATATTTATTCACCATATTCATATTGTATTATGGTATAATAGATGTAAACAGTTTCAGTATTTTCTAATTCTCCATCACCAAATCTTAGGTTAGTTCATCACTAAGAAACTAAGTTAAAAGACTATTAATTAATGACACATATTCCATATACATTTGAAATGATTCAAATTATCTAACGAGTCTCGATAGTATATTTATTCACCATATTCATATTGAATTTTGGTATAATAGATGTAAACAATTTC
This sequence comes from Vicia faba, assembly GCA_948472305.1. Lineage (NCBI taxonomy): Eukaryota > Viridiplantae > Streptophyta > Magnoliopsida > Fabales > Fabaceae > Vicia > Vicia faba. The sequence continues at coordinate 7,853 of CATIWC010000568.1, forward strand.
AGTATTTTCCTTCTTTTCCATCCCCAAATTTTAGGTTACTTCTTCACCAAGAAACTAAGTTAAAAGACTATTACTTAATGACACATATTATATATACATTTGAAATAATTCAAATTATCTAATGATTCTCGATAGTATATTTATCCACCATATTCATATTGTATTATGGTATAATAGATGTAAACAGTTTCAGTATTTTCTAATTCTCCATCACCAAATCTTATGTTAGTTCATCACAAAGAAACTAAGTTAAAAGACTATTACTTAATGACACATATTCCATATACATTTGAAATAATTCAAATTATCTAATGAGTCTCGATAGTATATTTATTCACCATATTCATATTGTATTATGGTATAATACATGTAAACAGTTTCAGTATTTTCTAATTCTCCATCACCAAATCTTAGGTTACTTCATCACTAAGAAACTAAGTTAAAAGACTATTACTTAATGACACATATTCCATATACATTTGAAATAATTCAAATTATCTAATGAGTCTCGATAGTATATTTATTCACCATATTCATATTGTATTATGGTATAATACATGTAAATAATTTCATTATTTTCTAATTCTCCATCACCAAATCTTAGGTTACTTCATCACTAAGAAACTAAGTTAAAAGACTATTAATTAATGACACATATTCCTTATACATTTGAAATGATTCAAATTATCTAATGAGTCTCGATAGTATATTTATTCACCATATTCATATTGTATTATGGTATAATACATGTAAACAGTTTCAGTATTTTCTAATTCTCCATCACCAAATCTTAGGTTAGTTCATCACTAAGAAACTAAGTTAAAAGACTATTAATTAATGACACATATTCCATATACATTTGAAATGATTCAAATTATCTAACGAGTCTTGATAGTATATTTATTAACCATATTCTTATTGTATTATGGTATAATAGATGTAAACAATTTCAGTATTTTCCTTCTTCTCCATCACCAAATTTTAGGTTACTTCTTCACCAAGAAACTAAGTTAAAAGATTATTACTTAATGACACATATTCCATATACATTTGAAATAATTCAAATTATCTAATGAGTCTCGATAGTATATTTATTCACCATATTTATATTGTATTATGGTATATTAGAAGTAAACAGTTTTAGTATTTTCTACTTCTCCATCACCAAATCTTAGGTTACTTCATCAGTAAGAAACTAAGTTAAAAGACTAAAACTTAATGATACATATTCCATATACATTTGAAATAATTCAAATTATCTAATGAGTCTCGATAGTATATTTATCCATCATATTCATATTGTATTATGGTATAATAGATGTAAACAGTTTCAGTATTTTCTAATTCTCCATCACCAAATTTTAGGTTACTTCATCACTAAGAAACTAAGTTGAAAGACTATTACTTATTGACACATATTCCATATACATTTGAAATAATTCAAATTATCTAATGAGTCTCGATAGTATATTTATCCACCATATTCATATTGTATTATGGTATAATACATTTAAACAGTTTCAATATTTTTCTTCTTCTCCATCACCAAATCTTAGGTTACTTTGTCACTAAGAAACTAAGTTAAAAGACTATTACTTAATGACACATATTCCATATACATTTGAAATAATTCAAATTATCTAATGAGTCTCGATAGTATATTTATTCACGATATTCATATTGTATTATGGTATAATAGATGTAAACAGTTTGAGTATTTTGTAATTCTCCATCACCAAATCTTAGGTTACTTCTTCACCAAGAAACTAAGTTAAAAGACTATTAATTAATGACACATATTCCATATACATTTGAAATAATTTAAATTATCTAATGAGTCTCGATAGTATATTTACCCACCATATTCATATTGTATTATGGTATAATAGATGTAATCAATTTCAGTATTTTCTAATTCTCCATCACCAAATTTTAGGTTACTTCATCACTAATAAACTAAGTTAAAAGACTATTACTTAATGACACATATTTCATATACATTTGTAATGATTCAAATTATCTAATGAGTCTCGATAGTATATTTATCCACCATATTCATATTGTATTATGGTATAATAGATGTAAACAATTTCAATATTTTTCTTCTTCTCCATCACCAAATTTTAGGTTACTTCGTCACTAAGAAACTAAGTTAAAAGACTATTACTTAATGACACATATTCCATATAAATTTGAAATAATTCAAATTATCTAATGAGTCTAGATAGTATATTTATTCACCATATTCATATTGTATAATGGTGTAATAGATGTAAACAGTTTCAGTATTTTCTAATTCTCCATCACCAAATCTAAGGTTACTTCATCACTAAGAAACTAAGTTAAAAGACTATTACTTAATGACACATATTCCATATACATTTGAAATAATTCAAATCATCTAATGAGTCTCGATAGTATATTTACCCACCATATTCATATTGTATTATGGTATAATACATGTAAACAGTTTCAGTATTTTCTAGTTCTCCATCACCAAATCTTAGGTTACTTCATCACTAAGAAACAAAGTTAAAAGACTATTACTTAATGACACATATTGCATATACATTTGAAATAATTCAAATTATCAAATGAGTCTCGATAGTATATTTGTTCACCATATTCATATTGTATTATGGTATAATACATGTAAACAGTTTCAGTATTTTCTATATCTCCATCACCAAATCATAGGTTACTTCATCACTAAGAAACTAAGTTAAAAGACTATTAATTAATGACACATACTCCTTATACATTTGAAATAATTCAAATTATCTAATGAGTCTCGATAGTATCTTTATTCACCATATTCATATTGTATTATGGTATAATACATGTAAACAGTTTCTGTATTTTCTAATTCTCCATCACCAAATCTTAGGTTAGTTCATCACTAAGAAACTAAGTTATAAGACTATTACTTAATGACACATATTCCATATACATTTGAAATAATTCAAATTATCTAATGAGTCTCGATAGTATATTTATTTACCATATTTATATTGTATTATGGTATATTAGATGTAAACAGTTTCAGTATTTTCTAATTCTCCATCACCAAATCTTAGGTTACTTCATCACTTAGAAACTAAGTTTAAAGACTATTACTTAATGACACATATTCCATATACATTTGAAATAATTCAAATTATCTAATGAGTCTCGATAGTATATTTATTCACCATATTTATATTGTATTATGGTATATTAGATGTAAACAGTTTTGGTATTTTCTAATTCTCCATCACCAAATTTTAGGTTACTTCAACACTAAGAAACTATGTTTAAAGACTATTACTTAATGACACATATTCCATATACATGTGAAATGATTCAAATTATCTAATGAGTCTCGATAGTATATTTATCCACCATATTCATATTGTATTATGGTATAATAGATGTAACAAATTTCAATATTTTTCTTCTTCTCCATCACCAAATTTTAGGTTACTTCGTCACTAAGAAACTAAGTTAAAAGACTATTACTTAATGACACATATTCCATATACATTTGAAATAATTCAAATTATCTAATGAGTCTCGATAGTATATTTATTCACCATATTCATATTGTATTATGGTATAATAGATGTAAACAGTTTCAGTATTTCCTAATTCTCCATCACCAAATCTTAGGTTAGTTCATCACTAAGAAACTAAGTTAAAAGACTATTAATTAATGACACATATTCCTTATACATTTGAAATAATTCAAATTATCTAATGAGTCACGATAGTATATTTATTCACCATATTCATATTGTATTATGGTATAATACATGTAAACAGTTTCAGTATTTTCTAATTCTCCATCACCAAATCTTAGGTTAGTTCATCACTACGAAACTAAGTTAAAAGACTATTACTTAATGACACATATTCCATATACATTTGAAATAATTCAAATTATCTAATCAGTCTCGATAGTATATTTATTCATCATATTCGTATTGTATTATGGTATAATAGATGTAAACAATTTCTGTATTTTTTTCTTCTCCATCACCAAATTTTAGGTTACTTCATCACTAAGAAACTAAGTTAAAAGACTATTAATTGATGACACATATTTTATATACATTGAAAATAATTCAAATTATATAATGTGTCTCGATAGTATATTTATTCACCATATTCATATTGTATTATGGTATAATAGATGTAAACAATTTCAATATTTTTCTTCTTCTCCATCACCAAATTTTAGGTTACTTCATCACTAAGAAACAAAGTTAAAAGACTATTACTTAATGACACATATTCCATATACATTTGAAATAATTCAAATTATCTAATGAGTCTCGATAGTATATTTACCCACCATATTCATATTGTATTATGGTATAATACATTTAAATAGTTTCAATATTTTTCTTCTTCTCCATCACCAAATCTTAGGTTACTTCGTCACTAAGAAACTAAGTTAAAAGACTATTACTTAATGACACATATTCCATATACATTTGAAATAATTCAAATTATCTAATGAGTCTCGATAGTATATTTATTCACCATATTTATATTGTATTATGGTATATTAGATGTAAACAGTTTTAGTATTTTCTAATTCTCCATTACCAAATCTTAGGTTACTTCATCACTAAGAAACTAAGTTAAAAGACTATTACTTAATGACACATATTCCATATACATTTGAAATAATTTAAATTATCTAATGAGTCTCGATAGTATATTTACCCACCATATTCATATTGTATTATGGTATAATAGATGTAAACAATTTCAGTATTTTCTAATTCTCCATCACCAAATTTTAGGTTACTTCATCACTAAGAAACTAAGTTAAAAGACTATTACTTAATGACACATATTTCATATACATTTGTAATGATTCAAATTATCTAATGAGTCTCGATAGTATATTTATCCACCATATTCATATTGTATTATGGTATAATAGATGTAAACAATTTCAATATTTTTCTTCTTCTCCATCACCAAATTTTAGGTTACTTCGTCACTAAGAAACTAAGTTAAAAGACTATTACTTAATGACACATATTCCATATAAATTTGAAATAATTCAAATTATCTAATGAGTCTAGATAGTATATTTATTCACCATATTCATATTTTATAATGGTATAATAGATGTAAACAGTTTCAGTATTTTCTAATTCTCCATCACCAAATCTAAGGTTACTTCATCACTAAGAAACTAAGTTAAAAGACTATTACTTAATGACACATATTCCATATACATTTGAAATAATTCAAATCATCTAATGAGTCTCGATAGTATATTTACCCACCATATTCATATTGTATTATGGTATAATACATGTAAACAGTTTCAGTATTTTCTAGTTCTCCATCACCAAATCTTAGGTTACTTCATCACTAAGAAACAAAGTTAAAAGACTATTACTTAATGACACATATTGCATATACATTTGAAATAATTCAAATTATCAAATGAGTCTCGATAGTATATTTGTTCACCATATTCATATTGTATTATGGTATAATACATGTAAACAGTTTCAGTATTTTCTATATCTCCATCACCAAATCATAGGTTACTTCATCACTAAGAAACTAAGTTAAAAGACTATTAATTAATGACACATATTCCTTATACATTTGAAATAATTCAAATTATCTAATGAGTCTCGATAGTATATTTATTCACCATATTCATATTGTATTATGGTATAATACATGTAAACAGTTTCTGTATTTTCTAATTCTCCATCACCAAATCTTAGGTTAGTTCATCACTAAGAAACTAAGTTAAAAGACTATTACTTAATGACACATATTCCATATACATTTTAAATAATTCAAATTATCTAATCAGTCTCGATAGTATATTTATTCATCATATTCGTATTGTATTATGGTATAATAGATGTAAACAATTTCTGTATTTTTTTCTTCTCCATCACCAAATTTTAGGTTACTTCGTCAATAAGAAACTAAGTTAAAAGACTATTAATTAATGACACATATTCCATATACATTTGAAATAATTCAAATTATCTAATGAGTTTCGATAGTATATTTATTCACCATATTCATATTGTATTATGGTATAATAGATGTAAACAGTTTCAGTATTTTCTAATTCTCCATCACCAAATCTTAGGTTACTTCATCACTAAGAAACTAAGTTAAAAGACTATTAATTAATGACACATATTCCATATACATTTGAAATAATTCAAATTATCTAATGAGTCTCGATAGTATATTTACCCACCATATTCATATTGTATTATGGTATAATACATTTAAACAGTTTCAATATTTTTCTTCTTCTCCATCACCAAATCTTAGGTTACTTCGTCACTAAGAAACTAAGTTAAAGGACTATTACTTAATGACACATATTCCATATACATTTGAAATAATTCAAATTATCTAATGAGTCTCGATAGTATATTTATTCACCATATTTATATTGTATTATGGTATATTAGATGTAAACAGTTTTAGTATTTTCTAATTCTCCATTACCAAATCTTAGGTTACTTCATCACTAAGAAACTAAGTTAAAAGACTATTACTTAATGACACATATTCCATATACATTTGAAATAATTTAAATTATCTAATGAGTCTCGATAGTATATTTACCCACCATATTCATATTGTATTATGGTATAATAGATGTAAACAATTTCAGTATTTTCTAATTCTCCATCACCAAATTTTAGGTTACTTCATCACTAAGAAACTAAGTTAAAAGACTATTACTTAATGACACATATTTCATATACATTTGTAATGATTCAAATTATCTAATGAGTCTCGATAGTATATTTATCCACCATATTCATATTGTATTATGGTATAATAGATGTAAACAATTTCAATATTTTTCTTCTTCTCCATCACCAAATTTTAGGTTACTTCGTCACTAAGAAACTAAGTTAAAAGACTATTACTTAATGACACATATTCCATATAAATTTGAAATAATTCAAATTATCTAATGAGTCTAGATAGTATATTTATTCACCATATTCATATTTTATAATGGTATAATAGATGTAAACAGTTTCTGTATTTTCTAATTCTCCATCACCAAATCTAAGGTTACTTCATCACTAAGAAACTAAGTTAAAAGACAATTACTTAATGACACATATTCCATATACATTTGAAATAATTCAAATCATCTAATGAGTCTCGATAGTATATTTACCCACCATATTCATATTGTATTATGGTATAATACATGTAAACAGTTTCAGTATTTTCTAGTTCTCCATCACCAAATCTTAGGTTACTTCATCACTAAGAAACAAAGTTAAAAGACTATTACTTAATGACACATATTGCATATACATTTGAAATAATTCAAATTATCAAATGAGTCTCGATAGTATATTTGTTCACCATATTCATATTGTATTATGGTATAATACATGTAAACAGTTTCAGTATTTTCTATATCTCCATCACCAAATCATAGGTTACTTCATCACTAACAAACTAAGTTAAAAGACTATTAATTAATGACACATATTCCTTATACATTTGAAATAATTCAAATTATCTAATGAGTCTCGATAGTATATTTATTCACCATATTCATATTGTATTATGGTATAATACATGTAAACAGTTTCTGTATTTTCTAATTCTCCATCACCAAATCTTAGGTTAGTTCATCACTAAGAAACTAAGTTAAAAGACTATTACTTAATGACACATATTCCATATACATTTTAAATAATTCAAATTATCTAATGAGTCTCGATAGTATATTTATTCACCATATTTATATTGTATTATGGTATATTAGATGTAAACAGTTTCAGTATTTTCTAATTCTCCATCACCAAATCTTAGGTTACTTCATCACTAAGAAACTAAGTTTAAAGACTATTACTTAATGACACATATTCCATATACATTTGAAATAATTCAAATTATCTAATGAGTCTCGATAGTATATTTATTCACCATATTTATATTGTATTATGGTATATTAGATGTAAACAGTTTTGGTATTTTCTAATTCTCCATCACCAAATTTTAGGTTACTTCATCACTAAGAAACTATGTTTAAAGACTATTACTTAATGACACATATTCCTTATACATGTGAAATGATTCAAATTATCTAATGAGTCTCGATAGTATATTTATCCACCATATTCATATTGTATTATGGTATAATAGATGTAACCAATTTCAATATTTTTCTTCTTCTCCATCACCAAATTTTAGGTTACTTCGTCACTAAGAAACTAAGTTAAAAGACTATTACTTAATGACACATATTCCATATACATTTGAAATAATTCAAATTATCTAATGAGTCTCGATAGTATATTTATTCACCATATTCATATTGTATTATGGTATAATAGATGTAAACAGTTTCAGTATTTCCTAATTCTCCATCACCAAATCTTAGGTTAGTTCATCACTAAGAAACTAAGTTAAAAGACTATTAATTAATGACACATATTCCTTATACATTTGAAATAATTCAAATTATCTAATGAGTCTCGATAGTATATTTATTCACCATATTCATATTGTATTATGGTATAATACATGTAAACAGTTTCAGTATTTTCTAATTCTCCATCACCAAATCTTAGGTTAGTTCATCACTAAGAAACTAAGTTAAAAGACTATTACTTAATGACACATATTCCATATACATTTGAAATAATTCAAATTATCTAATCAGTCTCGATAGTATATTTATTCATCATATTCGTATTGTATTATGGTATAATAGATGTAAACAATTTCTGTATTTTTTTCTTCTCCATCACCAAATTTTAGGTTACTTCATCACTAAGAAACTAAGTTAAAAGACTATTAATTGATGACACATATTTTATATACATTGAAAATAATTCAAATTATATAATGTGTCTCGATAGTATATTTATTCACCATATTCATATTGTATTATGGTATAATAGATGTAAACAATTTCAATATTTTTCTTCTTCTCCATCACCAAATTTTAGGTTACTTCATCACTAAGAAACAAAGTTAAAAGACTATTACTTAATGACACATATTCCATATACATTTGAAATAATTTAAATTATCTAATGAGTCTGGATAGTATATTTATTCACCATATTCATATTGTATTATGGTATAATAGATGTAAACAATTTCAATATTTTCCTTCTTCTCCATCACCAAATTTTAGGTTACTTCATCACTAAGAAACTAAGTTAAAAGACTATTACTTAATGACACATATTCCATATACATTTGAAATAATTCAAATTATCTAATGAGTCTCGATAGTATATTTACCCACCATATTCATATTGTATTATGGTATAATACATGTAAACAGTTTCAGTATTTTCTAGTTCTCCATCACCAAATCTTAGGTTACTTCATCACTAAGAAACTAAGTTAAAAGACTATTACTTAATGACACATATTCCATATACATTTGAAATAATTCAAATTATCTAATGAGTCTCGATAGTATATTTATTCACCACATTCATATTGTATTATGGTATAATAGATGTAAACAGTTTCAGTATTTTCTAATTCTCCATCACCAAATTTTAGGTTACTTTATCACTAAGAAACTAAGTTAAAAGACTATTAATTAATTTATGACACATATTCCTTATACATTTGAAATAATTCAAATTATCTAATGAGTCTCGATAGTATATTTATCCATCATATTCATATTGTATTATGGTATAATAGATGTAAACAATTTCAATATTTTTCTTCTTCTCCATCACCAAATTTTGGGTTACTTCGTCACTAAGAAACTAAGTTAAAAGACTATTACTTAATGACACATATTCCATATACATTTGAAATAATTCAAATCATCTAATGAGTCTCGATAGTATATTTATTCACCCAATTCATATTGTATTATGGTATAATAGATGTAAACAGTTTCAGTATTTTCTAATTCTCCATCACCAAATCTTAGGTTACTTCATCACTAAGAAACTAAGTTAAAAGACTATTAATTAATGACACATATTCCATATACATTTGAAATAATTCAAATTATCTAATGAGTCTCGATAGTATATTTACCCATCATATTCATATTGTATTATGGTATAATACATGTAAACAGTTTCAGTATTTTCTAGTTCTCCATCACAAAATCTTAGGTTACTTCATCACTAAGAAACTAAGTTAAAAGACTATTACTTAATGACACATATTCCATATACATTTGAAATAATTCAAATTATCTAATGAGTCTCAATAGTATATTTATTCACCATATTCATATTGTATTATGGTATAATACATGTAAACAGTTTCATTATTTTCTAATTCTCCATCACCAAATCTTAGGTTACTTCATCACTAAGAAACTAAGTTAAAAGACTATTAATTAATGACACATATTCCTTATACATTTGAAATAATTCAAATTATCTAATGAGTCTCGATAGTATATTTATTCACCATATTCATATTGTATTATGGTATAATACATGTAAACAGTTTCAGTATTTTCTAATTCTCCATCACCAAATCTTAGGTTAGTTCATCACTAAGAAACTAAGTTAAAAGACTATTACTTAATAACACATATTCCATATACATTTGAAATAATTCAAATTATCTAATGAGTCTCGATAGTATATTTATTCACCATATTCGTATTGTATTATGGTATAATAGATGTAAACAATTTCAGTATTTTTTTCTTCTCCATCACCAAATTTTAGGTTACTTCATCACTAAGAAACTAAGTTAAAAGACTATTAATTGATGACACATATTTTATATACATTGAAAATAATTCAAATTATATAATGAGTCTCGATAGTATATTTATTCACCATATTCATATTGTATTATGGTATAATAGATGTAAACAATTTCAATATTTTTCTTCTTCTCCATCACCAAATTTTAGGTTACTTCATCACTAAGAAACTAAGTTAAAAGACTATTACTTAATGAAACATATTCCATATACATTTGAAATGATTCAAATGATCAAATGAGTCTTGATAGTATATTTATCCACCATATTCATATTGTATTATGGTATAATAGATGTAAACAATTTCAATATTTTTCTTCTTCTCCATCACCAAATTTTAGGTTACTTCGTCACCAAGAAACTAAGTTAAAAGACTATTACTTAATGACACATATTCCATATACATTTTAAATAATTCAAATCATATAATGAGTCTCGATAGTATATTTATTCACCATATTCATATTGTATTATGGTATAATAGATGTAAACAGTTTTAGTATTTTCTAATTCTCCATCACCAAATCTTAGGTTACTTCATCACTAAGAAACTAAGTTAAAAGACTATTAATTAATGACACATATTTCATATACATTTTAAATGATTCAAATTATCTAATGAGTCTCGATAGTATATTTACCCACCATATTCATATTGTATTATAGTTTAATACATGTAAACAGTTTCAGTATTTTCTAGTTCTCCATCGCCAAATCTTAGGTTACTTCATCACTAAGAAACTAAGTTAAAAGACTATTACTTAATGACACATATTCCATATACATTTGAAATAATTCAAATTATCTAATGAGTCTCGATAGTATATTTATTCACCATATTCATATTGTATTATGGTATAATACATGTAAACAGTTTCATTATTTTCTAATTCTCCATCACCAAATCTTAGGTTACTTCATCACTAAGAAACTAAGTTAAAAGACTATTAATTGATGACACATATTCCTTATACATTTGAAATAATTCAAATTATCTAATGAGTCTCGATAGTATATTTATTCACCATATTCATATTGTATTATGGTATAATACATGTAAACAGTTTCAGTATTTTCTAATTCTCCATCACCAAATCTTAGGTTAGTTCATCACTAAGAAACAAAGTTAAAAGACTATTACTTAATAACACATATTCCATATACATTTGAAATAATTCAAATTATCTAATGAGTCGCGATAGTATATTTATTCACCATATTCATATTGTATTATGGTATAATAGATGTAAACAATTTCAGTATTTTTTTCTTCTCCATCACCAAATTTTAGGTTACTTCATCACTAAGAAACTAAGTTAAAAGACTATTAATTGATGACACATATTTTATATACATTGAAAATAATTCAAATTATATAATGAGTCTCGATAGTATATTTATTCACCATATTCATATTGTATTATGGTATAATAGATGTAAACAATTTCAATATTTTTCTTCTTCTCCATCACAAATTTTAGGTTACTTCATCACTAAGAAACTAAGTTAAAAGACTATTACTTAATGACACATATTCCATATACATTTGAAATGATTCAAATTATCTAATGAGTCTCGATAGTATATTTATCCACCATATTCATATTGTATTATGGTATAATAGATGTAAACAATTTCAAAATTTTTCGTCTTCTCCATCACCAAATTTTAGGTTACTTCGTCACTAAGAAACTAAGTTAAAAGACTATTACTTAATGGCACATATTCCATATACATTTGAAATAATTCAAATTATCTAATGAGTCTCGATAGTATATTTATTCACCATATTCATATTGTATTATGGTATAATAGATGTAAACAGTTTCAGTATTTTCTAATTCTCCATCACCAAATCTTAGGTTACTTCATCACTAAGAAACTAAGTTAAAAGACTATTACTTAATGACACATATTCCATATACATTTGAAATAATTCAAATTATCTAATGAGTCTCGATAGTATATTTACCCATCATATTCATATTCTATTATGGTATAATACATGTAAACAGTTTCAGTATTTTCTAGTTCTCCATCACCAAATCTTAGGTTACTTCATCACTAAGAAACTAAGTTAAAAGACTATTACTTAATGACACATATTCCATATACATTTGAAATAATTTAAATTATCTAATGAGTCTCGATAGTATATTTATTGACCATATTCATATTGTATTATGGTATAATAGATGTAAACAATTTCCGTATTTTCCTTCTTCTCCATCACCAAATTTTAGGTTACTTCATCACTAAGAAACTAAGTTAAAAGACTATTACTTAATGACACATATTCCATATACATTTGAAATAATTCAAATTATCTAGTGAGTCTCGATAGTATATTTATTCACCATATTCATATTCTATTATGGTATAATAGATGTAAACAGTTTCAGTATTTTCTAATTCTCCATCACCAAATTTTAGGTTACTTCATCACTAAGAAACTAAGTTAAAAGACTATTAATTAATTAATGACACATATTCCTTATACATTTGAAATAATTCAAATTATGTAATGAGTCTCGATAGTATATTTATCCATCATATTCATATTGTATTATGGTATAATAGATGTAAACAATTTCAGTATTTTCCTTCTTCTCCATCACCAAATTTTAGGTTACTTCATCACTAAGAAACTAAGTTAAAAGACTATTTCTAAATGACACATATTCCATATACATTTGAAATAATTCAAATTATCTAATGAGTCTCGATAGTATATTTACCCACCATATTCATATTGTATTATGGTATAATACATGTAAACAGTTTCAGTATTTTCTAGTTCTCCATCACCAAATCTTAGGTTACTTCATCACTAAGAAACTAAGTGAAAAGACTATTACTTAATGACACATATTCCATATACATTTGAAATAATTCAAATTATCTAATGAGTCTCGATAGTATACTTATTCACCATATTCATATTGTATTATGGTATAATAGATGTAAACAGTTTCAGTATTTTCTAATTCTCCATCACCAAATTTTAGGTTACTTCATCACTAAGAAACTAAGTTAAAAGACTATTAATTAATTAATGACACATATTCCTTATACATTTGAAATAATTCAAATTATCTAATGAGTCTCGATAGTATATTTATCCATTATATTCATATTGTATTATGGTATAATAGATGTAAACAATTTCAATATTTTTCTTCTTCTCCATCACCAAATTTTAGGTTACTTCGTCACTAAGAAACTAAGTTAAAAGACTATTACTTAATGACACATATTCCATATACATTTGAAATAATTCAAATCATCTAATGAGTCTCGATAGTATATTTATTCACCATATTCATATTGTATTATGGTATAATATATGTAAACAGTTTTAGTATTTTCTAATTCTCCATCACCAAATCTTAGGTTACTTCATCACTAAGAAACTAAGTTAAAAGACTATTAATTAATGGCACATATTCCATATACATTTTAAATAATTCAAATTATCTAATGAGTCTCGATAGTATATTTATTCACCATATTCATATTGTATTATGGTATAATACATGTAAACAGTTTCATTATTTTCTAATTCTCCATCACCAAATCTTAGGTTACTTCATCACTAAGAAACTAAGTTAAAAGACTATTAATTGATGACACATATTACTTATACATTTGAAATGATTCAAATTATCTAATGAGTCTCGATAGTATATTTATCCACCATATTCATATTGTATTATGGTATAATAGATGTAAACAATTTCAATATTTTTCTTATTCTCCATCACCAAATTTTAGGTTACTTCGTCACTAAGAAACTAAGTTAAAAGACTATTACTTAATGACACATATTCCATATACATTTGAAATAATTCAAATTATCTAATGAGTCTCGATAGTATATTTATTCACCATATTCATATTGTATTATGGTATAATAGATGTAAACAATTTCAGTATTTTCTAATTCTCCATCACCAAATCTTAGGTTACTTCATCACTAAGAAACTAAGTTAAAAGACTATTACTTAATGACACATATTTTATATACATTTGAAATAATTCAAATTATCTAATGAGTCTCGATAGTATATTTACCCACCATATTCATATTGTATTATGGTATAATAGATGTAAACAATTTCAATATTTTTCTTCTTCTCCATCACAAAATTTTAGGTTACTTCATCACTAAGAAACAAAGTTAAAAGACTATTACTTATTGACACATATTCCATATACATTTGAAATAATTTAAATTATCTAATGAGTCTCGATAGTATATTTATCCACCATATTCATATTGTATTATGGTATAATAGATGTAAACAATTTCAATATTTTTCTTCTTCTCTATCACCAAATTTTAGGTTACTTCATCACTAAGAAACTAAGTTAAAAGACTATTACTTAATGACACATATTCCATATACATTTGAAATAATTCAAATTATCTAATGAGTCTCGATAGTATATTTACCCACCATATTCATATTGTATTATGGTATAATACATGTAAACAGTTTCAGTATTTTCTAGTTCTCCATCACCAAATCTTAGGTTACTTCATCACTAAGAAACTAAGTGAAAAGACTATTACTTAATGACACATATTCCATATACATTTGAAATAATTCAAATTATCTAATGAGTCTCGATAGTATATTTATTCACCATATTCATATTGTATTATGGTATAATAGATGTAAACAGTTTCAGTATTTTCTAATTCTCCATCACCAAATTTTAGGTTACTTCATCACTAAGAAACTAAGTTAAAAGACTATTAATTAATTAATGACACATATTCCTTATACATTTGAAATAATTCAAATTATCTAATGAGTCTCGATAGTATATTTATCCATTATATTCATATTGTATTATGGTATAATAGATGTAAACAATTTCAATATTTTTCTTCTTCTCCATCACCAAATTTTAGGTTACTTCGTCACTAAGAAACTAAGTTAAAAGACTATTACTTAATGACACATATTCCATATACATTTGAAATAATTCAAGTCATCTAATGAGTCTCGATAGTATATTTATTCACCATATTCATATTGTATTATGGTATAATATATGTAAACAGTTTTAGTATTTTCTAATTCTCCATCACCAAATCTTAGGTTACTTCATCACTAAGAAACTAAGTTAAAAGACTATTAATTAATGACACATATTCCATATACATTTTAAATAATTCAAATTATCTAATGAGTCTCGATAGTATATTTATTCACCATATTCATATTGTATTATGGTATAATACATGTAAACAGTTTCATTATTTTCTAATTCTCCATCACCAAATCTTAGGTTACTTCATCACTAAGAAACTAAGTTAAAAGACTATTAATTGATGACACATATTACTTATACATTTGAAATGATTCAAATTATCTAATGAGTCTCGATAGTATATTTATCCACCATATTCATATTGTATTATGGTATAATAGATGTAAACAATTTCAATATTTTTCTTATTCTCCATCACCAAATTTTAGGTTACTTCGTCACTAAGAAACTAAGTTAAAAGACTCTTACTTAATGACACATATTCCATATACATTTGAAATAATTCAAATTATCTAATGAGTCTCGATAGTATATTTATTCACCATATTCATATTGTATTATGGTATAATAGATGTAAACAATTTCAGTATTTTCTAATTCTCCATCACCAAATCTTAGGTTACTTCATCACTAAGAAACTAAGTTAAAAGACTATTACTTAATGACACATATTTTATATACATTTGAAATAATTCAAATTATCTAATGAGTCTCGATAGTATATTTACCCACCATATTCATATTGTATTATGGTATAATAGATGTAAACAATTTCAATATTTTTCTTCTTCTCCATCACAAAATTTTAGGTTACTTCATCACTAAGAAACAAAGTTAAAAGACTATTACTTATTGACACATATTCCATATACATTTGAAATAATTTAAATTATCTAATGAGTCTCGATAGTATATTTATCCACCATATTCATATTGTATTATGGTATAATAGATTTAAACAATTTCAATATTTTTCTTCTTCTCTATCGCCAAATTTTAGGTTACTTCGTCACTAAGAAACTAAGTTAAAAGACTATTACTTAATGACACATATTCCATATACATTTGAAATAATTCAAATTATCTAATGAGTCTCGAGAGTATATTTATTCACCATATTTATATTGTATTATGTTATAATAGATGTAAACAGTTTCAGTATTTTCTAATTCTCCATCACCAAATCTTAGGTTACTTCATCACTAAGAAACTAAGTTAAAAGACTAAAACTTAATGACACATATTCCATATACATTTGAAATAATTCAAATTATCTAATGAGTCTCGATAGTATATTTACCCACCATATTCATATTGTATTATGGTATAATACATGTAAACAGTTTCAGTATTTTCTAGTTCTCCATCACCAAATCTTAGGTTACTTCATCACTAAGAAACTAAGTTAAAAGACTATTACTTAATGACACATATTCCATATACATTTGAAATAATGCAAATTATCTAATGAGTCTCGATAGTATATTTATTCACCATATTCATATTGTATTATGGTATAATACATGTAAACAGTTTCATTATTTTCTAATTCTCCATCACCAAATTTTAGGTTACTTCATCACTAAGAAACTAAGTTAAAAGACTATTACTTAATGAAACATATTCCATATACATTTGAATGATTCAAATTATCTAATGAGTCTAGATAGTATATTTATCCACCATATTCATATTGTATTTTGGAATAAAACATGTAAACAGTTTCAGTATTTTCTAATTCTCCATCACCAAATCTTAGGTTAGTTCATCACTAAGAAACTAAGTTAAAAGACTATTACTTAATAACACATATTCCATATACATTTGAAATAATTCAAATTATCTAATGAGTATCGATAGTATATTTATTCACCATATTCGTATTATATTATGGTATAATAGATGTAAACAATTTCAGTATTTTTTTCTTCTCCATCACCAAATTTTAGGTTACTTCATCACTAAGAAACTAAGTTAAAAGACTATTAATTGATGACACATATTTTATATACATTGAAAATAATTCAAATTATATAATGAGTCTCGATAGTATATTTATTCACCATATTCATATTTTATTATGGTATAATAGATGTAAACAATTTCAATATTTTTCTTCTTCTCCATCACCAAATTTTAGGTTACTTCATCACTAAGAAACAAAGTTAAAAGACTATTACTTAATGACACATATTCCATATACATTTGAAATAATTTAA
Source organism: Vicia faba (assembly GCA_948472305.1). Classification (NCBI taxonomy): domain Eukaryota; kingdom Viridiplantae; phylum Streptophyta; class Magnoliopsida; order Fabales; family Fabaceae; genus Vicia; species Vicia faba. Next base: position 25,868 of record CATIWC010000568.1, read on the forward strand.
ATTATCTATTGAGTCACGATAGTATATTTATTGACCATATTCGTATTGTATTATGGTATAATAGATGTAAACAATTTCAGTATTTTCCTTCTTCTCCATCACTAAATTTTAGGTTACTTCTTCACTAAGAAACTAAGTTAAAAGACTATTAATTACTTAATGACACATATTCCATATACATTTGAAATAATTCAAATTATCTAATGAGTCTCGATAGTATATTTATTCACCATATTTATATTGTATTATGGTATATTAGATGTAAACAGTTTCAGTATTTTCTAATTCTCCATCACCAAATCTTAGGTTACTTCATCACTAAGAAACTAAGTTAAAAGACTACAACTTAATGATACATAATTGATGGAATCAATAAATGTCATAATGGAATCAATATATGTCATAATTGATGATTATCATGAGGAAATAGATGTCCCTTGTAATGTTGAGACATTCTTTGAGACTTCAACCGAACAGAATGATCTACCCAACACCACCACAACAGAATCTGAATCAAAGGAAGCTAGCAAGATCCCTTCCATCAGAATTCAGAAGGATCATCCAAAAGAGCTCATCATAGGAGATCCCAACATTGGAGTCATTACAAGATCTAGAGAAATCATCTCAAACTCTTGTTTTGTGTCCAAAATGGAACCAAGAAATGTCAAGGAAGCTTTAACTGATGAATACTAGATTGGTGCAATGCAAGATGAACTGAACCAATTCAAGCAACATGAAGTTTGGGAACTGGTTCCTAGACCTCAAGGAACTAACATCATTGGCACAAAATGGATTTTCAAGAACAAATCAGATGCTGAAGGAGTTGTCACCAGGAATAAGGCAAGACTTGTTGCTCAAGGATACACTCAGGTTGAAGGGGTTGATTTTGATGAAACCTTTGCACCTGTAGCCGGGCTGGAATCAATCAGACTCCATTTGTCAATTGCTTGTCTTCTGAAGTTCAAGTTATTTCAGATGGATGTGAAAAGAGCCTTTCTAAATGGGTACTTGAATGAGGAAGCTTATGTGGAACAGCCTAAAGGCTTTGTGGATCCAAACCACCCTGATCATGTCTACAAATTGAGAAAAGCTCTATATGGCCTGAAACAAGCTCCTAGAGCATGGTATGACAGGTTAACAAAGTTTCTCTCAGACAAAGGATACAGAAAAGGAGGCTTGGACAAAACTCTCTTTGTCAAAACTGAAGGAGGGAAGTTGATGGTTGCCCAAATATATGTTGATGACATAGTGTTTGGAGGAATGTCAGAACCTATGGTTAAACATTTTGCTGACCAGATGCAGGCTGAATTTGAAATGAGTCTCATGGGAGAACTAACTTATTTTCTTGGACTACAAGTCTCACAGATGGAGGACTCAATCTTCCTATCTCAAAGCAAGTATGCTAAGAACATTGTAAATAAGTTTGCTATGGAGAATGCCAGTCACAAAAGGACTCCTGCTCCTACTCATTTAAATTTTAGGTTACTTCATCACTAAGAAACTAAGTTAAAAGACTATTAATTGATGACACATATTTTATATACATTGAAAATATTTCAAATTATATAATGAGTCTCGATAGTATATTTATTCACCATATTCATATTGTATTATGGTATAATAGATGTAAACAATTTCAATATTTTTCTTCTTCTCCATCACCAAATTTTAGGTTACTTCATCACTAAGAAACAAAGTTAAAAGACTATTACTTAATGACACATATTCCATATACATTTGAAATAATTTAAATTATCTAATGAGTCTCGATAGTATATTTATTCACCATATTCATATTGTATTATGGTAAAATAGATGTAAACAATTTAAGTATTTTCCTTCTTCTCCATCACCAAATTTTAGGTTACTTCTTCACTAAGAAACTAAGTTAAAAGACTATTACTTAATGACACATATTCCATATAGATTTGAAATAATTCAAATTATCTAATGAGTCTCGATAGTATATTTATCCATCATATTCATATTGTATTATGGTATAATAGATGTAAACAGTTTCAGTATTTTGTAATTCTCCATCACAAAATCTTAGGTTACTTCATCACTAAGAAACTAAGTTTAAAGACTATTACTTAATGACACATATTCCATATACATTTGAAATAATTCAAATTATCTAATGAGTCTCGATAGTACATTTATTCACCATATTTATATTGTATTATGGTATAATAGATGTAAACAGTTTCAGTATTTTCTAATTCTCCATCACCAAATCTTAGGTTACTTCATCACTAAGAAACTAAGTTAAAAGACTATTACTTAATGACACATATTCCATATACATCTGAAATAATTCAAATTATCTAATGAGTCTCGATAGTATATTTATTCACCATATTCATATTGTATTATGGTATAATAGATGTAAACAATTTCAGTATTTTCTAATTCTCCATCACCAAATCTTAGGTTACTTCATCACTAAGAAACTAAGTTAAAAGACTATTACTTAATGACACATATTCCATATACATTTGAAATAATTCAAATTATCTAATGAGTCTCGATAGTATATTTACCCACCATATTCATATTGTATTATGGTATAATACATGTAAATAGTTTCAGTATTTTCTAGTTCTCCATCACCAAATCTTAGGTTACTTCATCACTAAGAAACTAAGTTAAAAGACTATTACTTAATGACACATATTCCATATACATTTGAAATAATTCAAATTATCTAATGAGTCTCGATAGTATATTTATTCACCATATTCATATTGTATTATGGTATAATACATGTAAACAGTTTCATTATTTTCTAATTGTCCATCACCAAATCTTAGGTTACTTCATCACTAAGAAACTAAGTTAAAAGACTATTAATTAATGACATATATTCCATATACATTTGAAATAATTCAAATTATCTAATGAGTCTCGATAGTATATTTATTCACCATATTCATATTGTATTATGGTATAATACATGTAAACAGTTTCAGTATTTTCTAATTCTCCATCACCAAATCTTAGGTTAGTTCATCACTAAGAAACTAAGTTAAAAGACTATTACTTAATAACACATATTCCATATACATTTGAAATAATTCAAATTATCTAATGAGTCTCGATAGTATATTTATTCACCATATTCGTATTGTATTATGGTATAATAGATGTAAACAATTTTTTTTTATTTTTTTCTTCTCCATCACCAAATTTTAGGTTACTTCATCACTAAGAAACTAAGTTAAAAGACTATTAATTGCTGACACATATTTTATATACATTGAAAATAATTCAAATTATATAATGAGTCTCGATAGTATATTTATTCACCATATTCATATTGTATTATGGTATAATAGATGTAAACAATTTCAATATTTTATAATTCTCCATCACCAAATTTTAGGTTACTTCATCACTAAGAAACAAAGTTAAAAGACTATTACTTAATTACACATATTCCATATACATTTGAAATAATTTAAATTATCTAATGAGTCTCGATAGTATATTTATTCACCATATTCATATAGTATTATGGTATAATAGATGTAAACAATTTCAGTATTTTCCTTCTTCTCCATCACCAAATTTTAGGTTACTTCTTCACTAAGAAACTAAGTTAAAAGACTATTACTTAATGACACATATTCCATATACATTTGAAATAATTCAAATTATCTAATGAGTCTCGATAGTATATTTATTCACCATATTTATATTGTATTATGGTATATTAGATGTAAACAGTTTCAGTATTTTCTAATTCTCCATCACCAAATCTTAGGTTACTTCATCACTAAGAAACTAAGTTAAAAGACTAAAACTTAATGATACATATTCCATATATATTTTAAATAATTCAAATTATCTAATGAGTATCGATAGTATATTTATCCACCATATTCATATTGTATTATGGTATAATAGATGTAAACAATTTCAATATTTTTCTTCTTCTCCATCAACAAATTTTAGGTTACTTCGTCACTAAGAAAATAAGTTAAAAGACTATTGCTTAATGACACATATTCCATATACATTTGAAATAATTCAAATTATCTAATGATTCTCGATAGTATATTTATTCACCATATTCATATTGTATTATGGTATAATAGATGTAAACAGTTTCAGTATTTTCTAATTCTCCATCACCAAATCTTAGGTTACTTCATCACTAAGAAACTAAGTTAAAAGACTATTACTTAATAACACATATTCCATATACATTTGAAATAATTCAAATTATCTAATGAGTCTCGATAGTATATTTATCCATCATATTCATATTGTATTATGGTATAATAGATGTAAACAGTTTCAGTATTTTCTAATTCTCCATCAGAAAATCTTAGGTTACTTCATCACTAAGAAACTAAGTTTAAAGACTATTACTTAATGACACATATTCCATATACATTTGAAATAATTCAAATTATCTAATGAGTCTCGATAGTATATTTATTCACCATATTTATATTGTATTATGGTATAATAGATGTAAACAGTTTCAGTATTTTCTAATTCTCCATCACCAAATTTTAGGTTACTTCATCACTAAGAAACTAAGTTAAAAGACTATTACTTAATGACACATATTCCATATACATTTGAAATGATTCAAATTATCTAATGAGTCTCGATAGTATATTTATCCACCATATTCATATTGTATTATGGTATAATAGATGTAAACAATTTCAATATTTTTCTTCTTCTCCATCACCAAATTTTAGGTTACTTCATCACTAAGAAACAAAGTTAAAAGACTATTACTTAATGACACATATTCCATATACATTTGAAATAATTTAAATTATCTAATGAGTCTCGATAGTATATTTATTCACCATAATCATATTGTATTATGGTATAATAGATGTAAACAGTTTCAGTATTTTCTAATTCTCCATCACCAAATCTTAGGTTACTTCATCACTAAGAAACTAAGTTAAAAGACTATTACTTAATGACACATATTCCATATACATTTGAAATAATTCAAATTATCTAATGAGTCTCGATAGTATATTTACCCACCATATTCATATTGTATTATGGTATAATACATGTAAATAGTTTCAGTATTTTCTAGTTCTCCATCACCAAATCTTAGGTTACTTCATCACTAAGAAACTAAGTTAAAAGACTATTACTTAATGACACATATTCCATATACATTTGAAATAATTCAAATTATCTAATGAGTCTCGATAGTATATTTATTCACCATATTCATATTGTATTATGGTATAATACATGTAAACAGTTTCATTATTTTCTAATTCTCCATCACCAAATCTTAGGTTACTTCATCACTAAGAAACTAAGTTAAAAGACTATTAATTAATGACACATATTCCTTATACATTTGAAATAATTCAAATTATCTAATGAGTCTCGATAGTATATTTATTCATCATATTTATATTGTATTATGGTATATTAGATGTAAACAGTTTCAGTATTTTCTAATTCTCCATCACCAAATCTTAGGTTACTTCATCACTAAGAAACTAAGTTAAAAGACTAAAACTTAATGATACATATTCCATATATATTTTAAATAATTCAAATTATCTAATGAGTCTCGATATTATATTTATCCATCATATTCGTATTGTATTATGGTATAATAGATGTAAACAGTTTCAGTATTTTCTAATTCTCCATCACCAAATCTTAGGTTACTTCATCACTAAGAAACTAAGTTTAAAGACTATTACTTAATGACACATATTCCATATACATTTGAAATAATTCAAATTATCTAATGAGTCTCGATAGTATATTTATTCACCATATTCGTATTGTATTATGGTATAATAGATGTAAACAATTTCAGTATTTTCTAATTCTCCATCAACAAATTTTAGGTTACTTCATCACTAAGAAACTAAGTTAAAAGACTATTAATTGCTGACACATATTTTATATACATTGAAAATAATTCAAATTATATAATGAGTCTCGATAGTATATTTATTCACCATATTCATATTGTATTATGGTATAATAGATGTAAACAATTTCAATATTTTCTAATTCTCCATCACCAAATTTTAGGTTACTTCATCACTAAGAAACAAAGTTAAAAGACTATTACTTAATGACACATATTCCATATACATTTGAAATAATTTAAATTATCTAATGAGTCTCGATAGTATATTTATTCACCATATTCATATAGTATTATGGTATAATAGATGTAAACAATTTCAGTATTTTCCTTCTTCTCCATCACCAAATTTTAGGTTACTTCTTCACTAAGAAACTAAGTTAAAAGACTATTACTTAATGACACATATTCCATATACATTTGAAATAATTCAAATTATCTAATGAGTCTCGATAGTATATTTATTCACCATATTTATATTGTATTATGGTATATTAGATGTAAACAGTTTTAGTATTTTCTAATTCTCAATCACCAAATCTTAGGTTACTTCATCACTAAGAAACTAAGTTAAAAGACTAAAACTTAATGATACATATTCCATATATATTTTAAATAATTCAAATTATCTAATGAGTATCGATAGTATATTTATCCACCATATTCATATTGTATTATGGTATAATAGATGTAAACAATTTCAATATTTTTCTTCTTCTCCATCAACAAATTTTAGGTTACTTCGTCACTAAGAAAATAAGTTAAAAGACTATTGCTTAATGACATATATTCCATATACATTTGAAATAATTCAAATTATCTAATGATTCTCGATAGTATATTTATTCACCATATTCATATTGTATTATGGTATAATAGATGTAAACAGTTTCAGTATTTTCTAATTCTCCATCACCAAATCTTAGGTTACTTCATCACTAAGAAACTAAGTTAAAAGATTATTACTTAATAACACATATTCCATATACATTTGAAATTATTCAAATTATCTAATGAGTCTCGATAGTATATTTATCCATCATATTCATATTGTATTATGGTATAATAGATGTAAACAGTTTCAGTATTTTCTAATTCTCCATCAGAAAATCTTAGGTTACTTCATCACTAAGAAACTAAGTTTAAAGACTATTACTTAATGACACATATTCCATATACATTTGAAATAATTCAAATTATCTAATGAGTCTCGATAGTATATTTATTCACCATATTTATATTGTATTATGGTATAATAGATGTAAACAGTTTCAGTATTTTCTAATTCTCCATCACCAAATTTTAGGTTACTTCATCACTAAGAAACTAAGTTAAAAGACTATTACTTAATGACACATATTCCATATACATTTGAAATGATTCAAATTATCTAATGAGTCTCGATAGTATATTTATCCACCATATTCATATTGTATTATGGTATAATAGATGTAAACAATTTCAATATTTTTCTTCTTCTCCATCACCAAATTTTAGGTTACTTCATCACTAAGAAACAAAGTTAAAAGATTATTACTTAATGACACATATTCCATATACATTTGAAATAATTTAAATTATCTAATGAGTCTCGATAGTATATTTATTCACCATAATCATATTGTATTATGGTATAATAGATGTAAACAGTTTCAGTATTTTCTAATTCTCCATCACCAAATCTTAGGTTACTTCATCACTAAGAAACTAAGTTAAAAGACTATTACTTAATGACACATATTCCATATACATTTGAAATAATTCAAATTATCTAATGAGTCTCGATAGTATATTTACCCACCATATTCATATTGTATTATGGTATAATACATGTAAATAGTTTCAGTATTTTCTAGTTCTCCATCACCAAATCTTAGGTTACTTCATCACTAAGAAACTAAGTTAAAAGACTATTACTTAATGACACATATTCCATATACATTTGAAATAATTCAAATTATCTAATGAGTCTCGATAGTATATTTATTCACCATATTCATATTGTATTATGGTATAATACATGTAAACAGTTTCATTATTTTCTAATTCTCCATCACCAAATCTTAGGTTACTTCATCACTAAGAAACTAAGTTAAAAGACTATTAATTAATGACACATATTCCTTATACATTTGAAATAATTCAAATTATCTAATGAGTCTCGATAGTATATTTATTCATCATATTTATATTGTATTATGGTATATTAGATGTAAACAGTTTCAGTATTTTCTAATTCTCCATCACCAAATCTTAGGTTACTTCATCACTAAGAAACTAAGTTAAAAGACTAAAACTTAATGATACATATTCCATATATATTTTAAATAATTCAAATTATCTAATGAGTCTCGATAGTATATTTATCCATCATATTCGTATTGTATTATGGTATAATTGATGTAAACAGTTTCAGTATTTTCTAATTCTCCATCACCAAATCTTAGGTTACTTCATCACTAAGAAACTAAGTTTAAAGACTATTACTTAATGACACATATTCCATATACATTTGAAATAATTCAAATTATCTAATGAGTCTCGATAGTATATTTATTCACCATATTCGTATTGTATTATGGTATAATAGATGTAAACAATTTAAGTATTTACTAATTCTCCATCACCAAATTTTAGGTTACTTCATCACTAAGAAACTAAGTTAAAAGACTATTAATTGCTGACACATATTTTATATACATTGAAAATAATTCAAATTATCTAATGATTCTCGATAGTATATTTATTCACCATATTCATATTGTATTATGGTATAATAGATGTAAACAGTTTCAGTATTTTCTAATTCTCCATCACCAAATCTTAGGTTACTTCATCACTAAGAAACTAAGTTAAAAGACTATTACTTAATGACACATATTCCATATACATTTGAAATAATTCAAATTATCTAATGAGTCTCGATAGTATATTTATCCATCATATTCATATTGTATTATGGTATAATAGATGTAAACAGTTTCAGTATTTTCCTTCTTCTCCATCAGAAAATCTTAGGTTACTTCATCACTAAGAAACTAAGTTTAAAGACTATTACTTAATGACACATATTCCATATACATTTGAAATAATTCAAATTATCTAATGAGTCTCGATAGTATATTTATTCACCATATTTATATTGTATTATGGTATAATAGATGTAAACAGTTTCAGTATTTTCTAATTCTCCATCACCAAATTTTAGGTTACTTCATCACTAAGAAACTAAGTTAAAAGACTATTACTTAATGACACATATTCCATATACATTTGAAATGATTCAAATTATCTAATGAGTCTTGATAGTATATTTATCCACCATATTCATATTGTATTATGGTATAATAGATGTAAACAATTTCAATATTTTTCTTCTTCTCCATCACCAAATTTTAGGTTACTTCATCACTAAGAAACTAAGTTAAAAGACTATTACTTAATGACACATATTCCATATACATTTGAAATAATTCAAATTATCTAATGAGTCTCGATAGTATATTTACCCACCATATTCATATTGTATTATGGTATAATACATGTAAATAGTTTCAGTATTTTCTAGTTCTCCATCACCAAATCTTAGGTTACTTCATCACTAAGAAACTAAGTTAAAAGACTATTACTTAATGACACATATTCCATATACATTTGAAATAATTCAAATTATCTAATGAGTCTCGATAGTATATTTATTCACCATATTCATATTGTATTATGGTATAATACATGTAAACAGTTTCATTATTTTCTAATTCTCCATCACCAAATCTTAGGTTACTTCATCACTAAGAAACTAAGTTAAAAGACTATTAATTAATGACACATATTCCTTATACATTTGAAATAATTCAAATTATCTAATGAGTCTAGATAGTATATTTATTCACCATATTTATATTGTATTATGGTATAATAGATGTAAACAGTTTCAGTATTTTCTAATTCTCCATCACCAAATTTTAGCTTACTTCATCACTAAGAAACTAAGTTAAAAGACTATTACTTAATGACACATATTCCATATACATTTGAAATGATTCAAATTATCTAATGAGTCTCGATAGTATATTTATCCACCATATTCATATTGTATTATGGTATAATAGATGTAAACAATTTCAATATTTTTTTCTTCTCCATCACCAAATTTTAGGTTACTTCGTCACTAAGAAACTAAGTTAAAAGACTATTACTTAATGAAACATATTCCATATACATATGAAATAATTCAAATTATCTAATGAGTCTTGATAGTATATTTATTCACAATATTCATATTGTATTATGGTACAATAGATGTAAACATTTTCAGTATTTTCTAATTCTCCATCACCAAATCTTAGGTTACTTCATCACTAAGAAACAATGTTAAAAGACTATTACTTAATGACACATATTCCATATACATTTGAAATAATTCAAATTATCTAATGAGTCTCGATAGTATATTTATTCACCATATTCATATTGTATTATGGTATAATACATGTAAACAATTTCATTATTTTCTAATTCTCCATCACCAAATCTTAGGTTACTTCATCACTAAGAAAGTAAGTTAAAAGACTATTACTTAATGACACATATTCCATATACATTTTAAATAATTCAAATTATCTAATGAGTCTCGATAGTATATTTACCCACCATATTCATATTGTATTATGGTATAATACATGTAAATAGTTTCAGTATTTTCTAGTTCTCCATCACCAAATCTTAGGTTACTTCATCACTAAGAAACTAAGTTAAAAGACTATTACTTAATGACACATATTCCATATACATTTGAAATAATTCAAATTATCTAATGAGTCTCGATAGTATATTTATCCATCATATTCATATTGTATTATGGTATAATAGATGTAAACAGTTTCAGTATTTTCTAATTCTCCATCAGAAAATCTTAGGTTACTTCATCACTAAGAAAGTAAGTTAAAAGACTATTACTTAATGACACATATTCCATATACATTTTAAATAATTCAAATTATCTAATGAGTCTCGATAGTATATTTATTCACGATATTTATATTGTATTATGGTATAATAGATGTAAACAGTTTCAGTATTTTCTAATTCTCCATCACCAAATTTTAGGTTACTTCATCACTAAGAAACTAAGTTAAAAGACTATTACTTAATGACACATATTCCATATACATTTGAAATGATTCAAATTATCTAATGAGTCTCGATAGTATATTTATCCACCATATTCATATTGTATTATGGTATAATAGATGTAAACAATTTCAATATTTTTCTTCTTCTCCATCACCAAATTTTAGGTTACTTCATCACAAAGAAACAAAGTTAAAAGACTATTACTTAATAACACATATTCCATATACATTTGAAATAATTTAAATTATCTAATGAGTCTCGATAGTATATTTATTCACCATATTCATATTGTATTATGGTATAATAGATGTAAACAGTTTCAGTATTTTCTAATTCTCCATCACCAAATCTTAGGTTACTTCATCACTAAGAAACTAAGTTAAAAGACTATTACTTAATGACACATATTCCATATACATTTGAAATAATTCAAATTATCTAATGAGTCTCGATAGTATATTTACCCACCATATTCATATTGTATTATGGTATAATACATGTAAATAGTTTCAGTATTTTCTAGTTCTCCATCACCAAATCTTAGGTTACTTCATCATTAAGAAACTAAGTTAAAAGACTATTACTTAATGACACATATTCCATATACATTGAAAATAATTCAAATTATCTAATGAGTCTCGATAGTATATTATTCACCATATTCATATTGTATTATGGTATAATAGATGTAAACAATTTCAATATTTTTCTTCTTCTCCATCAACAAATTTTAGGTTACTTCGTCACTAAGAAAATAAGTTAAAAGACTATTGCTTAATGACACATATTCCATATACATTTGAAATAATTCAAATTATCTAATGATTCTCGATAGTATATTTATTCACCATATTCATATTGTATTATGGTATAATAGATGTAAACAATTTCAGTATTTTCTAATTCTCCATCACCAAATTTTAGGTTACTTCATCACTAAGAAACTAAGTTAAAAGACTATTACTTAATGACACATATTCCATATACATTTGAAATAATTCAAATTATCTAATGAGTCTCGGTAGTATATTTATCCATCATATTCATATTGTATTATGGTATAATAGATGTAAACAGTTTCAGTATTTTCTAATTCTCCATCAGAAAATCTTAGGTTACTTCATCACTAAGAAACTAAGTTTAAAGACTATTACTTAATGACACATATTCCATATACATTTGAAATAATTCAAATTATCTAATGAGTCTCGATAGTATATTTATTCACCATATTCATATTGTATTATGGTATAATAGATGTAAACAGTTTCAGTATTTTCTAATTCTCCATCACCAAATTTTAGGTTACTTCATCACTAAGAAACTAAGTTAAAAGACTATTACTTAATGACACATATTCCATATACATTTGAAATAATTCAAATTATCTAATGAGTCTCGATAGTATATTTACCCACCATATTCATATTGTATTATGGTATAATACATGTAAAAAGTTTCTGTATTTTCTAGTTCTCCATCACCAAATCTTAGGTTACTTCATCACTAAGAAACTAAGTTAAAAGACTATTACTTAATGACACATATTCCTTATACATTTGAAATAATTCAAATTATCTAATGAGTCTCGATAGTATATTTATTCACCATATTCATATTGTATTATGGTATAATACATGTAAACAGTTTCATTATTTTTTAATTCTCCATCACCAAATCTTAGGTTACTTCACCACTAAGAAACTAAGTTAAAAGACTAAAACTTAATGATACATATTCCATATACATTTGAAATAATTCAAATTATCTAATGAGTCTCGATAGTATATTTATCCATCATATTCATATTGTATTATGGTATAATAGATGTAAACAGTTTCAGTATTTTCTAATTCTCCATCACCAAATCTTAGGTTACTTCATCACTAAGAAACTAAGTTTAAAGACTATTACTTAATGACACATATTCCATATACATTTAAAATAATTCAAATTATCTAATGAGTCTAGATAGTATATTTATTCACCATATTTATATTGTATTATGGTATAATAGATGTAAACAGTTTCAGTATTTTCTAATTCTCCATCACCAAATTTTAGCTTACTTCATCACTAAGAAACTAAGTTAAAAGACTATTACTTAATGACACATATTCCATATACATTTGAAATGATTCAAATTATCTAATGAGTCTCGATAGTATATTTATCCACCATATTCATATTGTATTATGGTATAATAGATGTAAACAATTTCAATATTTTTTTCTTCTCCATCACCAAATTTTAGGTTACTTCGTCACTAAGAAACTAAGTTAAAAGACTATTACTTAATGACACATATTCCATATACATTTGAAATAATTCAAATTATCTAATGAGTCTCGATAGTATATTTATTCACAATATTCATATTGTATTATGGTACAATAGATGTAAACATTTTCAGTATTTTCTAATTCTCCATCACCAAATCTTAGGTTACTTCATCACTAAGAAACTAAGTTAAAAGACTATTACTTAATGACACATATTCCATATACATTTGAAATGATTCAAATTATCTAATGAGTCTCGATAGTATATTTATCCACCATATTCATATTGTATTATGGTATAATAGATGTAAACAATTTCAATATTTTTCTTCTTCTCCATCACCAAATTTTAGGTTACTTCATCACTAAGAAACTAAGTTTAAAGACTATTACTTAATGACACATATTCCATATACATTTGAAATAATTCAAATTATCTAATAAGTCTCGATAGTATATTTATTCACCATATTTATATTGTATTATGGTATAATAGATGTAAACAGTTTCAGTATTTTCTAATTCTCCATCACCAAATTTTAGGTTACTTCGTCACTAAGAAACTAAGTTAAAAGACTATTACTTAATGACACATATTCCATATACATTTGAAATGATTCAAATTATCTAATGAGTATCGATAGTATATTTATCCACCATATTCATATTGTATTATGGTATAATAGATGTAAACAATTTCAATATTTTTCTTCTTCTCCATCACCAAATTTTAGGTTACTTCGTCACTAAGAAACTAAGTTAAAAGACTATTGCTTAATGACACATATTCCATATACATTTGAAATAATTCAAATTATCTAATGATTCTCGATAGTATATTTATTCACCATATTCATATTGTATTATGGTATAATAGATGTAAACAGTTTCAGTATTTTCTAATTCTCCATCACCAAATCTTAGGTTACTTCATCACTAAGAAACTAAGTTAAAAGACTATTACTTAATAACACATATTCCATATACATTTGAAATAATTCAAATTATCTAATGAGTCTCGATAGTATATTTATTCACCATATTCGTATTGTATTATGGTATAATAGATGTAAACAATTTCAGTATTTTTTTCTTCTCCATCACCAAATTTTAGGTTACTTCATCACTAAGAAACTAAGTTAAAAGACTATTAATTGATGACACATATTTTATATACATTGAAAATAATTCAAATTATATAATGAGTCTCTATAGTATATTTATTCACCATATTCATATTGTATTATGGTATAATAGATGTAAACAATTTTAATATTTTTCATCTTCTCCATCACCAAATTTTAGGTTACTTCATCACTAAGAAACAAAGTTAAAAGACTATTACTTAATGACACATATTCCATATACATTTGAAATAATTTAAATTATCTAATGAGTCTCGATAGTATATTTATTCACCATATTCATATTGTATTATGGTATAATAGATGTAAACAATTTCAGTATTTTCCTTCTTCTCCATCACCAAATTTTAGGTTACTTCTTCATTAAGAAACTAAGTTAAAAGACTATTACTTAATGACACATATTTCATATACATTTGAAATAATTCAAATTATCTAATGAGTCTCGATAGTATATTTATTCACCATATTTATATTGTATTATGGTATATTAGATGTAAACAGTTTCAGTATTTTCTAATTCTCCATCACCAAATCTTAGGTTACTTCATCACTAAGAAACTAAGTTAAAAGACTAAAACATAATGATACATATTCCATATACATTTGAAATAATTCAAATTATCTAATGAGTCTCGATAGTATATTTATCCATCATATTCATATTGTATTATGGTATAATAGATGTAAACAGTTTCAGTATTTTCTAATTCTCCATCACAAAATCTTAGGTTACTTCATCACTAAGAAACTAAGTTTAAAGACTATTACTTAATGACACATATTCCATATACATTTGAAATAATTCAAATTATCTAATGAGTCTCGATAGTATATTTATTCACCATATTTATATTGTATTATGGTATAATAGATGTAAACAGTTTCAGTATTTTCTAATTCTCCATCACCAAATTTTAGGTTACTTCATCACTAAGAAACTAAGTTAAAAGACTATTACTTAATGACACATATTCCATATACATTTGAAATGATTCAAATTATCTAATGAGTCTCGATAGTATATTTATCCACCATATTCATATTGTATTATGGTATAATAGATGTAAACAATTTCAATATTTTTTTTCTTCTCCATCACCAAATTTTTGGTTACTTCGTCACTAAGAAACTAAGTTAAAAGACTATTACTTAATGACACATATTCCATATACATTTGAAATAATTCAAATTATCTAATGAGTCTCGATAGTATATTTATTCACCATATTCATATTGTATTATGGTATAATACATGTAAACAATTTCATTATTTTCTAATTCTCCATCACCAAATCTTAGGTTACTTCATCACTAAGAAACTAAGTTAAAAGACTATTAATTAATGACGCATATTCCTTATACATTTGAAATAATTCAAATTATCTAATGAGTCTCGATTGTATATTTATTCACCATATTCATATTGTATTATGGTATAATACATGTAAATAGTTTGAGTATTTTCTAATTCTCCATCACCAAATCTTAGGTTAGTTCATCACTAAGAAACTAAGTTAAAAGACTATTACTTAATGACACATATGCAATATACATTTGAAATAATTCAAATTATCTAATGAGTCTCGATAGTATATTTATTCACGATATTCATATTGTATTATGGTATAATAGATGTAAACAATTTCAGTAATTTTTTCTTATCCAT
Organism: Vicia faba; assembly: GCA_948472305.1. Taxonomy (NCBI): domain Eukaryota; kingdom Viridiplantae; phylum Streptophyta; class Magnoliopsida; order Fabales; family Fabaceae; genus Vicia; species Vicia faba. Next base: position 41,984 of record CATIWC010000568.1, read on the forward strand.
CACCAAATTTTAGGTTACTTCATCACTAAGAAACTAAGTTAAAAGACTATTAATTGATGACACATATTTTATATACATTGAAAATAATTCAAATTATATAATGAGTCTCGATAGTATATTTATTCACCATATTCATATTGTATTATGGTATAATAGATGTAAACAATTTCAATATTTTTCTTCTTCTCCATCACCAAATTTTAGGTTACTTCATCACTAAGAAACAAAGTTAAAAGACTATTACTTAATGACACATATTCCATATACATTTGAAATAATTTAAATTATCTAATGAGTCTCGATAGTATATTTATTCACCATATTCATATTGTATTATGGTATAATAGATGTAAACAATTTCAGTATTTTCCTTCTTCTCCATCACCAAATTTTAGGTTACTTCTTCACTAAGAAACTAAGTTAAAAGACTATTACTTAATGACACATATTTCATATACATTTGAAATAATTCAAATTATCTAATGAGTCTCGATAGTATATTTATTCACCATATTTATATTGTATTATGGTATATTATATGTAAACAGTTTCAGTATTTTCTAATTCTCCATCACCAAATCTTAGGTTACTTCATCACTAAGAAACTAAGTTAAAAGACTAAAACATAATGATACATATTCCATATACATTTGAAATAATTCAAATTATCTAATGAGTCTGGATAGTATATTTATCCATCATATTCATATTGTATTATGGTATAATAGATGTAAATAGTTTCAGTATTTTCTAATTCTACATCACAAAATCTTAGGTTACTTTATCACTAAGAAACTAAGTTTAAAGACTATTACTTAATGACACATATTCCATATACATTTGAAATAATTCAAATTATCTAATGAGTCTCGATAGTATATTTATTCACCATATTTATATTGTATTATGGTATAATAGATGTAAACAGTTTCAGTATTTTCTAATTCTCCATCACCAAATTTTAGGTTACTTCATCACTAAGAAACTAAGTTAAAAGACTATTACTTAATGACACATATTCCATATACATTTGAAATGATTCAAATTATCTAATGAGTCTCGATAGTATATTTATCCACCATATTCATATTGTATTATGGTATAATAGATGTAAACTATTTCAATATTTTTTTTCTTCTCCATCACCAAATTTTTGGTTACTTCGTCACTAAGAAACTAAGTTAAAAGACTATTACTTAATGACACATATTCCATATACATTTAAAATAATTCAAATTATCTAATGAATCTCGATAGTATATTTATTCACCATATTCATATTGTATTATGGTATAATACATGTAAACAATTTCATTATTTTCTAATTCTCCATCACCAAATCTTAGGTTACTTCATCACTAAGAAACTAAGTTAAAAGACTATTAATTAATGACGCATATTCCTTATACATTTGAAATAATTCAAATTATCTAATGAGTCTCGATTGTATATTTATTCACCATATTCATATTGTATTATGGTATAATACATGTAAATAGTTTGAGTATTTTCTAATTCTCCATCACCAAATCTTAGGTTAGTTCATCACTAAGAAACTAAGTTAAAAGACTATTACTTAATGACACATATGCCATATACATTTGAAATAATTCAAATTATCTAATGAGTCTCGATAGTATATTTATTCACGATATGCATATTGTATTATGGTATAATAGATGTAAACAATTTCAGTAATTTTTTCTTATCCATCACCAAATTTTAGGTTACTTCATCACTAAGAAACTAAGTTAAAAGACTATTAATTGATGACACATATTTTATATACATTGAAAATAATTCAAATTATATAATGAGTCTCGATAGTATATTTATTCACCATATTCATATTGTATTATGGTATAATTGATGTAAACAATTTCAATATTTTTCTTCTTCTGCATCACCAAATTTTAGGTTACTTCATCACTAAGAAACAAAGTTAAAAGACTATTACTTAATGACACATATTCCATATACATTTGAAATAATTCAAATTATCTAATGAGTCTCGATATTATATTTATTCACCATATTCATATTGTATTATGGTATAATAGATGTAAACAGTTTCAGTATTTTCTAATTCTCCATCACCAAATCTTAGGTTACTTCATCACTAAGAAACTAAGTTAAAAGACTATTACTTAATGACACATATTCCATATACATTTGAAATAATTCAAATTATCTAAGGAGTCTCGATAGTATATTTATTCACCATATTCATATTGTATTATGGTATAATACATGTAAGCAATTTCATTATTTTCTAATTCTCCATCACCAAATCTTAGGTTACTTCATCACTAACAAACTAAGTTAAAAGACTATTACTTAATGACACGTATTCCATATACATTTGAAATAATTCAAATTATCTAATGAGTCTCGATAGTATATTTATTCACCATATTCATATTGTATTATGGTATAATACATGTAAACAGTTTCATTATTTTCTAATTCTCCATCACCAAATCTTAGGTTACTTCATCACTAAGAAATAAAGTTAAAAGACTATTAATTAATAACACATATTCCTTATACATTTGAAATAATTCAAATTATCTAATGAGTCTCGATAGTATATTTATTCACCATATTCATATTGTATTATTGTATAATACATGTAAACAGTTTCAGTATTTTCTAATTCTCCATCACCAAATCTTTGGTTACTTCATCACTAAGAAACTAAGTTAAAAGCCTATTACTTAATGACACATATTCCATATACATTTCAAATAATTCAAATTATCTAATGAGTCTCGATAGTATATTTGTTCACCATATTCATATTGTATTATGGTATAATACATGTAAACAATTTCATTATTTTCTAATTCTCCATCACCAAATCTTAGGTTACTTCATCACTAAGAAACTAAGTTAAAAGACTATTAATTAATGACACATATTCCTTATACATTTGAAATAATTCAAATTATCTAATGAGTCTCGATAGTATATTTATTCACCATATTTATATTGTATTATGGTATAATAGATGTAAACAGTTTCAGTATTTTCTAATTCTCCATCACCAAATTTTAGGTTAATTCATCACTAAGAAACTAAGTTAAAAGACTATTACTTAATGACACATATTCCATATATATTTGAAATGATTCAAATTATCTAATGAGTCTCGATAGTATATTTATCCACCATATTCATATTGTATTATGGTATAATAGATGTAAACAATTTCAATATTTTTCTTCTTCTCCATCACCAAATTTAAGGTTACTTCATCACTAAGAAACTAAGTTAAAAGACTATTACTTAATGACACATATTCCATATACATTTGAAATAATTCAAATTATCTAATGAGTCTCGATAGTATATTTATTCACCATATTCATATTGTATTATGGTATAATAGATGTAAACAGTTTCAGTATTTTCTAATTCTCCATCACCAAATCTTAGGTTACTTCATCACTAAGAAACTAAGTTAAAAGACTATTACTTAATGACACATATTCCATATACATTTGAAATAATTCAAATTATCTAATGAGTCTCGATAGTATATTTATTCACCATATTCTTATTGTATTATGGTATAATAGATGAAAACAGTTTCAGTATTTTCTAATTCTCCATCACCAAATTTTAGGTTACTTCATCACTAAGAAACTAAGTTAAAAGACTATTACTTAATGACACATATTCCATATACATTTGAAATAGTTCAAATTATCTAATGAGTCTCGATAGTATATTTATTCACCATATTCATATTGTATTATGGTATAATACATGTAAACAGTTTCAGTATTTTCTAATTCTCCATCACCAAATCTTAGGTTACTTCATCACTAAGAAACTAAGTTAAAAGACTATTACTTAATGACACATATTCCATATACATTTGAAATAATTCAAATTATCTAATGAGTCTCGATAGTATATTTATTCACCATATTTATATTGTATTATGGTATAATACATGTAAACAGTTTCATTATTTTCTAATTCTCCATCACCAAATCATAGGTTACTTCATCACTAAGAAACTAAGTTAAAAGACTATTAATTAATGACGCATATTCCTTATACATTTGAAATAATTCAAATTATCTAATGAGTCTCGATAGTATATTTATTCACCATATTCATATTGTATTATTGTATAATACATGTAAACAGTTTCAGTATTTTCTGATTCTCCATCACCAAATCTTAGGTTACTTCATCACTAAGAAACTAAGTTAAAAGACTATTACTTAATGACACATATTCCATATACATTTGAAATAATTCAAATTATCTAATGAGTCTCGATAGTATATTTATTCACCATATTCATATTGTATTATGGTATAATACATGTAAACAGTTTCATTATTTTCTAATTCTCCATCACCAAATCTTAGGTTACTTCATCACTAAGAAACTGAGTTAAAAGACTATTAATTAATGACGCATATTCCTTATACATTTGAAATAATTCAAATTATCTAATGAGTCTCGATAGTATATTTATTCACCATATTCATATTGTATTATGGTATAATACATGTAAACAGTTTCAGTATTTTCTAATTCTCCATCACCAATTCTTAGGTTAGTTCATCACTAAGAAACTAAGTTAAAAGACTATTACTTAATGACACATATTCCATATACATTTGAAATAATTCAAATTATCTAATGAGTCTCGATAGTATATTTATTCACCATATTCATATTGTATTATGGTATAATACATGTAAACAGTTTCATTATTTTCTAATTCTCCATCACCAAATCTTAGGTTACTTCATTACTAATAAACTAAGTTAAAAGACTATTACTTAATGACACATATTCCATATACATTTGAAATAATTCAAATTATCTAATGAGTCTCGATAGTATATTTATTCACCATATTCATATTGTATTATGGTATAATAGATGAAAACAGTTTCAGTATTTTCTAATTCTCCATCACCAAATTTTAGGTTACTTCATCACTAAGAAACTAAGTTAAAAGACTATTACTTATTGACACATATTCCATATACATTTGAAATAGTTCAAATTATCTAATGAGTCTCGATAGTATATTTATTCACCATATTCATATTGTATTATGGTATAATACATGTAAACAGTTTCAGTATTTTCTAATTCTCCATCACCAAATCTTAGGTTACTTCATCACTAAGAAACTAAGTTAAAAGACTATTACTTAATGACACATATTCCATATACATTTGAAATAATTCAAATTATCTAATGAGTCTCGATAGTATATTTATTCACCATATTTATATTGTATTATGGTATAATACATGTAAACAGTTTCATTATTTTCTAATTCTCCATCACCAAATCATAGGTTACTTCATCACTAAGAAACTAAGTTAAAAGACTATTAATTAATGACGCATATTCCTTATACATTTGAAATAATTCAAATTATCTAATGAGTCTCGATAGTATATTTATTCACCATATTCATATTGTATTATTGTATAATACATGTAAACAGTTTCAGTATTTTCTGATTCTCCATCACCAAATCTTAGGTTACTTCATCACTAAGAAACTAAGTTAAAAGACTATTACTTAATGACACATATTCCATATACATTTGAAATAATTCAAATTATCTAATGAGTCTCGATAGTATATTTATTCACCATATTCATATTGTATTATGGTATAATACATGTAAACAGTTTCATTATTTTCTAATTCTCCATCACCAAATCTTAGGTTACTTCATCACTAAGAAACTGAGTTAAAAGACTATTAATTAATGACGCATATTCCTTATACATTTGAAATAATTCAAATTATCTAATGAGTCTCGATAGTATATTTATTCACCATATTCATATTGTATTATGGTATAATACATGTAAACAGTTTCAGTATTTTCTAATTCTCCATCACCAATTCTTAGGTTAGTTCATCACTAAGAAACTAAGTTAAAAGACTATTACTTAATGACACATATTCCATATACATTTGAAATAATTCAAATTATCTAATGAGTCTCGATAGTATATTTATTCACCATATTCATATTGTATTATGGTATAATACATGTAAACAGTTTCATTATTTTCTAATTCTCCATCACCAAATCTTAGGTTACTTCATCACTAATAAACTAAGTTAAAAGACTATTACTTAATGACACTTATTCCATATACATTTGAAATAATTCAAATTATCTAATGAGTCTCGATAGTATATTTATTCACCATATTCATATTGTATTATGGTATAATAGATGAAAACAGTTTCAGTATTTTCTAATTCTCCATCACCAAATTTTAGGTTACTTCATCACTAAGAAACTAAGTTAAAAGACTATTACTTAATGACACATATTCCATATACATTTGAAATAGTTCAAATTATCTAATGAGTCTCGATAGTATATTTATTCACCATATTCATATTGTATTATGGTATAATACATGTAAACAGTTTCAGTATTTTCTAATTCTCCATCACCAAATCTTAGGTTACTTCATCACTAAGAAACTAAGTTAAAAGACTATTACTTAATGACACATATTCCATATACATTTGAAATAATTCAAATTATCTAATGAGTCTCGATAGTATATTTATTCACCATATTTATATTGTATTATGGTATAATACATGTAAACAGTTTCATTATTTTCTAATTCTCCATCACCAAATCATAGGTTACTTCATCACTAAGAAACTAAGTTAAAAGACTATTAATTAATGACGCATATTCCTTATACATTTGAAATAATTCAAATTATCTAATGAGTCTCGATAGTATATTTATTCACCATATTCATATTGTATTATTGTATAATACATGTAAACAGTTTCAGTATTTTCTGATTCTCCATCACCAAATCTTAGGTTACTTCATCACTAAGAAACTAAGTTAAAAGACTATTACTTAATGACACATATTCCATATACATTTGAAATAATTCAAATTATCTAATGAGTCTCGATAGTATATTTATTCACCATATTCATATTGTATTATGGTATAATACATGTAAACAGTTTCATTATTTTCTAATTCTCCATCACCAAATCTTAGGTTACTTCATCACTAAGAAACTAAGTTAAAAGACTATTAATTAATGACGCATATTCCTTATACATTTGAAATAATTCAAATTATCTAATGAGTCTCGATAGTATATTTATTCACCATATTCATATTGTATTATGGTATAATACATGTAAACAGTTTCAGTATTTTCTAATTCTCCATCACCAATTCTTAGGTTAGTTCATCACTAAGAAACTAAGTTAAAAGACTATTACTTAATGACACATATTCCATATACATTTGAAATAATTAAAATTATCTAATGAGTCTCGATAGTATATTTATTCACGATATTCGTATTGTATTATTGTATAATAGATGTAAACAATTTCAGTATTTTTTTCTTCTCCATCACCAAATTTTAGGTTACTTCATCACTAAGAAACTAAGTTAAAAGATTATTAATTGATGACACATACTTTATATACATTGAAAATAATTCAAATTATATAATGAGTCTCGATAGTATATTTATTCACCATATTCATATTGTATTATGGTATAATAGATGTAAACAATTTCAATATTTTTCTTCTTCTCCATCACCAAATTTTAGGTTACTTCATCACTAAGAAACAAAGTTAAAAGACTATTACTTAATGACACATATTCCATATACATTTGAAATAATTTAAATTATCTAATGAGTCTCGATGGTATATTTATTAACGATATTCATATTGTATTATGGTATAATAGATGTAAACAATTCCAGTATTTTCCTTCTTCTCCATAACCAAATTTTAGGTTACTTCTTCACTAAGAAACTAAGTTAAAAGACTATTACTTAATGACACATATTCCATATACATTTGAAATAATTCAAATTATATAATGAGTCTCGATAGTATATTTATTCACCATATCTATATTGTATTATGGTATATTAGATGTAAACAGTTTCAGTATTTTCTAATTCTCCATCACCAAATCTTAGGTTACTTCGTCACTAAGAAACTAAGTTAAAAGACTAAAACTTAATGATACATATTCCATATACATTTGAAATAATTCAAATTATCTAATGAGTCTCGAATGTATATTTATCCATCATATTCATATTGTATTATGGTATAATAGATGTAAACAGTTTCAGTATTTTCTAATTCTCCATCACCAAATCTTAAGTTACTTCATCACTAAGAAAATAAGTTTAAAGACTATTACTTAATGACACATATTCCATATACATTTGAAATAATTCAAATTATCTAATGAGTCTCGATAGTATATTTATTCACCATATTTATATTGTATTATGGTATAATAGATGTAAACAGTTTCAGTATTTTCTAATTCTCCATCACAAAATTTTAGGTTACTTCATCACTAAGAAACTAAGTTAAAAGACTATTACTTAATGACACATATTCCATATACATTTGAAATGATTCAAATTATCTAATGAGTCTCGATAGTATATTTGTAACACCCCGTTTTCAATTAATTGATTTATTTGAATTTGGGAATTTATTTTATTAGAATTAATAAAATAAAAAGAATTATTTATTTTGGAGTATTTGAGGAAAATAAAAGAAATAAGGAATATTGGGATTTTTATGTTATTGGGCTTAGATGTTGTTAGTAAAGAGTGGGGGGCAGAGAAATAAAGTTATGTTTGGGACTTAGGCCATTTTCTCATTTTTGGTTTTCACGTAAGAACAGAAGTTGGAATTTGGGAAAATAGAGCTCTGAAGAACGGAGAACGAAGAACATCGCTCAAGAACTCAAAGCTGCTAATTGATAAGGTAAGGGGGGTTTATACTCGATTTATATTTGTTTATGGGTTTATGTACGGTTGATTCGGGTAATCGTAGGAAATCCCAATTGTTAGATGTTTCTAGGGATCGATAACCTTAGGATTGAACTTTGTTAGAAAAGGTTTAAGTTCCCGATTTTATGAATCAATTAGAGACTTTAGGTTCCTATGATGGATTGGATGTCTTTGTACTATATTGCACCGCCGTAGAGAGGTATTTTCGTGCAAAAATATGGGTATATGAGCTGCTGCAAAAACAGAAAAATTGGGTTCGCACTCATCAACACGGGCGCGTTGATTTACGCGGGCACCCGTGTTGATTCATTGTAATGCTGATGAAAATGTGTTTTCTGGCCATAATTCAACACGGGCGTGTTGATTAACACGGGCGCCCGTGTTGATTCACTGTGTTGGCATAAAAATGGGTTTTCTGGGCACAATTCAACACGGGCCGTGTTGATTTACACGGGCGCCCGTGTTGATCCCCTGTTTTGTCAAAAAAAACGTGTTTTCTGGACACATTTCCACACGGGCAGTGTTGTTTTACACGGGTACCCGTGTTAAACCTCCTGTGTTGGTTTTTAAACTATGTTTTCCGTGCATGTTGTTAAGTACGGATTGATCCGGTTTTGATGTGCAGTGTTTGACATGTTTTGAATATGTGTTTATTGAATTCCTAGTGTTGATTGATGTGTGTATCGAATAACGATTGTATGTTATGATACCAACACTATGTGGATCTTATTGTCATGCTTTTAGATGATGTTATCAAGCATGAATTATGATATAACTTGATATGATTGATGTTTAATAGTATGCTGAGTGGTTACATGCTATTCCTATCATGTTATGTTTGATATTGTTGATGTGCATGATATGTTGATTGATGTTCATAGTATGCTGAGTGTTACATACTTACATATCATGTTGCATTTGTTAATTCCCATTGTGTGGAATTAACATGGTGGCCAATATACGTGTCCGCGATCTAATGGAACGTTGAGGTGGTAGCCGTGTCCGCGATATAATGGAACGGTGAGTTATCCGTGACCCGCGATTTAATGGGGCGGTGAAGTGGTACCACATGCATGGGTGTGTTGCATTACTCGAATATAACATGAATGGATGATTTTTCCAATGTTATATTTGATTGTTTGTATGCACGTATGATTTGATAAATGGTTGATGATGTTTGATGAATATTTGCAAGTATGAAAGGCAATATGTCATGGATATATGAATTGTAAAGGTTTTGTAAACTATGAAATATGCTAATTATTGGGTGATGCTTATGATTTCGTGAATTGATTGTTATGAATGTATAACCAAATGTATATTCGAGAAGCTCACCCTTACTGTTGAATATTTCAGATTGAGGAGCTTCGCTCAGGTGCTTGGCGAAGGCTTATCGTGTCTAGTTTAGTTTCGTTTTAGTATGTCCGGGTCATGCTCTGATAGTTGTAACTCCGGGAACGTTTGGTTGTCGAGCTGCTTTAGTCAGACTCATTTATTTTCTTTTAATTGTTATAATATGACGTTGACTTTTCCAGGTGTTAATCCCTGATGATTTTGGAAAATATTATAACATTTGATTTTATTAAATAAATTATTCCGCTGTGTAGACATGTATGAGTTACCACTAAAATTATGCATGACAGGAATTTATTTTATTAAAAGAGAATTGTAGCATTCCTCGATTATTACATGTACTCTGAGTTGATAATTTTTAATATTTGCGAAAATTATATGCGGGGTTTTAGAGGGTGTTACAATAGTGGTATCAGAGCATAGTCGGTCGTTGTGACCAGAGTCTTGAGTCAGTCATTCCTTTTCGTATGCGACTAGTGCAAGGTAACACTGTCGATACTGTATTCTGATGTGGAGTATGTTTTAATTCTCAGGAATATGGCTGGAAGAGGTAATGGACGAAATGATGCTGCACTAGCTGAGGCTTTGGGGATGTTAGCTGGTGTACTTGCTGGGAACCCAACTGGAGGCGTGATTGGTGCTGATAGGCAATTGGGAAATTTCCAGAGGAACAATCCTCCGTTGTTCAAAGGTACACATGACCCCGAAGGTGCTCAGAAGTGGCTGAAGGAAATCGAAAGGATTTTCCGTGTGATCGATTGTGCTGAAGATCTGAAAGTCAGATATGGTACGCATATGTTGGCAGAAGAGGCCGACGACTGGTGGGTTGCCACAAGGACTGAAATGGTTCAGGATGGAGAGGCACTGACTTGGGCTAACTTCAGAAGGGCTTTTCTGAGAAGGTACTTTCCTGAAGATGTTCGAGGAAGAAAGGAAATTGAATTTTTGGAGCTTAAGCAGGGCAATCTGACTGTTAGTGAGTATGCTACTAAGTTCACTGAGCTGGCAAAGTATTATGCACACTACAACAATGATGAGGCTGGAGAATTCTCTAAATGTATCAAATTTGAGAATGGTCTCCGAGATGAGATTAAGCAGGGAATCAGGTACCAGCGTATTCGTAGATTTTCTGATCTGGTGGATTGTAGCAGAATCTTGGAAGAAGATATTACCAAGAATCGGTCGTCTCACTCTCGTGGGGCTGTTGATAAAAGAGGGAAGCAACATATGGACCGTGGCAAGCCATATGGTAGAGATAACCAGAGATCAGGCGGTTGGAAGAGGCCTAGTGGGGGAGATTCTAAGGCTCCTATCAGATGCTACAGGTGTGGTGAGTCTGGTCATCACATTCGAGATTGCAAGAGTGATGAGAAGAAGTGCTATAAATGTGGAAAGGCTGGTCATTTGTCTATTGATTGCAAAGGGAAGTCTGTTACTTGTTACAATTGTGGCGAAGAAGGTCACATTCGTCCGCAGTGTCCTAAGCCTAGGAAGGATCAGTCAGGTGGAAAAGTGTTTGCTTTGTCTGGATCTGAGACTACCCCAGAGGATCGATTGATTAAAGGTACGTGTTTTATTCATGGCACACCTTTAGTTGCAATTATTGATACTGGTGCAACTCATTCTTTCATTTCTTTGGATTGTGCTGAGAGGTTGAAACTGGACATATCTGGTATGCGAGGTAGCATGGTTGTTGATACTCCTGCATCGGGTTCAGTGACAACTTCACTCGTATGTAGGAATTGTCCTATTGAGATTTTTGGTAGAGGTTTCGGTATGGACTTAGTGTGCCTACCGCTTGAACAAATTGATATTATCCTTGGGATGAACTGGTTGGAATTTAACCGGGTTCATCTGAACTGCTTTGCTAAGACGGTGATTTTCCCAGAAGCAGTTGGTGTCGAGAATTTGACTATGACTGCTAGGCAGGTGCAAGAAGCAATGGAAGATGGTGCTAATGTGTTTATGTTACTTGCTTCGTTAGATGCAACAGGAAAGGTCAGGAGTAGTGAATTGCCAGTGGTGTGTGATTTTCCAGAAGTCTTTCCTGATGATGTTGGCGAGTTACCTCCTGAGAGAGAAGTGGAATTTTCTATAGATTTAATTCCTGGTACGAGACCGGTGTCGATGGCGCCATATCGTATGTCTGCGTCTGAATTGGCTGAATTGAAGAGTCAGTTGGAAGATTTACTGGAGAAGAAGTTTATTCGTCCAAGTGTTTCGCCTTGGGGTGCTCCGGTATTGTTGGTTAAGAAGAAAGAAGGTTCTATGAGACTGTGTGTTGATTACAGGCAATTGAACAAGGTAACCATCAAGAATCGGTACCCGTTACCGAGGATTGATGATTTAATGGATCAGTTAATTGGAGCCAGTGTATTCAGTAAGATTGATTTGAGATCTGGATATCATCAGATTCGTGTGAAAGCGGAAGATATTCAAAAGACTGCTTTTCGAACGAGGTATGGGCATTATGAATATTCTGTTATGCCGTTCGGAGTTACTAATGCACCTGGTGTTTTCATGGAATATATGAATAGGATTTTTCACCCATATCTGGATAAGTTTGTTGTGGTTTTTATTGATGACATTCTGATCTATTCCGAGAATGACGAAGAACATGCGGAACATCTCAGAATTGTGTTAGAGTTGTTGAAAGATAAGAAGTTGTATGCAAAGTTGTCCAAATGTGAGTTCTGGCTGAATGAAGTTAGTTTTCTTGGACATGTGATTTCTAAGAATGGTATTGCAGTGGATCCTGCGAAAGTAGAAGCGGTATCTCAGTGGGAAGCGCCGAAGACTGTTTCTGAAATTAGAAGTTTTCTTGGTCTTGCAGGTTATTACAGAAAATTTATCGAAGGATTCTCAAAGTTAGCATTGCCGTTGACGAAGTTGACTCGTAAAGGACAAGCGTTTATTTGGGATTCTGATTGTGAGAAAGGTTTCCAAGAACTGAAGCGGAGATTGACTAGTGCTCCTATTCTGATTTTGCCGAATCCGGTGGAATCTTTTGTGGTTTATTGTGATGCATCTCTGTTGGGTTTAGGTGGTGTTTTAATGCAGAATCAGCAGGTAGTTGCGTATGCTTCGAGACAGTTGAAGGTTCATGAAAGGAACTATCCTACTCATGACTTAGAGTTGGCAGCAGTTGTGTTTGTCTTGAAATTGTGGAGACATTATCTGTATGGTTCGAGGTTTGAAGTGTATAGTGATCATAAGAGTTTGAAGTATCTTTTCGATCAGAAAGAGCTCAATATGAGGCAAAGAAGGTGGTTAGAATTCCTCAAAGATTATGATTTTGGTTTGAATTACCATCCTGGTAAGGCAAATGTAGTTGCAGATGCTTTGAGCAGGAAGTCCTTGCATATGTCTATGATGATGGTTCGTGAATTGGATTTAATTGAGCAATTCCGAGATTTGAGTTTGGTTTGTGAAAGTACTCCGAAGTGTGTTCGTTTGGGTATGTTGAAACTTACTAGTGGTATTCTAGAAGAGATCAGGATCGGGCAGAAATCCGATGTTAATTTAGTTGATAAATTGACATTGATCAACCAAGGTCAAGGTGGTGAGTTTAGGATTGATGAAAATGATGTTATGAGATTTGGCGATAGAGTTTGTGTTCCTGATGTCGCAGAAATCAAGAAAAGTATATTAGAGGAAGGACATCGCAGTGGGATGAGCATTCATCCGGGTGCCACGAAAATGTATCATGATTTGAAGAAATTGTTTTGGTGGCCGAGAATGAAAAAGGAAATAGCTGAATTTGTGTATGCATGTTTAATCTGTCAGAAATCGAAGATTGAGCATCAAAAGCCGTCTGGGTTTATGCAACCGATGTTTATTCCAGAATGGAAGTGGGATAGTATTTCTATGGATTTCGTATCTGGGTTGCCAAGGACTCCTATGAATTGTGAAGCGATATGGGTCGTTGTGGATAGGTTGACTAAGTCTGCTCATTTTATACCGGTGCGAATGGATTACTCGATGGAGAGATTGGCACAGTTGTATATTGAGAAAATAGTGAGTTTGCATGGAGTTCCTTCTAGTATTGTGTCAGATAGAGATCCGAGGTTCACTTCGAAATTTTGGGAAGGATTGCAGAAGGCTTTGGGTACTAAGTTGAGATTGAGTTCAGCTTACCATCCTCAGACTGATGGACAGACGGAGAGGACGATTCAATCGTTAGAAGACTTATTGCGTGCTTGTGTTTTAGAGAAAGGTGGAGCTTGGGATAGCTATTTGCCATTGATTGAGTTTACTTATAACAATAGTTACCATTCGAGTATTGGTATGGCTCCGTTTGAGGCATTGTATGGTAGACGGTGTAGGACGCCTTTGTGTTGGTATGAATCTGGAGAGAGTTCGGTAATTGGGCCTGAGATTGTTCAGCAGACTACCGAAAAGATCAAATTGATTCAAGAGAAGATGAGAGCTTCTCAGAGTCGTCAGAAAAGTTATCATGATAAGAGGAGAAAGAATTTAGAATTCAGTGCTGGAGATCATGTGTTTATGAGAGTTACTCCGATGACGGGTATTGGTCGGGCGTTGAAGTCTAAGAAGTTGACTCCGCGTTTTATTGGTCCGTTTCAGATTACGGAAAGAGTGGGAGAAGTTGCTTATCGCATTGCTTTACCTCCGAGACTTGCAAATTTGCACGATGTTTTTCATGTTTCTCAGTTGAGGAGATACATTCCAGACCCATCTCATGTAATTCAAATAGATGATGTACAGGTAAGAGATAACCTGACAGTAGAAGCATTGCCTATGAGGATAGAAGATCGGGAAGTGAAACAGTTAAGAGGTAAAGAGATAGCATTAGTGAAGGTTGCTTGGGGAGGTCCAGCATATGGAAATATCACTTGGGAGCTGGAGAGCCAGATGAAAGAGGCTTATCCGGAGCTGTTCGTCTAAGGTATGTTTTCGAGGACGAAAACTCTTTTAGTGGGGGAGAGTTGTAACACCCCGTTTTCAATTAATTGATTTATTTGAATTTGGGAATTTATTTTATTAGAATTAATAAAATAAAAAGAATTATTTATTTTGGAGTATTTGAGGAAAATAAAAGAAATAAGGAATATTGGGATTTTTATGTTATTGGGCTTAGATGTTGTTAGTAAAGAGTGGGGGGCAGAGAAATAAAGTTATGTTTGGGACTTAGGCCATTTTCTCATTTTTGGTTTTCACGTAAGAACAGAAGTTGGAATTTGGGAAAATAGAGCTCTGAAGAACGGAGAACGAAGAACATCGCTCAAGAACTCAAAGCTGCTAATTGATAAGGTAAGGGGGGTTTATACTCGATTTATATTTGTTTATGGGTTTATGTACGGTTGATTCGGGTAATCGTAGGAAATCCCAATTGTTAGATGTTTCTAGGGATCGATAACCTTAGGATTGAACTTTGTTAGAAAAGGTTTAAGTTCCCGATTTTATGAATCAATTAGAGACTTTAGGTTCCTATGATGGATTGGATGTCTTTGTACTATATTGCACCGCCGTAGAGAGGTATTTTCGTGCAAAAATATGGGTATATGAGCTGCTGCAAAAACAGAAAAATTGGGTTCGCACTCATCAACACGGGCGCGTTGATTTACGCGGGCACCCGTGTTGATTCACTGTAATGCTGATGAAAATGTGTTTTCTGGCCATAATTCAACACGGGCGTGTTGATTAACACGGGCGCCCGTGTTGATTCACTGTGTTGGCATAAAAATGGGTTTTCTGGGCACAATTCAACACGGGCCGTGTTGATTTACACGGGCGCCCGTGTTGATCCCCTGTTTTGTCAAAAAAAACGTGTTTTCTGGACACATTTCCACACGGGCAGTGTTGTTTTACACGGGTACCCGTGTTAAACCTCCTGTGTTGGTTTTTAAACTATGTTTTCCGTGCATGTTGTTAAGTACGGATTGATCCGGTTTTGATGTGCAGTGTTTGACATGTTTTGAATATGTGTTTATTGAATTCCTAGTGTTGATTGATGTGTGTATCGAATAACGATTGTATGTTATGATACCAACACTATGTGGATCTTATTGTCATGCTTTTAGATGATGTTATCAAGCATGAATTATGATATAACTTGATATGATTGATGTTTAATAGTATGCTGAGTGGTTACATGCTATTCCTATCATGTTATGTTTGATATTGTTGATGTGCATGATATGTTGATTGATGTTCATAGTATGCTGAGTGTTACATACTTACATATCATGTTGCATTTGTTAATTCCCATTGTGTGGAATTAACATGGTGGCCAATATACGTGTCCGCGATCTAATGGAACGTTGAGGTGGTAGCCGTGTCCGCGATATAATGGAACGGTGAGTTATCCGTGACCCGCGATTTAATGGGGCGGTGAAGTGGTACCACATGCATGGGTGTGTTGCATTACTCGAATATAACATGAATGGATGATTTTTCCAATGTTATATTTGATTGTTTGTATGCACGTATGATTTGATAAATGGTTGATGATGTTTGATGAATATTTGCAAGTATGAAAGGCAATATGTCATGGATATATGAATTGTAAAGGTTTTGTAAACTATGAAATATGCTAATTATTGGGTGATGCTTATGATTTCGTGAATTGATTGTTATGAATGTATAACCAAATGTATATTCGAGAAGCTCACCCTTACTGTTGAATATTTCAGATTGAGGAGCTTCGCTCAGGTGCTTGGCGAAGGCTTATCGTGTCTAGTTTAGTTTCGTTTTAGTATGTCCGGGTCATGCTCTGATAGTTGTAACTCCGGGAACGTTTGGTTGTCGAGCTGCTTTAGTCAGACTCGTTTATTTTCTTTTAATTGTTATAATATGACGTTGACTTTTCCAGGTGTTAATCCCTGATGATTTTGGAAAATATTATAACATTTGATTTTATTAAATAAATTATTCCGCTGTGTAGACATGTATGAGTTACCACTAAAATTATGCATGACAGGAATTTATTTTATTAAAAGAGAATTGTAGCATTCCTCGATTATTACATGTACTCTGAGTTGATAATTTTTAATATTTGCGAAAATTATATGCGGGGTTTTAGAGGGTGTTACAATATTTATCCACCATATTCATATTGTATTATGGTATAATAGATGTAAACAATTTCAATATTTTTCTTCTTCTCCATCACCAAATTTAAGGTTACTTCATCACTAAGAAACTAAGTTAAAAGACTATTACTTAATGACACATATTCCATATACATTTGAAATAATTCAAATTAACTAATGAGTCTCGATAGTATATTTATTCACCATATTCATATTGTATTATGGTATAATAGATGTAAACAGTTTCAGTATTTTCTAATTCTCCATCACCAAATCTTAGGTTACTTCATCACTAAGAAACTAAGTTAAAAGACTATTACTTAATGACACATATTCCATATACATTTGAAATAATTCAAATTATCTAATGAGTCTCGATAGTATATTTATTCACCATATTCATATTGTATTATGGTATAATAGATGTAAACAGTTTCAGTATTTTCTAATTCTCCATCACTAAGAAACTAAGTTAAAAGACTATTACTTAATGACACATATTCCATATACATTTGAAATAATTCAAATTATCTAATGAGTCTCGATAGTATATTTATTCACCATATTCATATTGTATTATGGTATAATAGATGTAAACAGTTTCAGTATTTTCTAATTCTCCATCACTAAGAAACTAAGTTAAAAGACTATTACTTAATGACACATATTCCATATACATTTGAAATAATTCAAATTATCTAATGAGTCTCGATAGTATATTTATTCACCATATTCATATTGTATTATGGTATAATAGATGTAAACAGTTTCAGTATTTTCTAATTCTCCATCACCAAATCTTAGGTTACTTCATCACTAAGAAACTAAGTTAAAAGACTATTACTTAATGACACATATTCCATATACATTTGAAATAATTCAAATTATCTAATGAGTCTCGATAGTATATTTATTCACCATATTTATATTGTATTATGGTATAATACATGTAAACAGTTTCATTATTTTCTAATTCTCCATCACCAAATCATAGGTTACTTCATCACTAAGAAACTAAGTTAAAAGACTATTAATTAATGACGCATATTCCTTATACATTTGAAATAATTCAAATTATCTAATGAGTCTCGATAGTATATTTATTCACCATATTCATATTGTATTATTGTATAATACATGTAAACAGTTTCAGTATTTTCTAATTCTCCATCACCAATTCTTAGGTTAGTTCATCACTAAGAAACTAAGTTAAAAGACTATTACTTAATGACACATATTCCATATACATTTGAAATAATTCAAATTATCTAATGAGTCTCGATAGTATATTTATTCACGATATTCATATTGTATTATTGTATAATAGATGTAAATAATTTCAGTATTTTTTTCTTCTCCATAACCGAATTTTAGGTTACTTCTTCACTAAGAAACTAAGTTAAAAGACTATTACTTAATGACACATATTCCATATACATTGAAAATAATTCAAATTATATAATGAGTCTCGATAGTATATTTATTCACCATATTCATATTGTATTATGGTATAATAGATGTAAACAATTTCAATATTTTTCTTCTTCTCCATCACCAAATTTTAGGTTACTTCATCACTAAGAAACAAAGTTAAAAGACTATTACTTAATGACACATATTCCATATACATTTGAAATAATTTAAATTATCTAATGAGTCTCGATAGTATATTTATTCACGATATTCATATTGTATTATGGTATAATAGATGTAAACAATTTCAGTATTTTCCTTCTTCTCCATAACCAAATTTTAGGTTACTTCTTCACTAAGAAACTAAGTTAAAAGACTATTACTTAATGACACATATTCCATATACATTTGAAATAATTCAAATTATCTAATGAGTCTCGATAGTATATTTATTCACCATATCTATATTGTATTATGGTATATTCGATGTAAACGGTTTCATTATTTTCTAATTCTCCATCACCAAATCTTAGGTTACTTCATCACTAAGAAACTAAGTTAAAAGACTAAAACTTAATGATACATATTCCATATACATTTGAAATAATTCAAATTATCTAATGAGTCTCGATAGTATATTTATCCATCATATTCATATTGTATTATGGTATAATAGATGTAAACAATTTCAGTATTTTTTAATTCTCCATCACCAAATCTTAAGTTACTTCATCACTAAGAAACTAAGTTTAAAGACTATTACTTAATGACACATATTCCATATACATTTGAAATAATTCAAATTATCTAATGAGTCTCGATAGTATATTTATTCACCATATTTATATTGTATTATGGTATAATAGATGTAAACAGTTTCAGTATTTTCTAATTCTCCATCACAAAATTTTAGGTTACTTCATCTAGGGATGTCAATGGGGCGGGGCGGGGCCGGGGGGACACTTCCCCATCTTTTTCCCCGCCATCAAATTCATTCCCCGTCCCCGTCCCCGATCTCCGTCACGGGGGAATTTCTATCCCCATCCCCGTTCCCCGCGGATCCCCGTTCCCCGCGGGGATCCCCATAGATCCTACATTTATTCATTAATATTTTATTTTTTTAAAATGTTTATATTTTCTATAAAAATAAAAAGCACAAAGAATTCACATATTTATTATGTTATTAAAAAATACTAGTATTTGACATTTATTATTTTTTATTAAAAATACTAATGGAACACAAAATAATAATATTTTTTTTATAAATTTCTATAAAATGCTATAAAATTCAACAAAATGAACTATAATACTTTTTAAAGTAACAATATGCCTAAACAACTAAAAAAATCCAACAACATAATTATGTTTAAAAAACTATACTTCATCAAAACTAATAAGGGATAATTATAAAATTTAGCATCATGAGTATGCTTGAAAAGCTAAAAAATACTTCATAATAAGTCAACTAAAAGCAAAAGTCAACATATCTCTATTTGCTCAATTGATAACACACGTAAAGTAGAAATATCAAAATACTTAAAACAAAGTTACATATAAATAAACTAAAATATTAAGAAAAATATCCAAACAAGTAATGATCAATCATGTCTCTCTTTCCAACTTCTCCTTGCAAGGTCTTCTTCCTCATTCCACAATTAGATATGACTTTCTTTTTCCTACGAAAAGTAAACCATCAATAATTATATTTACTTAAAAAAATACTTTAAAAACTAAAAGGTAATCAACACTAATATGTAAATTACCTTATTATCATCATCATCATCATCCATATCTTCATCCACACATTCGAATTGAGTCAACGTTTTTGAATAACCTAAGAAACAAATAGCTAAATTAAAATTTAAAAATCCTTTTCAATTAATCTTGTAAATACATGAATAAAATGAAACGCTTCAACTTTTTTAGGGTCTAATATTTACATTTCTCTCTCTTAATAAATACATGAATATTTATTTATTTATTTTTATAAATAAACATAAAGGAAATGACTAAAAAACCTAATCTAAAATATATATATTAAATTAACTATATCAAAATAATAGGCGGGGCGGGGGGTGTATTCCTTGTCCCCGTCCCCGAAATGCTCTCGGGGGAATTTTTCTCCCCATCCCCGCCCCCACGGGGGAAAATTCCCCATCTTTGGGGCCCCGAACGGGGCGTTCCCCGCGGGGATCCCCATTAACAGGTCCAAACTGACATCCCTAACTTCATCACTAAGAAACTAAGTTAAAAGACTATTACTTAATGACACATATTACATATACATTTGAAATGATTCAAATTATCTAATGAGTCTCGATAGTATATTTATCCACCATATTCATATTGTATTATGGTATAATAGATGTAAACAATTTCAATATTTTTCTTCTTCTCCATCACCAAATTTAAGGTTACTTCATCACTAAGAAACTAAGTTAAAAGACTATTACTTAATGACATATATTCCATATACATTTGAAATAATTCAAATTAGCTAATGAGTCTCGATAGTATATTTATTCACCATATTCATATTGTATTATGGTATAATAGATGTAAACAGTTTCAGTATTTTCTAATTCTCCATCACCAAATTTAAGGTTACTTCATCACTAAGAAACTAAGTTAAAAGACTATTACTTAATGACACATATTCCATATACATTTGAAATAATTCAAATTATCTAATGAGTCTCGATAGTATATTTATTCACCATATTTATATTGTATTATGGTATAATACATGTAAACAGTTTCATTATTTTCTAATTCTCCATCACCAAATCATAGGTTACTTCATCACTAAGAAACTAAGTTAAAAGACTATTAATTAATGACGCATATTCCTTATACATTTGAAATAATTCAAATCATCTAATGAGTCTCGATAGTATATTTATTCACCATATTCATATTGTATTATTGTATAATACATGTAAACAGTTTCAGTATTTTCTAATTCTCCATCACCAATTCTTAGGTTACTTCATCACTAAGAAACTAAGTTAAAAGACTATTACTTAATGACACATATTCCATATACATTTGAAATAATTCAAATTATCTAATGAGTCTCGATAGTATATTTATTCACGATATTCATATTGTATTATTGTATAATAGATGTAAATAATTTCAGTATTTTTTTCTTCTCCATCACCAAATTTTAGGTTACTTCATCACTAAGAAACTAAGTTAAAAGACTATTAATTGATGACACATACTTTATATACATTGAAAATAATTCAAATTATATAATGAGTCTCGATAGTATATTTATTCACCATATTCATATTGTATTATGGTATAATAGATGTAAACAATTTCAATATTTTTCTTCTTCTACATCACCAAATTTTAGGTTACTTCATCACTAAGAAACAAAGTTAAAAGACTATTACTTAATGACACATATTCCATATACATTTGAAATAATTTAAATTATCTAATGAGTCTCGATAGTATATTTATTCACCATATTCATATTTTATTATGGTATAATAGATGTAAACAATTTCAGTATTTTCCTTCTTCTCCATAACCAAATTTTAGGTTACTTCTTCACTAAGAAACTAAGTTAAAAGACTATTACTTAATGACACATATTCCATATACATTGAAAATAATTCAAATTATATAATGAGTCTCGATAGTATATTTATTCACCATATTCATATTGTATTATGGTATAATAGATGTAAACAATTTCAATATTTTTCTTCTTCTCCATCACCAAATTTTAGGTTACTTCATCACTAAGAAACAAAGTTAAAAGACTATTACTTAATGACACATATTCCATATACATTTGAAATAATTTAAATTATCTAATGAGTCTCGATAGTATATTTATTCACGATATTCATATTGTATTATGGTATAATAGATGTAAACAATTTCAGTATTTTCCTTCTTCTCCATAACCAAATTTTAGGTTACTTCTTCACTAAGAAACTAAGTTAAAAGACTATTACTTAATGACACATATTCCATATACATTTGAAATAATTCAAATTATCTAATGAGTCTCGATAGTATATTTATTCACCATATCTATATTGTATTATGGTATATTAGATGTAAACGGTTTCATTATTTTCTAATTCTCCATCACCAAATCTTAGGTTACTTCATCACTAAGAAACTAAGTTAAAAGACTAAAACTTAATGATACATATTCCATATACATTTGAAATAATTCAAATTATCTAATGAGTCTCGATAGTATATTTATCCATCATATTCATATTGTATTATGGTATAATAGATGTAAACAGTTTCAGTATTTTTTAATTCTCCATCACCAAATCTTAAGTTACTTCATCACTAAGAAACTAAGTTTAAAGACTATTACTTAATGACACATATTCCATATACATTTGAAATAATTCAAATTATCTAATGAGTCTCGATAGTATATTTATTCACCATATTTATATTGTATTATGGTATAATAGATGTAAACAGTTTCAGTATTTTCTAATTCTTTATCACAAAATTTTAGGTTACTTCATCACTAAGAAACTAAGTTAAAAGACTATTACTTAATGACACATATTACATATACATTTGAAATGATTCAAATTATCTAATAAGTCTCGATAGTATATTTATCCACCATATTCATATTGTATTATGGTATAATAGATGTAAACAATTTCAATATTTTTCTTCTTCTCCATCACCAAATTTAAGGTTACTTCATCACTAAGAAACTAAGTTAAAAGACTATTACTTAATGACATATATTCCATATACATTTGAAATAATTCAAATTAGCTAATGAGTCTCGATAGTATATTTATTCACCATATTCATATTGTATTATGGTATAATAGATGTAAACAGTTTCAGTATTTTCTAATTCTCCATCACCAAATTTTAGGTTACTTCATCACTAAGAAACTAAGTTAAAAGACTATTACTTAATGACACATATTCCATATACATTTGAAATAATTCAAATTATGTAATGAGTCTCGATAGTATATTTATTCACCATATTCATATTGTATTATGGTATAATACATGTAAACAGTTTCAGTATTTTCTAATTCTCCATCACCAAATCTTAGGTTACTTCATCACTAAGAAACTAAGTTAAAAGACTATTACTTAATGACACATATTCCATATACATTTGAAATAATTCAAATTATCTAATGAGTCTCGATAGTATATTTATTCACCATATTTATATTGTATTATGGTATAATACATGTAAACAGTTTCATTATTTTCTAATTCTCCATCACCAAATCTTAGGTTACTACATCACTAAGAAACTAAGTTAAAAGACTATTAATTAATGACGCATATTCCTTATACATTTGAAATAATTCAAATTATCTAATGAGTCTCGATAGTATATTTATTCACCATATTCATATTGTATTATTGTATAATACATGTAAACAGTTTCAGTATTTTCTAATTCTGCATCACCAATTCTTAGGTTAGTTCATCACTAAGAAACTAAGTTAAAAGACTATTACTTAATGACACATATTCCATATACATTTGAAATAATTCAAATTATCTAATGAGTCTCGATAGTATATTTATTCACGATATTCATATTGTATTATTGTATAATAGATGTAAATAATTTCAGTATTTTTTTCTTCTCCATCACCAAATTTTAGGTTACTTCATCACTAAGAAACTAAGTTAAAAGACTATTAATTGATGACACATACTTTATATACATTGAAAATAATTCAAATTATATAATGAGTCTCGATAGTATATTTATTCACCATATTCATATTGTATTATGGTATAATAGATGTAAACAATTTCAATATTTTTCTTCTTCTACATCACCAAATTTTAGGTTACTTCATCACTAAGAAACAAAGTTAAAAGACTATTACTTAATGACACATATTCCATATACATTTGAAATAATTTAAATTATCTAATGAGTCTCGATAGTATATTTATTCACCATATTCATATTTTATTATGGTATAATAGATGTAAACAATTTCAGTATTTTCCTTCTTCTCCATAACCAAATTTTAGGTTACTTCTTCACTAAGAAACTAAGTTAAAAGACTATTACTTAATGACACATATTCCATATAAATTGAAAATAATTCAAATTATATAATGAGTCTCGATAGTATATTTATTCACCATATTCATATTGTATTATGGTATAATAGATGTAAACAATTTCAATATTTTTCTTCTTCTCCATCACCAAATTTTAGGTTACTTCATCACTAAGAAACAAAGTTAAAAGACTATTACTTAATGACACATATTCCATATACATTTGAAATAATTTAAATTATCTAATGAGTCTCGATAGTATATTTATTCACGATATTCATATTGTCTTATGGTATAATAGATGTAAACAATTTCAGTATTTTCCTTCTTCTTCATAACCAAATTTTAGGTTACTTCTTCACTAAGAAACTAAGTTTAAAGACTATTACTTAATGACACATATTCCATATACATTTGAAATAATTCAAATTATCTAATGAGTCTCGATAGTATATTTATTCACCATATCTATATTGTATTATAGTATATTAGATGTAAACAGTTTCAGTATTTTCTAATTCTCCATCACAAAATCTTAGGTTACTTCATCACTAAGAAACTAAGTTAAAAGACTATTACTTAATGACACATATTCCATATACATTTGAAATAATTCAAATTATCTAATGAGTCTCGATAGTATATTTATTCACCATATTTATATTGTATTATGGTATAATAGATGTAAACAGTTTCAGTATTTTCTAATTCTCCATCACCAAATCTTAAGTTACTTCATCACTAAGAAACTAAGTTTAAAGACTATTACTTAATGACACATATTCCATATACATTTGAAATAATTCAAATTATCTAATACGTCTCGATAGTATATTTATTCACCATATTTATATTGTATTATGGTATAATAGATGTAAACAGTTTCAGTATTTTCTAATTCTCCATCACAAAATTTTAGGTTACTTCATCACTAAGAAACTAAGTTAAAAGACTATTACTTAATGACACATATTCCATATACATTTGAAATGATTCAAATTATCTAATGAGTCTCGATAGTATATTTATCCACCATATTCATATTGTATTATGGTATAATAGATGTAAACAATTTCAATATTTTTCTTCTTCTCCATCACCAAATTTAAGGTTACTTCATCACTAAGAAACTAAGTTAAAAGACTATTACTTAATGACACATATTCCATATACATTTGAAATAATTCAAATTATCTAATGAGTCTCGATAGTATATTTATTCACCATATCTATATTGTATTATGGTATATTAGATGTAAACGGTTTCAGTATTTTCTAATTCTCCATCACCAAATCTTAGGTTACTTCATCACTAAGAAACTAAGTTAAAAGACTAAAACTTAATGATACATATTCCATATACATTTGAAATAATTCAAATTATCTAATGAGTCTCGATAGTATATTTATTCACGATATTCATATTGTATTATTGTATAATAGATGTAAACAATTTCAGTATTTTTTTCTTCTTCATCACCAAATTTTAGGTTACTTCATCACTAAGAAACTAAGTTAAAAGACTATTAATTAATGACGCATATTCCTTATACATTTGAAATAATTCAAATTATCTAATGAGTCTTGATAGTATATTTATTCACCATATTCATATTGTATTATTGTATAATACATGTAAACAGTTTCAGTATTTTCTAATTCTCCATCACCAATTCTTAGGTTAGTTCATCACTAAGAAACTAAGTTAAAAGACTATTACTTAATGACACATATTCCATATACATTTGAAATAATTCAAATTATCTAATGAGTCTCGATAGTATATTTATTCACGATATTCATATTGTATTATTGTATAATAGATGTAAATAATTTCAGTATTTTTTTCTTCTCCATCACCAAATTTTAGGTTACTTCTTCACTAAGAAACTAAGTTAAAAGACTATTACTTAATGACACATATTCCATATACATTGAAAATAATTCAAATTATATAATGAGTCTCGATAGTATATTTATTCACCATATTCATATTGTATTATGGTATAATAGATGTAAACAATTTCAATATTTTTCTTCTTCTCCATCACCAAATTTTAGGTTACTTCATCACTAAGAAACAAAGTTAAAAGACTATTACTTAATGACACATATTCCATATACATTTGAAATAATTCAAATTATCTAATGAGTCTCGATAGTATATTTATTCACCATATTCATATTGTATTATGGTATAATAGATGTAAACAGTTTCAGTATTTTCTAATTCTCCATCACCAAATTTTAGGTTACTTCATCACTAAGAAACTAAGTTAAAAGACTATTACTTAATGACACATATTCCATATACATTTGAAATAATTCAAATTATCTAATGAGTCTCGATAGTATATTTATTCACCATATTCATATTGTATTATGGTATAATACATGTAAACAGTTTCAGTATTTTCTAATTCTCCATCACCAAATCTTAGGTTACTTCATCACTAAGAAACTAAGTTAAAAGACTATTACTTAATGACACATATTCCATATACATTTGAGATAATTCAAATTATCTAATGAGTCTCGATAGTATATTTATTCACCATATTTATATTGTATTATGGTATAATACATGTAAACAGTTTCATTATTTTCTAATTCTCCATCACCAAATCATAGGTTACTTCATCACTAAGAAACTAAGTTAAAAGACTATTAATTAATGACGCATATTCCTTATACATTCGAAATAATTCAAATTATCTAATGAGTCTCGATAGTATATTTATTCACCATATTCATATTGTATTATTGTATAATACATGTAAACAGTTTCAGTATTTTCTAATTCTCCATCACCAATTCTTAGGTTAGTTCATCACTAAGAAACTAAGTTAAAAGACTATTACTTAATGACACATATTCCATATACATTTGAAATAATTCAAATTATCTAATGAATCTCGATAGTATATTTATTCACGATATTCATATTGTATTATTGTATAATAGATGTAAACAATTTCAGTATTTTTTTCTTCTCCATCACCAAATTTTAGGTTACTTCATCACTAAGAAACTAAGTTAAAAGACTATTAATTGATGACACATACTTTATATACATTGAAAATAATTCAAATTATATAATGAGTCTCGATAGTATATTTATTCACCATATTCATATTGTATTATGGTATAATAGATGTAAACAATTTCAATATTTTTCTTCTTCTACATCACCAAATTTTAGGTTACTTCATCACTAAGAAACAAAGTTAAAAGACTATTACTTAATGACACATATTCCATATACATTTGAAATAATTTAAATTATCTAATGAGTCTCGATAGTATATTTATTCACCATATTCATATTTTATTATGGTATAATAGATGTAAACAATTTCAGTATTTTCCTTCTTCTCCATAACCAAATTTTAGGTTACTTCTTCACTAAGAAACTAAGTTAAAAGACTATTACTTAATGACACATATTCCATATACATTTGAAATGATTCAAATTATCTAATGAGTCTCGATAGTATATTTATCCATCATATTCATATTGTATTATGGTATAATAGATGTAAACAGTTTCAGTATTTTTCTTCTTCTCCATCACCAAATTTTAGGTTACTTCTTTACTAAGAAACAAAGTTAAAAGACTATTACTTAATGACACATATTCCATATACATTTGAAATAATTTAAATTATCTAATGAGTCTCGATAGTATATTTATTCACGATATTCATATTGTATTATGGTATAATAGATGTAAACAATTTCAGTATTTTCCTTCTTCTCCATAACCAAATTTTAGGTTACTTCTTCACTAAGAAACTAAGTTAAAAGACTATTACTTAATGACACATATTCCATATACATTTGAAATAATTCAAATTATCTAATGAGTCTCGATAGTATATTTATTCACCATATCTATATTGTATTATGGTATATTAGATGTAAACGGTTTCAGTATTTTCTAATTCTCCATCACCAAATCTTAGGTTACTTCATCACTAAGAAACTAAGTTAAAAGACTAAAACTTAATGATACATATTCCATATACATTTGAAATAATTCAAATTATCTAATGAGTCCCGATAGTATATTTATCCATCATATTCATATTGTATTATGGTATAATAGATGTAAACAGTTTCAGTATTTTTTAATTCTCCATCACCAAATCTTAAGTTACTTCATCACTAAGAAACTAACTTTAAAGACTATTACTTAATGACACATATTCCATATACATTTGAAATAATTCAAATTATCAAATACGTCTCGATAGTATATTTATTTACCATATGTATATTGTATTATGGTATAATAGATGTAAACAGTTTCAGTATTTTCTAATTCTCCATCACAAAATTTTAGGTTACTTCATCACTAAGAAACTAAGTTAAAAGACTATTACTTAATGACACATATTACATATACATTTGAAATTATTCAAATTATCTAATGAGTCTCGATAGTATATTTATCCACCATATTCATATTGTATTATGGTATAATAGATGTAAACAATTTCAATATTTTTCTTCTTCTCCATCACCAAATTTAAGGTTACTTCATCACTAAGAAACTAAGTTAAAAGACTATTACTTAATGACACATATTCCATATACATTTGAAATAATTCAAATTAGCTAATGAGTCTCGATAGTATATTTATTCACCATATTCATATTGTATTATGGTATAATAGATGTAAACAGTTTCAGTATTTTCTAATTCTCCATCACCAAATCTTAGGTTACTTCATCACTAAGAAACTAAGTTAAAAGACTATTACTTAATGACACATATTCCATATACATTTGAAATAATTCAAATTATCTAATGAGTCTCGATAGTATATTTATTCACCATATTTATATTATATTATGGTATAATACATGTAAACAGTTTCATTCTTT
The DNA here is from genome assembly GCA_948472305.1 of Vicia faba. Taxonomy (NCBI): domain Eukaryota; kingdom Viridiplantae; phylum Streptophyta; class Magnoliopsida; order Fabales; family Fabaceae; genus Vicia; species Vicia faba. The sequence goes on from CATIWC010000568.1 coordinate 71,595, forward strand.
TCTAATTCTCCATCACCAAATCATAGGTTACTTCATCACTAAGAAACTAAGTTAAAAGACTATTAATTAATGACGCATATTCCTTATACATTTGAAATAATTCAAATTATCTAATGAGTCTCGATAGTATATTTATTCACCATATCTATATTGTATTATTGTATAATACATGTAAACAGTTTCAGTATATTCTAATTCTCCATCACCAATTCTTAGGTTAGTTCATCACTAAGAAACTAAGTTAAAAGACTAAAACTTAATGACACATATTCCATATACATTTGAAATGATTCAAATTATCTAATGAGTCTCGATAGTATATTTATCCATCATATTCATATTGTATTATGGTATAATAGATGTAAACAGTTTCAGTATTTTTTAATTCTCCGTCACCAAATCTTAAGTTACTTCATCACTAAGAAACTAAGTTTAAAGACTATTACTTAATGACACATATTCCATATACATTTGAAATAATTCAAATTATCTAATACGTCTCGATAGTATATTTATTCACCATATTTATATTGTATTATGGTATAATAGATGTAAACAGTTTCAGTATTTTCTAATTCTCCATCACAAAATTTTAGGTTACTTCATCACTAAGAAACTAAGTTAAAAGACTATTACTTAATGACACATATTACATATACATTTGAAATGATTCAAATTATCTAATGAGTCTCGATATTATATTTATCCACCATATTCATATTGTATTATGTTATAATAGATGTAAACAATTTCAATATTTTTCTTCTTCTCCATCACCAAATTTAAGGTTACTTCATCACTAAGAAACTAAGTTAAAAGACTATTACTTAATGACACATATTCCATATACATTTGAAATAATTCAAATTAGCTAATGAGTCTCGATAGTATATTTATTCACCATATTCATATTGTATTATGGTATAATAGATGTAAACAGTTTCAGTATTTTCTAATTCTCCATCACCAAATCTTAGGTTACTTCATCACTAAGAAACTAAGTTAAAAGACTATTACTTAATGACACATATTCCATATACATTTGAAATAATTCAAATTATCTAATGAGTCTCGATAGTATATTTATTCACCAAATTTATATTATATTATGGTATAATACATGTAAACAGTTTCATTCTTTTCTAATTCTCCATCACCAAATCATAGGTTACTTCATCACTAAGAAACTAAGTTAAAAGACTATTAATTAATGACGCATATTCCTTATACATTTGAAATAATTCAAATTATCTAATGAGTCTCGATAGTATATTTATTCACCATATTCATATTGTATTATTGTACAATACATGTAAACAGTTTCAGTATTTTCTAATTCTCCATCACCAATTCTTAGGTTAGTTCATCACTAAGAAACTAAGTTAAAAGACTATTACTTAATGACACATATTCCATATACATTTGAAATAATTCAAATTATCTAATGAGTCTCGATAGTATATTTATTCACGATATTCATATTGTATTATTGTATAATAGATGTAAATAATTTCAGTATTTTTTTCTTCTCCATCACCAAATTTTAGGTTACTTCTTCACTAAGAAACTAAGTTAAAAGACTATTACTTAATGACACATATTCCATATACATTTGAAATAATTTAAATTATCTAATGAGTCTCGATAGTATATTTATTCACGATATTCATATTGTATTATGGTATAATAGATGTAAACAATTTCAGTATTTTCCTTCTTCTCCATAACCAAATTTTAGGTTACTTCTTGACTAAGAAACTAAGTTAAAAGACTATTACTTAATGACACATATTCCATATACATTCGAAATAATTCAAATTATCTAATGAGTCTCGATAGTATATTTATTCACCATATTCATATTGTATTATTGTATAATACATGTAAACAGTTTCAGTATTTTCTAATTCTCCATCACCAATTCTTAGGTTAGTTCATCACTAAGAAACTAAGTTAAAAGACTATTACTTAATGACACATATTCCATATACATTTGAAATAATTCAAATTATCTAATGAATCTCGATAGTATATTTATTCACGATATTCATATTGTATTATTGTATAATAGATGTAAACAATTTCAGTATTTTTTTCTTCTCCATCACCAAATTTTAGGTTACTTCATCACTAAGAAACTAAGTTAAAAGACTATTAATTGATGACACATACTTTATATACATTGAAAATAATTCAAATTATATAATGAGTCTCGATAGTATATTTATTCACCATATTCATATTGTATTATAGTATAATAGATGTAAACAATTTCAATATTTTTCTTCTTCTACATCACCAAATTTTAGGTTACTTCATCACTAAGAAACAAAGTTAAAAGACTATTACTTAATGACACATATTCCATATACATTTGAAATAATTTAAATTATCTAATGAGTCTCGATAGTATATTTATTCACCATATTCATATTTTATTATGGTATAATAGATGTAAACAATTTCAGTATTTTCCTTCTTCTCCATAACCAAATTTTAGGTTACTTCTTCACTAAGAAACTAAGTTAAAAGACTATTACTTAATGACACATATTCCATATACATTGAAAATAATTCAAATTATATAATGAGTCTCGATAGTATATTTATTCACCATATTCATATTGTATTATGGTATAATAGATGTAAACAGTTTCAGTATTTTTCTTCTTCTCCATCACCAAATTTTAGGTTACTTCTTTACTAAGAAACAAAGTTAAAAGACTATTACTTAATGACACATATTCCATATACATTTGAAATAATTTAAATTATCTAATGAGTCTCGATAGTATATTTATTCACGATATTCATATTGTATTATGGTATAATAGATGTAAACAATTTCAGTATTTTCCTTCTTCTCCATAACCAAATTTTAGGTTACTTCTTCACTAAGAAACTAAGTTAAAAGACTATTACTTAATGACACATATTCCATATACATTTGAAATAATTCAAATTATCTAATGAGTCTCGATAGTATATTTATTCACCATATCTATATTGTATTATGGTATATTAGATGTAAACGGTTTCAGTATTTTCTAATTCTCCATCACCAAATCTTAGGTTACTTCATCACTAAGAAACTAAGTTAAAAGACTAAAACTTAATGATACATATTCCATATACATTTGAAATAATTCAAATTATCTAATGAGTCCCGATAGTATATTTATCCATCATATTCATATTGTATTATGGTATAATAGATGTAAACAGTTTCAGTATTTTTTAATTCTCCATCACCAAATCTTAAGTTACTTCATCACTAAGAAACTAACTTTAAAGACTATTACTTAATGACACATATTCCATATACATTTGAAATAATTCAAATTATCTAATACGTCTCGATAGTATATTTATTTACCATATTTATATTGTATTATGGTATAATAGATGTAAACAGTTTCAGTATTTTCTAATTCTCCATCACAAAATTTTAGGTTACTTCATCACTAAGAAACTAAGTTAAAAGACTATTACTTAATGACACATATTACATATACATTTGAAATTATTCAAATTATCTAATGAGTCTCGATAGTATATTTATCCACCATATTCATATTGTATTATGGTATAATAGATGTAAACAATTTCAATATTTTTCTTCTTCTCCATCACCAAATTTAAGGTTACTTCATCACTAAGAAACTAAGTTAAAAGACTATTACTTAATGACACATATTCCATATACATTTGAAATAATTCAAATTAGCTAATGAGTCTCGATAGTATATTTATTCACCATATTCATATTGTATTATGGTATAATAGATGTAATCAGTTTCAGTATTTTCTAATTCTCCATCACCAAATCTTAGGTTACTTCATCACTAAGAAACTAAGTTAAAAGACTATTACTTAATGACACATATTCCATATACATTTGAAATAATTCAAATTATCTAATGAGTCTCGATAGTATATTTATTCACCATATTTATATTATATTATGGTATAATACATGTAAACAGTTTCATTCTTTTCTTATTCTCCATCACCAAATCATAGGTTACTTCATCACTAAGAAACTAAGTTAAAAGACTATTAATTAATGACGCATATTCCTTATACATTTGAAATAATTCAAATTATCTAATGAGTCTCGATAGTATATTTATTCACCATATTCATATTGTATTATTGTATAATACATGTAAACAGTTTCAGTATTTTCTAATTCTCCATCACCAATTCTTAGGTTAGTTCATCACTAAGAAACTAAGTTAAAAGACTATTACTTAATGACACATATTCCATATACATTTGAAAAAATTCAAATTATCTAATGAGTCTCGAAAGTATATTTATTCACCATATCTATATTGTATTATGGTATATTAGATGTAAACGGTTTCAGTATTTTCTAATTCTCCATCACCAAATCTTAGGTTACTTCATCACTAAGAAACTAAGTTAAAAGACTAAAACTTAATGATACATATTCCATATACATTTGAAATAATTCAAATTATCTAATGAGTCTCGATAGTATATTTATCCATCATATTCATATTGTATTATGGTATAATAGATGTAAACAGTTTCAGTATTTTTTAATTCTCCGTCACCAAATCTTAAGTTACTTCATCACTAAGAAACTAAGTTTAAAGACTATTACTTAATGACACATATTCCATATACATTTGAAATAATTCAAATTATCTAATACGTCTCGATAGTATATTTATTCACCATATTTATATTGTATTATGGTATAATAGATGTAAACAGTTTCAGTATTTTCTAATTCTCCATCACAAAATTTTAGGTTACTTCATCACTAAGAAACTAAGTTAAAAGACTATTACTTAATGACACATATTACATATACATTTGAAATGATTCAAATTATCTAATGAGTCTCGATAGTATATTTATCCACCATATTCATATTGTATTATGTTATAATAGATGTAAACAATTTCAATATTTTTCTTCTTCTCCATCACCAAATTTAAGGTTACTTCATCACTAAGAAACTAAGTTAAAAGACTATTACTTAATGACACATATTCCATATACATTTGAAATAATTCAAATTAGCTAATGAGTCTCGATAGTATATTTATTCACCATATTCATATTGTATTATGGTATAATAGATGTAAACAGTTTCAGTATTTTCTAATTCTCCATCACCAAATCTTAGGTTACTTCATCACTAAGAAACTAAGTTAAAAGACTATTACTTAATGACACATATTCCATATACATTTGAAATAATTCAAATTATCTAATGAGTCTCGATAGTATATTTATTCACCATATTTATATTATATTATGGTATAATACATGTAAACAGTTTCATTCTTTTCTAATTCTCCATCACCAAATCATAGGTTACTTCATCACTAAGAAACTAAGTTAAAAGACTATTAATTAATGACGCATATTCCTTATACATTTGAAATAATTCAAATTATCTAATGAGTCTCGATAGTATATTTATTCACCATATTCATATTGTATTATTGTATAATACATGTAAACAGTTTCAGTATTTTCTAATTCTCCATCACCAATTCTTAGGTTAGTTCATCACTAAGAAACTAAGTTAAAAGACTATTACTTAATGACACATATTCCATATACATTTGAAATAATTCAAATTATCTAATGAGTCTCGATAGTATATTTATTCACGATATTCATATTGTATTATTGTATAATAGATGTAAATAATTTCAGTATTTTTTTCTTCTCCATCACCAAATTTTAGGTTACTTCTTCACTAAGAAACTAAGTTAAAAGACTATTACTTAATGACACATATTCCATATACATTTGAAATAATTTAAATTATCTAATGAGTCTCGATAGTATATTTATTCACGATATTCATATTGTATTATGGTATAATAGATGTAAACAATTTCAGTATTTTCCTTCTTCTCCATAACCAAATTTTAGGTTACTTCTTGACTAAGAAACTAAGTTAAAAGACTATTACTTAATGACACATATTCCATATACATTTGAAATAATTCAAATTATCTAATGAGTCTCGATAGTATATTTATTCACCATATCTATATTGTATTATGGTATATTAGATGTAAACGGTTTCAGTATTTTCGAATTCTCCATCACCAAATCTTAGGTTACTTCATCACTAAGAAACTAAGTTAAAAGACTATGGTATAATAGATGTAAACAGTTTCGGTATTTTCTAATTCTCCATCACCAAATCTTAGGTTACTTCATCACTAAGAAACTAAGTTAAAAGACTATTACTTAATGACACGTATTCCATATACATTTGAAATAATTCAAATTATCTAATGAGTCTTGATAGTATATTTATTCACCATATTCATATCGTATTATGTTATAATAGATGTAAACAGTTTCAGTATTTTCTAATTCTCCATCACCAAATTTTAGGTTACTTCATCACTAAGAAACTAAGTTAAAAGACTATTACTTAATGACACATATTCCATATACATTTGAAATAATTCAAATTATCTAATGAGTCTCGATAGTATATTTATTCACCATATTCATATTGTATTATGGTATAATAGATGTAAACAGTTTCAGTATTTTCTAATTCTCCATCACCAAATTTTAGGTTACTTCATCACTAAGAAACTAAGTTAAAAGACTATTAATTGATGACACATACTTTATATACATTGAAAATAATTCAAATTATATAATGAGTCTCGATAGTATATTTATTCACCATATTCATATTGTATTATGGTATAATAGATGTAAACAATTTCAATATTTTTCTTCTTCTACATCACCAAATTTTAGGTTACTTCATCACTAAGAAACAAAGTTAAAAGACTATTACTTAATGACACATATTCCATATACATTTGAAATAATTTAAATTATCTAATGAGTCTCGATAGTATATTTATTCACCATATTCATATTGTATTATGGTATAATAGATGTAAACAATTTCAGTATTTTCCTTCTTCTCCATAACCAAATTTTAGGTTAAATCTTCACTAAGAAACTAAGTTAAAAGACTATTACTTAATGACACATATTCCATATACATTTGAAATAATTCAAATTATCTAATGAGTCTCGATAGTTTATTTATTCACCATATCTATATTGTATTATGGTATATTAGATGTAAACGGTTTCAGTATTTTCTAATTCTCCATCACCAAATCTTAGGTTACTTTATCACTAAGAAACTAAGTTAAAAGACTAAAACTTAATGATACATATTCCATATACATTTGAAATAATTCAAATTATCTAATGAGTCCCGATAGTATATTTATCCATCATATTCATATTGTATTATGGTATAATAGATGTAAACAGTTTCAGTATTTTTTAATTCTCCATCACCAAATCTTAAGTTACTTCATCACTAAGAAACTAACTTTAAAGACTATTACTTAATGACACATATTCCATATACATTTGAAATAATTCAAATTATCTAATACGTCTCGATAGTATATTTATTCACCATATTTATATTGTATTATGGTATAATAGATGTAAACAGTTTCAGTATTTTCTAATTCTCCATCACAAAATTTTAGGTTACTTCATCACTAAGAAACTAAGTTAAAAGACTATTACTTAATGACACATATTACATATACATTTGAAATGATTCAAATTATCTAATGAGTCTCGATAGTATATTTATCCACCATATTCATATTGTATTATGGTATAATAGATGTAAACAATTTCAATATTTTTCTTCTTCTCCATCACCAAATTTAAGGTTACTTCATCACTAAGAAACTAAGTTAAAAGACTATTACTTAATGACACATATTCCATATACATTTGAAATAATTCAAATTAGCTAATGAGTCTCGATAGTATATTTATTCACCATATTCATATTGTATTATGGTATAATAGATGTAAACAGTTTCAGTATTTTCTAATTCTCCATCACCAAATCTTAGGTTACTTCATCACTAAGAAACTAAGTTAAAAGACTATTACTTAATGACACATATTCCATATACATTTGAAATAATTCAAATTATCTAATGAGTCTCGATAGTATATTTATTCACCATATTCATATTGTATTATTGTATAATACATGTAAACAGTTTCAGTATTTTCTAATTCTCCATCACCAATTCTTAGGTTAGTTCATCACTAAGAAACTAAGTTAAAAGACTATTACTTAATGACACATATTCCATATACATTTGAAATAATTCAAATTATCTAATGAGTCTCGATAGTATATTTATTCACCATATCTATATTGTATTATGGTATATTAGATGTAAACGGTTTCAGTATTTTCTAATTTTCCATCACCAAATCTTAGGTTACTTCATCACTAAGAAACTAAGTTAAAAGACTAAAACTTAATAATACATATTCCATATACATTTGAAATAATTCAAATTATCTAATGAGTCTCGATAGTATATTTATCCATCATATTCATATTGTATTATGGTATAATAGATGTAAACAGTTTCAGTATTTTTTAATTCTCCGTCACCAAATCTTAAGTTACTTCATCACTAAGAAACTAAGTTTAAAGACTATTACTTAATGACACATATTCCATATACATTTGAAATAATTCAAATTATCTAATACGTCTCGATAGTATATTTATTCACCATATTTATATTGTATTATGGTATAATAGATGTAAACAGTTTCAGTATTTTCTAATTCTCCATCACAAAATTTAGGTTACTTCATCACTAAGAAACTAAGTTAAAAGACTATTACTTAATGACACATATTACATATACATTTGAAATGATTCAAATTATCTAATGAGTCTCGATAGTATATTTATCCACCATATTCATATTGTATTATGGTATAATAGACGTAAACAATTTCAATATTTTTCTTCTTCTCCATCACCAAATTTAAGGTTACTTCATCACTAAGAAACTAAGTTAAAAGACTATTACTTAATGACACATATTCCATATACATTTGAAATAATTCAAATTAGCTAATGAGTCTCGATAGTATATTTATTCACCATATTCATATTGTATTATGGTATAATAGATGTAAACAGTTTCAGTATTTTCTAATTCTCCATCACCAAATCTTAGGTTACTTCATCACTAAGAAACTAAGTTAAAAGACTATTACTTAATGACACATATTCCATATACATTTGAAATAATTCAAATTATCTAATGAGTCTCGATAGTATATTTATTCACCATATTTATATTATATTATGGTATAATACATGTAAACAGTTTCATTCTTTTCTAATTCTCCATCACCAAATCATAGGTTACTTCATCACTAAGAAACTAAGTTAAAAGACTATTAATTAATGACGCATATTCCTTATACATTTGAAATAATTCAAATTATCTAATGAGTCTCGATACTATATTTATTCACCATATTCATATTGTATTATTGTATAATACATGTAAACAGTTTCAGTATTTTCTAATTCTCCATCACCAATTCTTAGGTTAGTTCATCACTAAGAAACTAAGTTAAAAGACTATTACTTAATGACACATATTCCATATACATTTGAAATAATTCAAATTATCTAATGAGTCTCGATAGTATATTTATTCACCATATCTATATTGTATTATGGTATATTAGATGTAAACGGTTTTCAGTATTTTCTAATTCTCCATCACCAAATCTTAGGTTACTTCATCACTAAGAAACTAAGTTAAAAGACTAAAACTTAATAATACATATTCCATATACATTTTAAATAATTCAAATTATCTAATGAGTCTCGATAGTATATTTATCCATCATATTCATATTGTATTATGGTTATAATAGATGTAAACAGTTTCAGTATTTTTTAATTCTCCGTCACCAAATCTTAAGTTACTTCATCACTAAGAAACTAAGTTTAAAGACTATTACTTAATGACACATATTCCATATACATTTGAAATAATTCAAATTATCTAATACGTCTCGATAGTATATTTATTCACCATATTTATATTGTATTATGGTATAATAGATGTAAACAGTTTCAGTATTTTCTAATTCTCCATCACAAAATTTTAGGTTACTTCATCACTAAGAAACTAAGTTAAAAGACTATTACTTAATGACACATATTACATATACATTTGAAATGATTCAAATTATCTAATGAGTCTCGATAGTATATTATCCACCATATTCATATTGTATTATGGTATAATAGATGTAAACAATTTCAATATTTTTCTTCTTCTCCATCACCAAATTTAAGGTTACTTCATCACTAAGAAACTAAGTTAAAAGACTATTACTTAATGACACATATTCTATATACATTTGAAATAATTCAAATTAGCTAATGAGTCTCGATAGTATATTTATTCACCATATTCATATTGTATTATGGTATAATAGATGTAAACAGTTTCAGTATTTTCTAATTCTCCATCACCAAATCTTAGGTTACTTCATCACTAAGAAACTAAGTTAAAAGACTATTACTTAATGACACATATTCCATATACATTTGAAATAATTCAAATTATCTAATGAGTCTCGATAGTATATTTATTCACCATATTTATATTTTATTATGGTATAATACATGTAAACAGTTTCATTCTTTTCTAATTCTCCATCACCAAATCATAGTTTACTTCATCACTAAGAAACTAAGTTAAAAGACTATTAATTAATGACGCATATTCCTTATACATTTGAAATAATTCAAATTATCTAATGAGTCTCGATAGTATATTTATTCACCATATTCATATTGTATTATTGTATAATACATGTAAACAGTTTTAGTATTTTCAATTCTCCATCACCAATTCTTAGGTTAGTTCATCACTAAGAAACTAAGTTAAAAGACTATTACTTAATGACACATATTCCATATACATTTGAAATAATTCAAATTATCTAATGAGTCTCGATAGTATATTTATTCACGATATTCATATTGTATTATTGTATAATAGATGTAAATAATTTCAGTATTTTTTTCTTCTCCATCACCAAATTTTAGGTTACTTCTTCACTAAGAAACTAAGTTAAAAGACTATTACTTAATGACACATATTCCATATACATTGAAAATAATTCTAATTATATAATGAGTCTCGATAGTATATTTATTCACCATATTCATATTGTATTATGGTATAATAGATGTAAACAATTTCAATATTTTTCTTCTTCTCCATCACCAAATTTTAGGTTTCTTCATCACTAAGAAACAAAGTTAAAAGACTATTACTTAATGACACATATTCCATATACATTTGAAATAATTTAAATTATCTAATGAGTCTTGATAGTATATTTATTCACGATATTCATATTGTATTATGGTATAATAGATGTAAACAATTTCAGTATTTTCCTTCTTCTCCATAACCAAATTTTAGGTTACTTCTTAACTAAGAAACTAAGTTAAAAGACAATTACTTAATGACACATATTCCATATACATTTGAAATAATTCAAATTATCTAATGAGTCTCGATAGTATATTTATTCACCATATCTATATTGTATTATGGTATATTAGATGTAAACGGTTTTCAGTATTTTCGAATTCTCCATCACCAAATCTTAGGTTACTTCATCACTAAGAAACTAAGTTAAAAGACTATGGTATAATAGATGTAAACAGTTTCGGTATTTTCTAATTCTCCATCACCAAATCTTAGGTTACTTCATCACTAAGAAACTAAGTTAAAAGACTATTACTTAATGACACATATTCCATATACATTTGAAATAATTCAAATTATCTAATGAGTCTCGATAGTATATTTATTCACCATATTTATATTGTATTATGGTATAATAGATGTAAACAGTTTCAGTATTTTCTAATTCTCCATCACCAAATTTTAGGTTACTTCATCACTAAGAAACTAAGTTAAAAGACTATTACTTAATGACACATATTCCATATACATTTGAAATAATTCAAATTATCTAATGAGTCTCGATAGTATATTTATTCACCATATTCATATTGTATTATGGTATAATAGATGTAAACAGTTTCAGTATTTTCTAATTCTCCATCACCAAATTTTAGGTTACTTCATCACTAAGAAACTAAGTTAAAAGACTATTAATTGATGACACATACTTTATATACATTGAAAATAATTCAAATTATATAATGAGTCTCGATAGTATATTTATTCACCATATTCATATTGTATTATGGTATAATAGATGTAAACAATTTCAATATTTTTCTTCTTCTACATCACCAAATTTTAGGTTACTTCATCACTAAAAAACAAAGTTAAAAGACTATTACTTAATGACACATATTCCATATACATTTGAAATAATTTAAATTATCTAATGAGTCTCGATAGTATATTTATTCACCATATTCATATTGTATTATGGTATAATAGATGTAAACAATTTCAGCATTTTCCTTCTTCTCCATAACCAAATTTTAGGTTACTTCTTCACTAAGAAACTAAGTTAAAAGACTATTACTTAATGACACATATTCCATATACATTGAAAATAATTCAAATTATATAATGAGTCTCGATAGAATATTTATTCACCATATTCATATTGTATTATGGTATAATAGATGTAAACAATTTCAATATTTTTCTTCTTCTCCATCACCAAATTTTAGGTTACTTCATCACTAAGAAACAAAGTTAAAAGACTATTACTTAATGACACATATTCCATATACATTTGAAATAATTTAAATTATCTAATGAGTCTCGATAGTATATTTATTCACGATATTCATATTGTATTATGGTATAATAGATGTAAACAATTTCAGTATTTTCCTTCTTCTCCATAACCAAATTTTAGGTTACTTCTTCACTAAGAAACTAAGTTAAAAGACTATTACTTAATGACACATATTCCATATACATTTGAAATAATTCAAATTATCTAATGAGTCTCGATAGTATATTTATTCACCATATCTATATTGTATTATGGTATATTAGATGTAAACAGTTTCAGTATTTTCTAATTCTCCATCACCAAATCTTAGGTTACTTCATCACTAAGAAACTAAGTTAAAAGACTAAAACTTAATGATACATATTCCATATACATTTGAAATAATTCAAATTATCTAATGAGTCTCGATAGTATATTTATCCATCATATTCATATTGTATTATGGTATAATAGATGTAAACAGTTTCAGTATTTTCTAATTCTCCATCACCAAATCTTAAGTTACTTCATCACTAAGAAACTAAGTTTAAAGACTATTACTTAATGACACATATTCCATATACATTTGAAATAATTCAAATTATCTAATGAGTCTCGATAGTATATTTATTCACCATATTTATATTGTATTATGGTATAATAGATGTAAACAGTTTCAGTATTTTCTAATTCTCCATCACAAAATTTTAGGTTACTTCATCACTAAGAAACTAAGTTAAAAGACTATTACTTAATGACACATATTCCATATACATTTGAAATGATTCAAATTATCTAATGAGTCTCGATAGTATATTTATCCACCATATTCATATTGTATTATGGTATAATAGATGTAAACAATTTCAGTATTTTTTTCTTCTCCATCACCAAATTTTAGGTTACTTCATCACTAAGAAACTAAGTTAAAAGACTATTAATTGATGACACATACTTTATATACATTGAAAATAATTCAAATTATATAATGAGTCTCGATAGTATATTTATTCACCATATTCATATTGTATTATGGTATAATAGATGTAAACAATTTCAATATTTTTCTTCTTCTACATCACCAAATTTTAGGTTACTTCATCACTAAGAAACAAAGTTAAAAGACTATTACTTAATGACACATATTCCATATACATTTGAAATAATTTAAATTATCTAATGAGTCTCGATAGTATATTTATTCACCATATCTATATTGTATTATAGTATATTAGATGTAAACAGTTTCAGTATTTTCTAATTCTCCATCACAAAATCTTAGGTTACTTCATCACTAAGAAACTAAGTTTAAAGGACTATTACTTAATGACACATATTCCATATACATTTGAAATAATTCAAATTATCTAATGAGTCTCGATAGTATATTTATTCACCATATCTATATTGTATTATAGTATATTAGATGTAAACAGTTTCAGTATTTTCTAATTCTCCATCACAAAATCTTAGGTTACTTCATCACTAAGAAACTAAGTTTAAAGACTATTACTTAATGACACATATTCCATATCCATTTGAAATAATTCAAATTATCTAATGAGTCTCGATAGTATATTTATTCACCATATTTATATTGTATTATGATATAATAGATGTAAACAGTTTCAGTATTTTCTAATTCTCCATCACCAAATTTTAGGTTACTTCATCACTAAGAAACTAAGTTAAAAGACTATTACTTAATAACACATATTCCATATACATTTGAAATGATTCAAATTATCTAATGAGTCTCGATAGTATATTTATCCACCATATTCATATTGTATTATGGTATAATAGATGTAAACAATTTCAATATTTTTCTTCTTCTCCATCACCAAATTTAAGGTTACTTCATCACTAAGAAACTAAGTTAAAAGACTATTACTTAATGACACATATTCCATATACATTTGAAATAATTCAAATTATCTAATGAGTCTCGATAGTATATTTATTCACCATATTCATATTGTATTATGGTATAATAGATGTAAACAATTTCAGTATTTTCTAATTCTCCATCACCAAATCTTAGGTTACTTCATCACTAAGAAACTAAGTTTAAAGACTATTACTTAATGACACATATTCCATATACATTTGAAATAATTCAAATTATCTAATGAGTCTCGATAGTATATTTATTCACCATATCTATATTGTATTATAGTATATTAGATGTAAACAGTTTCAGTATTTTCTAATTCTCCATCACAAAATCTTAGGTTACTTCATCACTAAGAAACTAAGTTTAAAGACTATTACTTAATGACACATATTCCATATACATTTGAAATAATTCAAATTATCTAATGAGTCTCGATAGTATATTTATTCACCATATTTATATTGTATTATGGTATAATAGATGTAAACAGTTTCAGTATTTTCTAATTCTCCATCACCAAATTTTAGGTTACTTCATCACTAAGAAACTAAGTTAAAAGACTATTACTTAATAACACATATTCCATATACATTTGAAATGATTCAAATTATCTAATGAGTCTCGATAGTATATTTATCCACCATATTGATATTGTATTATGGTATAATAGATGTAAACAATTTCAATATTTTTCTTCTTCTCCATCACCAAATTTAAGGTTACTTCATCACTAAGAAACTAAGTTAAAAGACTATTACTTAATGACACATATTCCATATACATTTGAAATAATTTAAATTATCTAATGAGTCTCGATAGTATATTTATTCACGATATTCATATTGTATTATGGTATAATAGATGTAAACAATTTCAGTATTTTCTAATTCTCCATCACCAAATCTTAGGTTACTTCATCACTAAGAAACTAAGTTAAAAGACTATTACTTAATGACACCGATTCCATATACATTTGAAATGATTCAAATTATCTAATGAGTCTCCATAATATATTTATTCACCATATTCATATTGTATTATGGTATAATAGATGTAAACAGTTTCAGTATTTTCTAATTCTCCATCACCAAATTTTAGGTTACTTCATCACTAAGAAACTAATTTAAAAGACTATTACTTAATGACACATATTCCATATACATTTGAAATAATTCAAATTATCTAATGAGTCTCGATAGTATATTTATTCACCATATTCATATTGTATTATGGTATAATACATGTAAACAGTTTCAGTATTTTCTAATTCTCCATCACCAAATCTTAGGTTACTTCATCACTAAGAAACTAAGTTAAAAGACTATTAATTGATGACACATATTTTATATACATTGAAAATAATTCAAATTATATAATGAGTCTCGATAGTATATTTATTCAACATATTCATATTGTATTATAGTATAATAGATGTAAACAATTTCAATATTTTTCTTCTTCTCCATCACCAAATTTTAGGTTACTTCATCACTAAGAAACAAAGTTAAAAGACTATTACTTAATGACACATATTCCATATACATTTGAAATAATTTAAATTATCTAATGAGTCTCGATAGTATATTTATTCACCATATTCATATTGTATTATGGTATAATAGATGTAAACAATTTCAGTATTTTCCTTCTTCTCCATCACCAAATTTTAGGTTACTTCTTCACTAAGAAACTAAGTTAAAAGACTATTACTTAATGACACATACTTTATATACATTGAAAATAATTCAAATTATATAATGAGTCTCGATAGTATATTTATTCACCATATTCATATTGTATTATGGTATAATAGATGTACACAATTTCAGTATTTTTTTCTTCTCCATCACCAAATTTTAGGTTACTTCATCACTAAGAAACTAAGTTAAAAGACTATTAATTGATGACACATACTTTATATACATTGAAAATAATTCAAATTATATAATGAGTCTCGATAGTATATTTATTCACCATATTCATATTGTATTATGGTATAATAGATGTAAACAATTTCAATATTTTTCTTCTTCTACATCACCAAATTTTAAGTTACTTCATCACTAAGAAACAAAGTTAAAAGACTATTACTTAATGACACATATTCCATATACATTTGAAATAATTTAAATTATCTAATGAGTCTCGATAGTATATTTATTCACCATATCTATATTGTATTATAGTATATTAGATGTAAACAGTTTCAGTATTTTCTAATTCTCCATCACAAAATCTTAGGTTACTTCATCACTAAGAAACTAAGTTTAAAGACTATTACTTAATGACACATATTCCATATACATTTGAAATAATTCAAATTATCTAATGAGTCTCGATAGTATATTTATTCACCATATCTATATTGTATTATAGTATATTAGATGTAAACAGTTTCAGTATTTTCTAATTCTCCATCACAAAATCTTAGGTTACTTCATCACTAAGAAACTAAGTTTAAAGACTATTACTTAATGACACATATTCCATATCCATTTGAAATAATTCAAATTATCTAATGAGTCTCGATAGTATATTTATTCACCATATTTATATTGTATTATGATATAATAGATGTAAACAGTTTCAGTATTTTCTAATTCTCCATCACCAAATTTTAGGTTACTTCATCACTAAGAAACTAAGTTAAAAGACTATTACTTAATAACACATATTCCATATACATTTGAAATGATTCAAATTATCTAATGAGTCTCGATAGTATATTTATCCACCATATTCATATTGTATTATGGTATAATAGATGTAAACAATTTCAATATTTTTCTTCTTCTCCATCACCAAATTTAAGGTTACTTCATCACTAAGAAACTAAGTTAAAAGACTATTACTTAATGACACATATTCCATATACATTTGAAATAATTCAAATTATCTAATGAGTCTCGATAGTATATTTATTCACCATATTCATATTGTATTATGGTATAATAGATGTAAACAATTTCAGTATTTTCTAATTCTCCATCACCAAATCTTAGGTTACTTCATCACTAAGAAACTAAGTTTAAAGACTATTACTTAATGACACATATTCCATATACATTTGAAATAATTCAAATTATCTAATGAGTCTCGATAGTATATTTATTCACCATATCTATATTGTATTATAGTATATTAGATGTAAACAGTTTCAGTATTTTCTAATTCTCCATCACAAAATCTTAGGTTACTTCATCACTAAGAAACTAAGTTTAAAGACTATTACTTAATGACACATATTCCATATACATTTGAAATAATTCAAATTATCTAATGAGTCTCGATAGTATATTTATTCACCATATTTATATTGTATTATGGTATAATAGATGTAAACAGTTTCAGTATTTTCTAATTCTCCATCACCAAATTTTAGGTTACTTCATCACTAAGAAACTAAGTTAAAAGACTATTACTTAATAACACATATTCCATATACATTTGAAATGATTCAAATTATCTAATGAGTCTCGATAGTATATTTATCCACCATATTGATATTGTATTATGGTATAATAGATGTAAACAATTTCAATATTTTTCTTCTTCTCCATCACCAAATTTAAGGTTACTTCATCACTAAGAAACTAAGTTAAAAGACTATTACTTAATGACACATATTCCATATACATTTGAAATAATTTAAATTATCTAATGAGTCTCGATAGTATATTTATTCACCATATTCATATTGTATTATGGTATAATAGATGTAAACAATTTCAGTATTTTCTAATTCTCCATCACCAAATCTTAGGTTACTTCATCACTAAGAAACTAAGTTAAAAGACTATTACTTAATGACACCGATTCCATATACATTTGAAATGATTCAAATTATCTAATGAGTCTCCATAATATATTTATTCACCATATTCATATTGTATTATGGTATAATAGATGTAAACAGTTTCAGTATTTTCTAATTCTCCATCACCAAATTTTAGGTTACTTCATCACTAAGAAACTAATTTAAAAGACTATTACTTAATGACACATATTCCATATACATTTGAAATAATTCAAATTATCTAATGAGTCTCGATAGTATATTTATTCACCATATTCATATTGTATTATGGTATAATACATGTAAACAGTTTCAGTATTTTCTAATTCTCCATCACCAAATCTTAGGTTACTTCATCACTAAGAAACTAAGTTAAAAGACTATTAATTGATGACACATATTTTATATACATTGAAAATAATTCAAATTATATAATGAGTCTCGATAGTATATTTATTCAACATATTCATATTGTATTATAGTATAATAGATGTAAACAATTTCAATATTTTTCTTCTTCTCCATCACCAAATTTTAGGTTACTTCATCACTAAGAAACAAAGTTAAAAGACTATTACTTAATGACACATATTCCATATACATTTGAAATAATTTAAATTATCTAATGAGTCTCGATAGTATATTTATTCACCATATTCATATTGTATTATGGTATAATAGATGTAAACAATTTCAGTATTTTCCTTCTTCTCCATCACCAAATTTTAGGTTACTTCTTCACTAAGAAACTAAGTTAAAAGACTATTACTTAATGACACATACTTTATATACATTGAAAATAATTCAAATTATATAATGAGTCTCGATAGTATATTTATTCACCATATTCATATTGTATTATGGTATAATAGATGTACACAATTTCAGTATTTTTTTCTTCTCCATCACCAAATTTTAGGTTACTTCATCACTAAGAAACTAAGTTAAAAGACTATTAATTGATGACACATACTTTATATACATTGAAAATAATTAAAATTATATAATGAGTCTCGATAGTATATTTATTCACCATATTCATATTGTATTATGGTATAATAGATGTAAACAATTTCAATATTTTTCTTCTTCTACATCACCAAATTTTAAGTTACTTCATCACTAAGAAACAAAGTTAAAAGACTATTACTTAATGACACATATTCCATATACATTTGAAATAATTTAAATTATCTAATGAGTCTCGATAGTATATTTATTCACCATATCTATATTGTATTATAGTATATTAGATGTAAACAGTTTTAGTATTTTCTAATTCTCCATCACAAAATCTTAGGTTACTTCATCACTAAGAAACTAAGTTTAAAGACTATTACTTAATGACACATATTCCATATACATTTGAAATAATTCAAATTATCTAATGAGTCTCGATAGTATATTTATTCACCATATCTATATTGTATTATAGTATATTAGATGTAAACAGTTTCAGTATTTTCTAATTCTCCATCACAAAATCTTAGGTTACTTCATCACTAAGAAACTAAGTTTAAAGACTATTACTTAATGACACATATTCCATATACATTTGAAATAATTCAAATTATCTAATGAGTCTCGATAGTATATTTATTCACCATATTTATATTGTATTATGGTATAATAGATGTAAACAGTTTCAGTATTTTCTAATTCTCCATCACCAAATTTTAGGTTACTTCATCACTAAGAAACTAAGTTTAAAGACTATTACTTAATGACACATATTCCATATACATTTGAAATAATTCAAATTATCTAATGAGTCTCGATAGTATATTTATTCACCATATCTATATTGTATTATAGTATATTAGATGTAAACAGTTTCAGTATTTTCTAATTCTCCATCACAAAATCTTAGGTTACTTCATCACTAAGAAACTAAGTTTAAAGACTATTACTTAATGACACATATTCCATATACATTTGAAATAATTCAAATTATCTAATGAGTCTCGATAGTATATTTATTCACCATATTTATATTGTATTATGGTATAATAGATGTAAACAGTTTCAGTATTTTCTAATTCTCCATCACCAAATTTTAGGTTACTTCATCACTAAGAAACTAAGTTAAAAGACTATTACTTAATAACACATATTCCATATACATTTGAAATGATTCAAATTATCTAATGAGTCTCGATAGTATATTTATCCACCATATTGATATTGTATTATGGTATAATAGATGTAAACAATTTCAATATTTTTCTTCTTCTCCATCACCAAATTTAAGGTTACTTCATCACTAAGAAACTAAGTTAAAAGACTATTACTTAATGACACATATTCCATATACATTTGAAATAATTTAAATTATCTAATGAGTCTCGATAGTATATTTATTCACCATATTCATATTGTATTATGGTATAATAGATGTAAACAATTTCAGTATTTTCTAATTCTCCATCACCAAATCTTAGGTTACTTCATCACTAAGAAACTAAGTTAAAAGACTATTACTTAATGACACCGATTCCATATACATTTGAAATGATTCAAATTATCTAATGAGTCTCCATAATATATTTATTCACCATATTCATATAGTATTATGGTATAATAGATGTAAACAGTTTCAGTATTTTCTAATTCTCCATCACCAAATTTTAGGTTACTTCATCACTAAGAAACTAATTTAAAAGACTATTACTTAATGACACATATTCCATATACATTTGAAATAATTCAAATTATCTAATGAGTCTCGATAGTATATTTATTCACCATATTCATATTGTATTATGGTATAATACATGTAAACAGTTTCAGTATTTTCTAATTCTCCATCACCAAATCTTAGGTTACTTCATCACTAAGAAACTAAGTTAAAAGACTATTAATTGATGACACATATTTTATATACATTGAAAATAATTCAAATTATATAATGAGTCTCGATAGTATATTTATTCAACATATTCATATTGTATTATAGTATAATAGATGTAAACAATTTCAATATTTTTCTTCTTCTCCATCACCAAATTTTAGGTTACTTCATCACTAAGAAACAAAGTTAAAAGACTATTACTTAATGACACATATTCCATATACATTTGAAATAATTTAAATTATCTAATGAGTCTCGATAGTATATTTATTCACCATATTCATATTGTATTATGGTATAATAGATGTAAACAATTTCAGTATTTTCCTTCTTCTCCATCACCAAATTTTAGGTTACTTCTTCACTAAGAAACTAAGTTAAAAGACTATTACTTAATGACACATACTTTATATACATTGAAAATAATTCAAATTATATAATGAGTCTCGATAGTATATTTATTCACCATATTCATATTGTATTATGGTATAATAGATGTACACAATTTCAGTATTTTTTTCTTCTCCATCACCAAATTTTAGGTTACTTCATCACTAAGAAACTAAGTTAAAAGACTATTAATTGATGACACATACTTTATATACATTGAAAATAATTCAAATTATATAATGAGTCTCGATAGTATATTTATTCACCATATTCATATTGTATTATGGTATAATAGATGTAAACAATTTCAATATTTTTCTTCTTCTACATCACCAAATTTTAAGTTACTTCATCACTAAGAAACAAAGTTAAAAGACTATTACTTAATGACACATATTCCATATACATTTGAAATAATTTAAATTATCTAATGAGTCTCGATAGTATATTTATTCACCATATCTATATTGTATTATAGTATATTAGATGTAAACAGTTTTAGTATTTTCTAATTCTCCATCACAAAATCTTAGGTTACTTCATCACTAAGAAACTAAGTTTAAAGACTATTACTTAATGACACATATTCCATATACATTTGAAATAATTCAAATTATCTAATGAGTCTCGATAGTATATTTATTCACCATATCTATATTGTATTATAGTATATTAGATGTAAACAGTTTCAGTATTTTCTAATTCTCCATCACAAAATCTTAGGTTACTTCATCACTAAGAAACTAAGTTTAAAGACTATTACTTAATGACACATATTCCATATACATTTGAAATAATTCAAATTATCTAATGAGTCTCGATAGTATATTTATTCACCATATTTATATTGTATTATGGTATAATAGATGTAAACAGTTTCAGTATTTTCTAATTCTCCATCACCAAATTTTAGGTTACTTCATCACTAAGAAACTAAGTTAAAAGACTATTACTTAATAACACATATTCCATATACATTTGAAATGATTCAAATTATCTAATGAGTCTCGATAGTATATTTATCCACCATATTGATATTGTATTATGGTATAATAGATGTAAACAATTTCAATATTTTTCTTCTTCTCCATCACCAAATTTAAGGTTACTTCATCACTAAGAAACTAAGTTAAAAGACTATTACTTAATGACACATATTCCATATACATTTGAAATAATTCAAATTATCTAATGAGTCTCGATAGTATATTTATTCACCATATTCATATTGTATTATGGTATAATAGATGTAAACAATTTCAGTATTTTCTAATTCTCCATCACCAAATCTTAGGTTACTTCATCACTAAGAAACTAAGTTAAAAGACTATTACTTAATGACACATATTCCATATACATTTGAAATAATTCAAATTATCTAATGAGTCTCGATAATATATTTATTCACCATATTCATATTGTATTATGGTATAATAGATGTAAACAGTTTCAGTATTTTCTAATTCTCCATCACCAAATTTTAGGTTACTTCATCACTAAGAAACTAATGTTAAAATACTATTACTTAATGACACATATTCCATATACATTTGAAATAATTCAAATTATCTAATGAGTCTCGATAGTATATTTATTCACCATATTCATATTGTATTATGGTATAATACATGTAAACAGTTTCAGTATTTTCTAATTCTCCATCACCAAATCTTAGGTTACTTCATCACTAAGAAACTAACTTAAAAGACTATTAATTGATGACACATATTTTATATGCATTGAAAATAATTCAAATTATATAATGAGTCTCGATAGTATATTTATTCAACATATTCATATTGTATTATGGTATAATAGACGTAAACAATTTCAATATTTTTCTTCTTCTCCATCACCAAATTTTAGGTTACTTCATCACTAAGAAACTAAGTTAAAAGACTATTACTTAATGACACATATTCCATATACATTTGAAATAATTTAAATTATCTAATGAGTCTCGATAGTATATTTATTCACCATATTCATATTGTATTATGGTATAATAGATGTAAACAATTTCAGTATTTTCCTTCTTCTCCATCACCAAATTTTAGGTTACTTCTTCACTAAGAAACTAAGTTAAAAGACTATTACTTAATGACACATATTCCATATACATTTGAAATAATTCAAATTATCTAATAAGTCTCGATAGTATATTTATTCAGCATATTTATATTATATTATGGTATATTAGATGTAAACAGTTTCAGTATTTTCTAATTCTCCATCACAAAATCTTAGGTTACTTCATCACTAAGAAACTAAGTTAAAAGACTAAAACTTAATGATACATATTCCTTATACATTTGAAATAATTCAAATTATCTAATGAGTCTCGATAGTATATTTATCCATCATATTCATATTGTATTATGGTATAATAGATGTAAATAGTTTCAGTATTTTCTAATTCTCCATCACCAAATCTTAGGTTACTTCATCACTAAGAAACTAAGTTTAAAGACTATTACTTAATGACACATATTCCATATACATTTGAAATAATTCAAATTATCTAATGAGTCTCGATAGTATATTTATTCACCATATTCATATTGTATTATGGTATAATAGATGTAAACAGTTTCAGTATTTTCTAATTCTCCATCACCAAATCTTATGTTACTTCATCACTAAGAAACTAAGTTAAAAGACTATTACTTAATGACACATATTCCATATACATTTGAAATAATTCAAATTATCTAATGAGTCTCGATAATATATTTATTCACCATATTCATATTGTATTATGGTAAAAAACAGTTTCAGTATTTTCTAATTCTCCATCACCAAATTTTAAGTTACTTCATCACTAAGAAACTAATTTAAAAGACTATTACTTAATGACACATATTCCATATACATTTGAAATAATTACAAATAATCTAATGAGTCTCGATAGTATATTTATTCACCATATTCATATTGTATTATGGTATAATACATGTAAACAGTTTCAGTATTTTCTAATTCTCCATCACCAAATCTTAGGTTACTTCATCACTAAGAAACTAAGTTAAAAGACTATTAATTGATGACACATATTTTATATACATTGAAAATAATTCAAATTATATAATGAGTCTCGATAGTATATTTATTCAACATATTCATATTGTATTATGGTATAATAGATGTAAACAATTTCAATATTTTTCTTCTTCTCCATCACCAAATTTTAGGTTACTTCATCACTAAGAAACAAAGTTAAAAGACTATTACTTAATGACACATATTCCATATACATTTGAAATAATTTAAATTATCTAATGAGTCTCGATAGTATATTTATTCACCATATTCATAATTGTATTATGGTATAATAGATGTAAACAATTTCAGTATTTTCCTTCTTCTCCATCACCAAATTTTAGGTTACTTCTTCACTAAGAAACTAAGTTAAAAGACTATTACTTAATGACACATACTTTATATACATTGAAAATAATTCAAATTATATAATGAGTCCTCGGATAGTATATTTATTCACCATATTCATACTGTATTATGGTATAATAGATGTAAACAATTTCAGTATTTTTTTCTTCTCCATCACCAAATTTTAGGTTACTTCATCACTAAGAAACTAAGTTAAAAGACTATTAATTGATGACACATACTTTATATACATTGAAAATAATTCAAATTATATATTGAGTCTCGATAGTATATTTATTCAACCATATATCAATATTGTATTATGGTAATAATAGATGTAAACAATTTCAATATTTTTCTTCTTCTACATCACCAAATTTTAAGTTACTTCATCACTAAGAAACAAAGTTAAAAGACTATTACTTAATGACACATATTCCATATACATTTGAAATAATTTAAATTATCTAATGAGTCTCGATAGTATATTTATTCACCATATCTATATTCTATTATAGTATATTAGATGTAAACAGTTTCAGTATTTTCTAATTCTCCATCACAAAATCTTAGGTTACTTCATCACTAAGAAACTAAGTTTAAAGACTATTACTTAATGACACATATTCCATATACATTTGAAATAATTCAAATTATCTAATGAGTCTCGATAGTATATTTATTCACCATATCTATATTGTATTATAGTATATTAGATGTAAACAGTTTCAGTATTTTCTAATTCTCCATCACAAAATCTTAGGTTACTTCATCACTAAGAAACTAAGTTTAAAGACTATTACTTAATGACACATATTCCATATACATTTGAAATAATTCAAATTATCTAATGAGTCTCGATAGTATATTTATTCACCATATTTATATTGTATTATGGTATAAATAGATGTAAACAGTTTCAGTAATTTCTAATTCTCCATCACCAAATTTTAGGTTACTTTCATCACTAAGAAACTAAGTTAAAAGACTATTACTTAATAACACATATTCCATATACAATTGAAATGATTCAAATTATCTAATGAGTCTCGATAGTATATTTATCCACATATTCATATTGTATTATGGTATAATAGATGTAAACAATTTCAATATTTTTCTTCTTCTCCATCACCAAATTTAAGGTTACTTTCATCACTAAGAAACTAAGTTAAAAGACTATTACTTAATGACACATATTCCATATACATTTGAAATAATTCAAATTATCTAA
Source organism: Vicia faba (assembly GCA_948472305.1). Taxonomy (NCBI): domain Eukaryota; kingdom Viridiplantae; phylum Streptophyta; class Magnoliopsida; order Fabales; family Fabaceae; genus Vicia; species Vicia faba. The sequence goes on from CATIWC010000568.1 coordinate 97,783, forward strand.
TGAGTCTCGATAGTATATTATTCACCATATGCATATTGTATTATGGTATAATAGATGTAAACAATTTCAGTATTTTCTAATTCTCCATCACCAAATCTTAGGTTACTTCATCACTAAGAAACTAAGTTAAAAGACTATTACTTAATGACACATATTCCATATACATTTGAAATAATTCAAATTATCTAATGAGTCTCGATAATATATTTATTCACCATATTCATATTGTATTATGGTATAATAGATTAAACAGTTTTCAAGTATTTTCTAATTCTCCATCACCAAATTTTAGGTTACTTCATCACTAAGAAACTAAGTTAAAAGACTATTACTTAATGACACATATTCCATATACATTTGAATAATTCAAATTATCTATGGAGTCTCGATAATATATTTATTCACCATATTCATATTGTATTAATGGTATAATACATGTAAACAGTTTCAGTATTTTCTAATTCTCCATCACCAAATCTTAGGTTACTTCATCACTAAGAAACTAAGTTAAAAAGACTATTAATGATGACACATATTTTATATACATTGAAAATAATTCAAAATTATATAATGAGTCTCGATAGTATATTTATTCCACATATTCATATTGTAATTATGGTATAATAGATGTAAACAATTTCAATATTATTCTTCTTCTCCATCACCAAATTGTAGGTTACTTCATCACTAAGAAAAAAAGTTAAAAGACTATTACTTAATGACACATATTCCATATACATTTGAAATATTTAAATTATCTAATGAGTCTCGATAGTATATTTATTCACCATATTCATATTGTATTATGGTATAATAGATGTAAACAATTTCAGTATTTTCCTTCTTCTCCATCACCAAATTTTAGGTTACTTCTTCACTAAGAAACTAAGTTAAAAGACTATTACTTAATGACACATATTCCATATACATTTGAAATAATTCAAATTATCTAATAAGTCTCGATAGTATATTTATTCACCATATTTATATTATATTATGGTATATTAGATGTAAACAGTTTCAGTATTTTCTAATTCTCCATCACAAAATCTTAGGTTACTTCATCACTAAGAAACTAAGTTAAAAGACTAAAACTTAATGATACATATTCCTTATACATTTGAAATAATTCAAATTATCTAATGAGTCTCGATAGTATATTTATCCATCATATTCATATTGTATTATGGTATAATAGATGTAAATAGTTTCAGTATTTTCTAATTCTCCATCACCAAATCTTAGGTTACTTCATTACTAAGAAACTAAGTTTAAAGACTATTACTTAATGACACATATTCCATATACATTTGAAATAATTCAAATTATCTAATGAGTCTCGATAGTATATTTATTCACCATATTCATATTGTATTATGGTATAATAGATGTAAACAGTTTCAGTATTTTCTAATTCTCCATCACCAAATCTTAGGTTACTTCATCACTAAGAAACTAAGTTAAAAGACTATTACTTAATGACACATATTCCATATACATTTGAAATAATTCAAATTATCTAATGAGTCTCGATAATATTTATTCACCATATTCATTTTGTATTATGGTATAATAGATGTAAAACAGTTTCAGTATTTTCTAATTCTCCATCACCAAATTTTAGTTACTTCATCACTAAGAAACTAATTTAAAAGACAATTACTTAATGACACATATTCCATATACATTTGAAATAATTCAAATTATCTAATGAGTCTCGATAGTATATTTATTCACCATATCATATTGTATATGGTATAATACATGTAAACAGTTCAGTATTTTCTAATTCTCCATCACAAATCTTAGGTTACTTCATCACTAAGAAACTAAGTTAAAATACTATTAATTGATGGCACATATTTTATATACGTTGAAAATAATTCAAATTATATAATGAGTCTCGATAGTATATTTATTCAACATATTCATATTGTATTATGGTATAATAGATGTAAACAATTTCAATATTTTTCTTCTTCCCCATCACCAAATTTTAGGTTACTTCATCACTAAGAAACAAAGTTAAAAGACTATTACTTATTGACACATATTCCATATACATTTGAAATAATTTAAAATTATCTAATGAGTCTCGATAGTATATTGATTCACCATATTTATATTATATTATGGTATATTAGATGTAAACAGTTTCAGTGTTTTCTAATTCTCCATCACAAAATCTTAGGTTACTTTATCACTAAGAAACTAAGTTAAAAGACTAAAACTTAATGATACATATTCCTTATACATTTGAAATAATTCAAATTATCTAATGAGTCTCGATAGTATATTTATCCATCATATTCATATTGTATTATGGTATAATAGATGTAAATAGTTTCAGTATTTTCTAATTCTCCATCACCAAATCTTAGGTTACTTCATCACTAAGAAACTAAGTTTAAAGACTATTACTTAATGACACATATCCATATACATTTGAAATAATTCAAATTATCTAATGAGTCTCGATAGTATATTTATTCACCATATTTATATTGTATTATGGTATAATAGATGTAAACAGTTTCAGTATTTTCTAATTCTCCATCACCAAATTTAGGTTACTTCATCACTAAGAAACTAAGTTAAAAGACTATTACTTAATGACACATATTCCATATACATTTGAAATGATTCAAATTATCTAATTAGTCTCGATAGTATATTGATCCACCGTATTCATATTGTATTATGGTATAATAGATGTAAACAATTTCAATATTTTTTCTCTTCTCCATCACCAAATTTTAGGTTACTTCATCACTAAGAAACTAAGTTAAAAGACTATTACTTAATGACACATATTCCATATACATTTGAAATAATTCAAATTATCTAATGAGTCTCGATAGTATATTTATTCACCATATTCATATTGTATTATGGTATAATAGATGTAAACAGTTTCAGTATTTTCAAATTCTCCATCACCAAATCTTAGGTTACTTCATCACTAATAAACTAAGTTAAAAGACTATTACTTAATGACACATATTCCATATACATTTGAAATAATTCAAATTATCAAATGAGTCTCGATAGTATATTTATTTACCATATTCATAATGTATTATGTTATAATAGATGTAAACAGTTTCAGTATTTTCTAATTCTCCATCACCAAATTTTAGGTTACTCCATCACTAAGAAACTAAGTTAAAAGACTATTACTTAATGACACATATTTCCATATACATTTGAAATAATTCAAATTATCTAATGAGTCTCGATAGTATATTTATTCACCATATTCATATTGTATTATGGTATAATACATGTAAACAATTTCATTATTTTCTAATTCTCGATCACAAAATCTAGGTTACTTCATCACTAAGAAACCAAGTTAAAAGACTATTACTTAATGACACATATTCCATATGCATTTGAAATAATTTAAATTATCTAATGAGTCTCGATAGTATATTTATTCACCATATTCATATTGTATTATGGTATAATAGATGTAAACAATTTCAGTATTTTCCCTTCTTCTCTATCACCAAATTTTAGGTTACTTCTTCACTAAGAAACTAAGTTAAAAGACTATTACTTATGAAACATATTCCATATACATTTGAAATAATTCAAATTATCTAATGAGTCTCGATAGTATATTTATTCACCATATTTTATATTATATTATGGTATATTAGAAGTAAACAGTTTCAGTATTTTCTAATTCTCCATCACCAAATCTGAGGTTACTTCATCACTAAGAAACTAAGTTAAAAGACTAAAACTTAATGATACATATTCCATATACATTTGAAATAATTCAAATTATCTAATGAGTCTCGATAGTATATTATCCATCATATTCATATTGTATTATGGTATAATAGATGTAAACAGTTTCAGTATTTTCTAATTCTCCATCACCAAATCTTAGGTTACTTCATCACTAAGAAACTAAGTTTAAAGACTATTACTTAATGACACATATTCCATATACATTTGAAATAATTCAAATTATCTATGAGTCTCAATAGTATATTTATTCACCATATTTATATTGTATTATGGTATAATAGATGTAAACAATTTCAGTATTTTCTAATTCTCCATCACCAAATCTTAGGTTACTTCATCACTAAGAAACTAAGTTAAAAGACTATTAATTGATGACACATATTTTTATATACATTGAAAATAATTCAAATTATATAATGAGTCTCGATAGTATATTTATTCAACATATTCATATTGTATTATGGTATAATAGATGTAAACAATTTCAATATTTTTCTTCTTCTCCATCACCAAATTTTAGGTTACTTCATCACTAAGAAACTAAGTTAAAAGACTATTACTTAATGACACATATTCCATATACATTTGAAATAATTCAAATTATCTAATGAGTCTCGATAGTATATTTATTCACCATATCCATATTGTATTATGGTATAATAGATGTAAACAGTTTCAGTATTTCAAATTCTCCATCACCAAATCTTAGGTTACTTCATCACTAAGAAACTAAGTTAAAAGACAATTACTTAAAGACACATATTCCATATACATTGAAATAATTCAAATTATCTAATGAATGTCGATAGTATATTTATTCACCATATTTATATTGTATTATGGTATAATACATGTAAACAGTTTCAATATTTTCTAATTCTCCATCACCAAATCCTAGGTTACTTCATCACTAAGAAACTAAGTTAAAAGACTATTAATTAATGACGCATATTCCTTATACATTTGAAATAATTCAAATTATCTAATGAGTCTCGATAGTATATTTATTCACCATATTCATATTGTATTATGGTATAATACATGTAAACAGTTTCATTATTTTCTAATTCTCCCATCACCAAATCTTAGGTACTTCATCACTAAGAAACTAAGTTAAAAGGACTATTAATTAATGACGCATATTCCTTATACCTTTTAAATAATTCAAATTATCTAATGAGACTCGATAGTAAATTTATTCACCATATTCATATTGTATTATGGTATAATACATGTACACAGTTTATGTATTTTCTAATTCTCCATCACCAATTCTTAGGTTAGTTCATCACTAAGAAACTAAGTTAAAAGGACTATTACTTAATGACACATATTCGGTATACATTTGAAATAATTCAAATTATCTAATGAGTCTCGATAGTATATTTATTCACGATATTCATATTGTATTATGGTATAATAGATGTAAACAATTTCAGTATTTTTTTCTTCTCCATCACCAAATTTTAGGTTACTTCATCACTAAGAAACTAAGTTAAAAGACTATTAATTGATGACACATATTTTATATACATTGAAAATAATTCAAATTATATAATGAGTCTCGATAGTATATTTATTCACCATATTCATATTGTATTATGGTATAATAGATGTAAACAATTTCAATATTTTCTTCTTCTCCATCACCTAATTTTAGGTTACTTCATCACTAAGAAAACAAAGTTAAAAGACTATTACTTAATGACACATATTCCATATACATTTGGAAATAATTTAAATTATCTACATGAGTCTCGATAGTATATTTATTCACGATATTCATATTGTATTATGGTATAATAGATGTAAACAATTTCAGTATTTTCCTTCTTCTCCATAACCAAATTTTAGGTTACTTCTTCAGTAAGAAACTAAGTTAAAAGACTATTACTTAATGACACATATTCCATATACATTTGAAATAATTCAAATTATCTAATGAGTCTCGCTAGTATTATTTATTCACCATATCTATATTGTATTATGGTATATTAGATGTAAACAGTTTCAGTATTTTCTAATTCTCCATCACCAAATCTTAGGTTACTTCATCACTAAGAAACTAGTTAAAAGACTAGAACTTAATGATACATATTCCATATACATTTGAAATAATTCAAATTATCTATGAGTCTCGATAGTATATTTATCCATCATATTCATATTGTTGTTATGGTATAAATAGATGTAAACAGTTTCAGTATTTTCTAATTCTCCATCACCAAATCTTAGGTTACTTCATCACTAAGAAACTAAGTTAAAAGACTATTAATTAATGACGCATATTCCTTATACATTTGAAATAATTCAATTATCTAATGAGTCTCGATGGTATATTTATTCACCATATTCATATTGTATTATGGTATAATACATTTAAACAGTTTCTGTATTTTCTAATTCTCCATCACCAATTCTTAGTTTAGTTCATCACTAAGAAACTAAGTTAAAAGACTATTACTTAATGACACATATTCGGTATACATTTGAAATAATTCAAATTATCTAATGAGTCTCGATAGTATATTTATTCACGATATTCATATTGTATTATGGTATAATAGATGTAAACAATTTCAGTATTTTTTTCTTCTCCATCACCAAATTTTAGGTTACTTCATCACTAAGAAACTAAGTTAAAAGACTATTAATTGATGACACATATTTTATATACATTGAAAATAATTCAAATTATATAATGAGTCTCGATAGTATATTTATTCACCATATCATATTGTATTATGGTATAATAGATGTAAACAATTTCAATATTTTTCTTCTTCTCCATCACCAAATTTTAGGTTACTTCATCACTAAGAAACAAAGTTAAAAGACTATTACTTAATGACACATATTCCATATACATTTGAAATAATTTAAATTATCTAATGAGTCTCGATAGTATATTTAATCACGATATTCATATTGTATTATGGTATAATAGATGTAAACAATTTCAGTATTTTCCTTCTTCTCCATAACCAAATTTTAGGTTACTTCTTCACTAAGAAACCAAGTTAAAAGACTATTACTTAATGACACATATTCCATATACATTTGAAATAATTCAAATTATCTAATGAGTCTCGATAGTATATTTATTCACCATATCTATATTGTATTATGGTATATTAGATGTAAACAGTTTCAATATTTTCTAATTCTCCATCACCAAATCTTAGGTTACTTCATCACTAAGAAACTAAGTTAAAAGACTAAAACTTAATGATACACATTCCATATACATTTGAAATAATTCAAATTATCTAATGAGTCTCGATAGTTTATTTATTCACGATATTCATATTGTATTATGGTATAATAGATGTAAACAATTTCAGTATTTTTTCTTCTCCATCACCAAATTTTAGGTTACTTCATCACTAAGAAACTAAGTTAAAAGACTATTAATCAATGACGCATATTCCTTATACATTTGAAATAATTCAAATTATCTAATGAGTCCTCGATGGTATATTTATTCACCATATTCATATTGTATTATGGTATAATACATGTAAACAGTTTCTGTATTTTCTAATTCTCCATCACCAATTCTTAGGTTAGTTCATCACTAAGAAACTAAGTTAAAAGACTATTACTTAATGGACACATATTCGGTATACATTTGAAATAATTCAAATTATCTAATGAGTCTCGATAGTATATTTATTCACGATATTCATATTGTATTATGGTATAATAGATGTAAACAATTTCAGTATTTTTTTCTTCTCCGTCACCAAATTTTAGGTTACTTTCATCACTAAGAAACTAACTTAAAAGACTATTAATTGATGACACATATTTTATATACATTGAAAATAATTCAAATTATATAATGAGTCTCGATAGTATATTTATTCACCATATTCATATTGTATTATGGTATAATAGATGTAAACAATTTCAATATTTTTCTTCTTCTCCATCACCAAATTTTAGGTTACTTCATCACTAAGAAACAAAGTTAAAAGACTATTACTTAATGACACATATTCCATATACATTTGAAATAATTTAAATTATCTAATTAGTCTCGATAGTATATTTCTTCACGATATTCGTATTGTATTATGGTATAATAGATGTAAACAATTTCAGTATTTTCCTTCTTCTCCATAACCAAATTTTAGGTTACTTCTTCACTAAGAAACCAAGTTAAAAGACTATTACTTAATGACACATATTCCATATACATTTGAAATAATTCAAATTATCTAATGAGTCTCGATAGTATATTTATTCACCATATCTATATTGTATTATGGTATATTAGATGTAAACAGTTTCAGTATTTTCTAATTCTCCATCACCAAATCTTAGGTTACTTCATCACTAAGAAACTAAGTTAAAAGACTAAAACTTAATGATACATATTCCATATACATTTGAAATAATTCAAATTATCTAATGAGTCTCGATAGTATATTATCATCATATTCATATTGTATTATGGTATAATAGATGTAAACAGTTTCAGTATTTTCTAATTCTCCATCACCAAATCTTAGGTTACTTCATCACTAAGAAACTAAGTTTAAAGACTATTACTTAATGACACATATTCCATATACATTTGAAATAATTCAAATTATCTAATGAGTCTCGATAGTATATTTATTCACAATATTTATATTGTATTATGGTATAATAGATGTAAACAGTTTCAGTATTTTCTATTTCTCCATCACCAAATTTTAGGTTACTTCATCACTAAGAAACTAAGTTAAAAGACTATTACTTAATGACACATATTCCATATACATTTGAAATGATTCAATTATCTAATGAGTCTCGATAGTATATTTATCCACCATATTCATATTGTCATTATGGTATAATAGATGTAAACAATTTCAATATTTTTCTTCTTCTCCATCACCAAATTTAAGGTTACTTCATCACTAAGAAACTAAGTTAAAAGACTATTACTTAATGACACATATTCCATATACATTTGAAATAATTCAAATTATCTAATGAGTCTCGATAGTATATTTATTCACCATATTCATATTGTATTATGGTATAATAGATGTAAACAGTTTCAGTATTTTCTAATTCTCCATCACCAAATTTTAGGTTACTTCATCACTAAGAAACTAAGTTAAAAGACTATTACTTAATGACACATATTCCATATACATTTGAAATAATTCAAATTATCTAATGAGTCTCGATAGTATATTTATTCACCATATTCATATTGTATTATGGTATAATACATGTAAACAGTTTCAGTATTTTCTAATTCTCCATCACCAAATCTTAGGTTACTTCATTACTAAGAAACAAAGTTAAAAGACTATTACTTAATGACACATATTCCATATACATTTGAAATAATTCAAATTATCTAATGAGTCTCGATAGTATATTTATTCACCATATTCATATTGTATTATGGTATAATAAATGTAAACAGTTTCATTATTTTCTAATTCTCCATCACCAAATCTTAGGTTACTTCATCACTAAGAAACTAAGTTAAAAGACTATTAATTTAATGATGCATATTCCTTATACATTGAAATAATTCAAATTATCTAATGAGTCTCGATAGTATATTTATTCACCATATTCATATTGTATTATGGTATAATACATGTAAACAGTTTCAGTATTTTCTAATTCTCCATCACCAATTCTTAGGTTACTTCTTCACTAAAAAACTAAGTTAAAAGACTATTACGTAATGACACATATTCCATATACATTTGAAATAATTCAAATTATCTAATGAGTCTCTATAGTATATTTATTCACCATATCATATTGTATTATGGTATAATAGATGTAAATAGTTTCAGTATTTTCTAATTCTCCATCACCAAATTTTAGGTTACTTCATCACTAAGAAATTAAGTTAAAAGACTATTACTTAATGACACATATTCCATATACATTTGAAATGATTCAAATTATCTAATGAGTCTCGATAGTATATTTATCCACCATATTCATATTGTATTATGGTATAATAGATGTAAACAGTTTCAGTATTTTTCTTCTTCTCCTTCACCAAATTTAAGGTTACTTCATCACTAAGAAACTAAGTTAAAAGACTATTACTTAATGACACATATTCCATATACATTTGAAATGATTCAATTATCTAATGAGTCTCGATAGTATATTTATCCACCATATTCATATTGTATTATGGTATAATAGATGTAAACAATTTCAATATTTTTCTTCTTCTCCATCACCAAATTTAAGGTCTACATCATCTAAGAAACTAAGTTAAAAGACTATTACTTAATGACACATATTCCATATACATTTGAAATAATTCAAATTATCTAATGAGTCTCGATAGTATATTTATTCACCATATTTCATATTGTTTTATGGTATAATAGATGTAAACAGTTTCAGTATTTTCTAATTCTCCATCACCAAATTTTAGGTTACTTCATCACTAAGAAACTAAGTTAAAAGACTATTACTTAATGACACATATTCCATATACATTTGAAATAATTCAAATTATCTAATGAGTCTCGATAGTATATTTATTCACCATATTCATATTGTATTATGGTATAATAGATATAAATAGTTTCAGTATTTTCTAATTCTCCATCACCAATTCTTAGGATACTTCATCGCTAAGAAACTAAGTTAAAAGACTATTACTTAATGACACATATTCCATATACATTTGAAATAATTCAAATTATCTAATGAGTCTCGATAGTATATTTATTCACCATATTCATATTGTATTATGGTATAATAAATGTAAACAGTTTCATTATTTTCTAATTCTCCATCACCAAATCTTAGGTTACTTCATCACTAAGAAACTAAGTTAAAAGACTATTACTTAATGACGCATATTCCTTATACATTTGAAATAATTCAAATTATCTAATGAGTCTCGATAGTATATTTATTCACTATATTCATATTGTATTATGGTATAATAGATGTAAACAGTTTCAGTATTTTCTAATTCTCCATCACCAAATTTTAGGTTACTTCATCACTAAGAAACTAAGTTAAAAGACTATTACTTAATGACACATACTCCATATACATTTGAAATAATTCAAATTATCTAATGAGTCTCGATAGTATATTTATTCACCATATTCATACTGTATTATGGTATAATACATCTAAACAGTTTCAGTATTTTCTAATTCTCCATCACCAAATCTTAGGTTACTTCATCACTAAGAAACTAAGTTAAAAGACTATTACTTAATGACACATATTCCATATACTTTTGAAATGATTCAAATTATCTAATGAGTCTCGATAGTATATTTATCCACCATATTCATATTGTATTATGGTATAATAGATGTAGACAATTTCAATATTTTTCTTCTTCTCCATCACCAAATTTTAGGTTACTCCATCACTAAGAAACCTAAGTTAAAAAAATTATTACTTAATGACACATATTCCATATACATTTGAAATAATTCAAATTATCTAATGAGTCTCGATAGTATATTTATTCACCATATTCATATTGTATTATGGTATAATAGATGTAAACAGTTTCAGTATTTTCTAATTCTCCATCACCAAATCTTAGGTTACTTCATCACTAAGAAACTAAGTTAAAAGACTAAAACTTAATGATACATATTCCATATACATTTGAAATAATTCAAATTATCTAATGAGTCTCGATAGTATATTTATCCATCGTATTCATATTGTATTATGGTATAATAGATGTAAACAGTTTCAGTATTTCTAATTCTCCATCACCAAATTTTAGGTTACTTCATCACTAAGAAAACTAAGTTAAAAGACTATTACTTAATGACACATATTCCATATACTTTTGAAATGATTCAAATTATCTAATGAGTCTCGATAGTATATTTATCCACCATATTCATATTGTATTATGGTATAATAGATGTAAACAATTTCAATATTTTTCTTCTTCTCCATCACCAAATTTTAGGTTACTCCCTCACTAAGAAACTAAGTTAAAAAATTATTAACTTAATGACACATATTCCATATACATTTGAAATAATTCAATTATCTAATGAGTCTCGATAGTATATTTATTCACCATATTCATATTGTATTATGGTATAATAGATGTAAACAGTTTCAGTATTTTCTAATTCTCCATCACCAAATCTTAGGTTACTTCATCACTAAGAAAACTAAGTTAAAAGACTATTACTTAATGACACATATTCCATATACATTTGAAATAATTCAAATTATCTAATGAGTCTCGATAGTATATTTATTCACCATATTCATATTGTATTATGGTATAATAGATGTAAACAGTTTCAGTATTTTCTAATTCTCCATCACCAAATCTTAGGTTACTTCATCACTAAGAAACTAAGTTAAAAGACTAAAACTTAATGATACATATTCCATATACATTTGAAATAATTCAAATTATCTAATGAGTCTCGATAGTATATTTATCCATCGTATTCATATTGTATATGGTATAATAGATGTAAACAGTTTCAGTATTTTCTAATTCTCCATCACCAATTTTAGGTTACTTCATCACTAAGAAACTAAGTTAAAAGACTATTACTTAATGACACATATTCCATATACTTTTGAAATGATTCAAATTATCTAATGAGTCTCGATAGTATATTTATCCACCATATTCATATTGTATTATGGTATAATAGATGTAAACAATTTCAATATTTTTCTTCTTCTCCATCACCCAAATTTAAGGTTACTCCATCACTAAGAAACTAAGTTAAAAAAATTATTACTTAATGACACATATTCCATATACATTGAAATAATTCAAATTATCTAATGAGTCTCGATAGTAATATTTATTCACCATATTTATATCATATTATGGTATATTAGATGTAAACAGTTTCAGTATTTTCTAATTCTCCATCACCAAATCTTAGGTTACTTCATCACTAAGAAACTAAGTTAAAAGACTATTACTTAATGACACATATTCCATATACATTTGAAATAATTCAAATTATCTAATGAGTCTCGATAGTATATTTATTCACCATATTCATATTGTATTATGGTATAATAGATGTAAACAGTTTCAGTATTTTCTAATTCTCCATCACCAAATCTTAGGTTACTTCATCACTAAGAAACTAAGTTAAAAGACTAAAACTTAATGATACATATTCCATATACATTTGAAATAATTCAAATTATCTAATGAGTCTCGATAGTATATTTATCCATCGTATTCATATTGTATTATGGTATAATAGATGTAAACAGTTTCAGTATTTTCTAATTCTCCATCACCAAATTTTAGGTAACTTCATCACTAAGAAACTAAGTTAAAAGACTATTACTTAATGACACATATTCCATATACATTTGAAATGATTCAAATTATCTAATGAGTCTCGATAGTATATTTATCCACCATATTCATATTGTATTATGGTATAATAGATGTAAACAATTTCAATATTTTTCTTCTTCTCCATCACCAAATTTAAGGTTACTTCATCACTAAGAAACTAAGTTAAAAGACTATTACTTAATGACACATATTCCATATACATTTGAAATAATTCAAATTATCTAATGAGTCTCGATAGTATATTTATTCACCATATTCATATTGTATTATGGGTATAATAGATGTAAACAGTTTCAGTATTTTCTAATTCTCCATCACCAAATCTTAGGTTACTTCATCACTAAGAAACTAAGTTAAAAGACTATTACTTAATGACACATATTCCATATACATTTGAAATAATTCAAATTATCTAATGAGTCTCGATAGTATATTTATTCACCATATTCATATTGTATTATGGTATAATAGATGTAAACAGTTTCAGTATTTTCTAATTCTCCATCACCAAATTTTAGGTTACTTCATCACTAAGAAACTAAGTTAAAAGGACTATTACTTAATGACACATATTCCATATACATTGAAATAATTCAAATTATCTAATGAGTCTCGATAGTATATTTATTCAGCATATTCATACTGTATTATGGTATAATACATGTAAACAGTTTCAGTATTTTCTAATTCTCCATCACCAAATTTTAGGTTACTTCATCACTAAGAAACTAAGTTAAAAGACTATTACTTAATGACACATATTCCATATACATTTGAAATGATTCAAATTATCTAATGAGTCTCGATAGTAGATTTATCCACCATATTCATATTATATTATGGTATAATAGATGTAAACAATTTAAATATTTTTCTTCTTCTCCATCACCAAATTTTAGGTTACTTCATCACTAAGAAACTAAGTAAAAGACTATTACTTAATGACACATATTCCATATAGATTTGAAATAATTCAAATTATCTAATGAGTCTCGATAGTATATTTATTCACCATATTCATATTGTATTATGGTATAATAGATGTAAACAGTTTCAGTATTTTCTAATTCTCCATCACCAAATCTTAGGTTACTTCATCACTAAGAAACTAAGTTAAAAGTCTATTACTTAATGTCACATATTCCATATACATTTGAAATAATTCAAATTATCTAATGAGTCTCGATAGTATATTTATTCCCCATATTCATATTGTATTATGGTATAATAGATGTAAACAGTTTTAGTATTTTCTAATTCTCCATCACCAAATCTTAGGTTACTTCATCACTAAGAAACTAAGTTAAAAGACTATTACTTAATGACACATATTCCATATACATTTGAAATTATTCAAATTATCTAATGAGTCTCGATAGTATATTTATTCACCATATTCATATTGTATTTTGGTATAATAGATGTAAACAATTTCAGTATTTTCCTTCTTTTCCATCACCAAATTTTAGGTTACTTCTTCATCAAGAAACTAAGTTAAAAGACTATTATTTAATGACACATATTATATATACATTTGAAATAATTCAAATTATCTAATGAGTCTCGATAGTATATTTATCAACCTAATTCATATTGTATTATGGTATAATACATGTAAACAATTTCATTATTTTCTAATTCTCCATCACCAAATCTTAGGTTACTTCATCACTAAGAAACTAAGTTAAAAGACTATTAATTAATGACACATATTCCTTATACATTTTAAATAATTCAAATTATCTAATGAGTCTCAATAGTATATTTATTCACCATATTCATATTGTATTATGGTATAATACATGTAAACAGTTTCAGTATTTTCTAATTCTCCATCACCAAATCTTAGGTTAGTTCATCACTAAGAAAATATGTTAAAAGACTATTACTTAATGACACATATTCCATATACATTTGAAATAATTCAAATTATCTAATGAGTCTCGATAGTATATTTATTCACCATATTCATATTGTATTATGGTATAATACATGTA